>JAKSZT010054518.1:4161926-4274363 GCA_026826555.1 Tolypeutes matacus | reverse complement strand
GGGGAGGGGAGGAGGGGGAGGGGAGGAGGGGGAGGGGAGGAGGGGGAGGGGAGGGGAGGAGGGGAGGGGAGGAGGGGGAGGGGAGGGGACCTCCTCCCCAGCGCCATCCCTCCTCCACCCCTCAGCACACAAGGCTGTCCTCTCCTTGCCCTCCTCTGTGGCCTAGGCCGTGGCTGAGCACACCCTCCACCCCTCCCCATGGGACAGGGGCCACAGTGAGCCCCACCCAGCCGGTAGCCTCTGGATCCAGCCCCTGGGGCTCCACGGTCCTCTGGGATCTCATCCTCAGACCACAAAGCAGCTAATGCCGGCCAGGACACAGGAGAGCCACGCCCAGCCCACCACGAAGGCAACCACGGCCGCCGAGGGCCAGGGCCGGGCACTGAGCTGAGCACCTGCCCTGCCGCCACCTGCCTGGTCCTCAGAGGAGCCCCAGGAGAAAGGGGGTCGAGGGAGACACACGCCCTCGAGAACCCCAGGCCCACGTTTCCCGAGCGCTCACTCAGCGCCCGGCACTGCACTGGGCTCCCTCCGTCAACAGGCCCAATCCCTGAGGGATGGCACAGAACCCCGAGGCTGAAACTTCAACAGCAACGGTTGCCTTGGTGGGTGCCCACGGGGGCACCGCCCTGACCCCACACCAAACACTCAGCAAACTGTCCCCTTTAACTCCTGACCCCACCAGACAGGAACGTGCAGTGGTCAGCGCCCCAGCCCACAGGGGAGGGGCCTGGGACTCAGAGAGGCAAGGCCTCCAGGTCTCAGAGGTGTGCGGCTGGCTGGCGGGTGGGGGCACAGGCATGGGCGTGCCCTTCTCATCCCCAAGGCCACAGCCTTGCCCCACCCCCGCCCTGAATATGGCCACCACCATCATGGCTAATAACAGCCACTAACATCTCAGCCCTGTGGCAGGCCCTGCTCCACTTAATTGCTGTCTCCTCTACCCACAGCCACTGTGCTCTCGTTTCACAGAAGGGGAAACTAAGGCCATTAGGGTATATAATCAAGCTGGAGCACCCAGGATTCAAACCCGGGGCTCTGCCCCGACCTCCTGCCACCTCTGCCCACCCTCACCTGCCCGGCCCTCCTCCACCCCCCTCCACGGCTGGCTGGGGGTGACTCACAAGCCCCCATCAGCAGGACAACCTGCTCACACTTCCCTCACGCCCCAGCCAAGCCTGCAATCCCACTGCCCGCTCCCTGACAAATCGTCAGACCCTCAGGGCAGAGGTTGGCAGGACTTCTGTTTCGAGGAGGGGTGACTCCCAGCAGCCCCTGGCCTCCAGGGGCCGCCCTGGGCCATCGCACAGAACCCCACTGTCTGCTCACGGCCTAGCCCAGTGGAGGAACTGGAGCTGGGGTGGGGGTGGGGGCTTAAAAGCCCTTTGCCAGCCGGAGCAACACGGGCAGCTTCAATGATGAACACCTGCTCAGCCACAGGAGCCACAGGCGCCACAGGGGAGGGGCAGCCGCGTCAGAGCCGCCCCTGCGACCAGGGAGCCTGGTGGGCCGAGAGGTCCTAGGGCACAATTCCCTGCAGGTGCTGGGTGGAGGCCTGGGACCAACATCCCAGGGCTGCCCGCTGGGTGGAGGGCCCAGGGGCGCTGGGCCTCAGGCCCTGTCAGGATCACCTGGGGTTGCTCATGCTGAGGCCGCACGCAGCCCAGACCAGTAGTCAGAGCACCTGGGTGGGCCCCGGGCGTCTGTGTGTTTCCAATTCGCAGATTATTCCAACAGGCAGCCACACCTGAGGAGCACTGCCTTCGCCCAGGGAGGGGCCGGCAAACCTCTCAGTCAGGACCAGATGGCAGAGTTTAGGCTCTGCAGGCCACATGGTCTCTGTGGTAACCAGTCAACGCTGCCCTTGCGGGAGGACAGCAGCTGCAGCCAATACGGGGACAAATGGGTGTGGCTAGGTGCCAATAAAACTTTATTTACAAAAAACAAGTGGCGGACCAGCTCTGACCACGGGCGGCCTTTTGGCCACCCCTGCGCTAGCCCAGGGCCAAACACAAATCCCCGTTAAATCAAACACTTAGAACATAAATTATGAGTGAACTATTATCTTAGTATTTCACGTTTATGGCAAGGATAAAAACAATCATGGATAACTAAACGCTTTAGTAGTAGAAAAAGCAAAAGCAAACAAAACCCCCCACAAAAATCCCAAGGTCCTGGTAAATGCAGATCCTGATCCCGTGGCTGGGCTGGGGTCTACCAAGCTCTCAGGTAAGGGTTACACCTAGAGCAGGGAGGCTTTTGGGCTCCTCGTTTCACAAAGCACACACAAAAACGTGCCGCCGGCAGCAGATGAGGTCCCTGGAAGCCTCTACCCTAGCCCAAGGGATCTGGGAGAAATGGAATCGCACAGAAAGAACGAGAAGCCCACCGATGCCACCAGAGCTCACGAGGGGGGTCACACTTCCAGGTCCTCGTCTCCAGGGCCCCATTACAGCACAGCGCTGCGGAAAATCTGATCTGTGGCCAGCCAGGGACATCGATTCAGATCCCAAAGGCACCTCTACTTCTGGGGCGTGAGGACAGGATCCCGTCGGCTGTGTGGATCCATAACCCCGAGCCTGGGCTGTGTCCAAAGCCCCAGGCCGAGAGCCGTGTGGAAGGCAGTATCAGTCACGCAGACACTTTCTAGGCAGACCCTGGGAGCCAGGCCCTCCTCTCCTATGTCCTCCCTGCTAGCTGGATCCTCCCAACAATGCTGGCACGATCTGTTTTACAGATGAAACTCTAAAGGCTCAGAGAGGCCGTGTAATTTGCCCAAGGCCACACGGCATTTCCAGTCCCTACCCCCATTGCTGCCAAGCATTGTCACCCTCTTGTTCATTCCCTCCATAAGCATGTTCTGAGCCCCCAAGAGAGCCGGCAAGCCCCAGAAAGAGGCTGTATCAACCACACAGAGCTTGTGCTTATGTTGGCAACAAGAAACGCCACCAGGACAGACAGAAGCTCCTGTGATCAGAAGTTTCAAAGGGCACTAGCGTAAGGCTAGTACGGCAGTGACTCATCCTACCTTCAGGGACGAGGGAGGAGGCTCCAGCAGGACAGGCGGCCTCGGCGCCGCGTCCACAAAGGCTCTTGGCAGAGCAGGACAGGTGAGGGCATTTCCAGGGAGGGGACCCACGTGGGCAAAGGCTGGGCAAGGTGAAACACCCACTGTGCTGACCGAAAGGCGTCCAGGGGCGCGGCTGGAGGGGCTTCACACCCGGGCTCTGAGTGTGCCTGCCCGTCCTAGAGGACTGGGGAGCCACTGGAGGCTCTTCCCTGAAGGTTGGAGGGTGGGCAGGGAGCAAGCCAATCCTGCCTGTGTTTAAGGATAATTTGGAGGCAGGTCAAGGGAAGGATGGAGGGCGATTTCGGGAGCGAGGGCAGAGGGTAAAGCGAGAAGGTGGTGCCATCCCTTCAGCTAGGATTGGGTGAGCTCTAATTCCCATATTCTGAGATCTCAGAGGATGTTACAGGAACTTCCAGATACCCAGCCACACTGAAGCACAAACTCATTCATTTGTGCAACAAACATTTTACTGAGCATCTACTATGTGCCAAGTGCCCCCAACAAGTGAGGCACAAAAGGGTCTGCCATCGTGACACCCTCTATCTCTTGGCAGTGGGGGAAAAGAGTCCCAGGAGGCTGGGGAGGACCCCAGGAGCCTGAGGTTGTGGTGAGAAGTGGACTCAGGGGCCAGAGCTGAGGCAGAACAGTTTCCTGTTGCTCTGAGGCTGGGGCTGGCAGCCCCTCCCAGCACCTGCCTCTGTGCCCCCGGGGAAAACGCCCCCAGAGGATGCCGCCTTAGTCGATGAGGGGCATCTCTGTGTAAGACACACAGAGGCGAGCTGGAGCCGGCTCGTGAGAGCAGACTTAAACTTTCAGGAATCCTGCCAGGCAGTCTTTGCACACAGCCATGACTTAAACCTCAAGTCTGTAACTTCACAGTTCAGGAAACCATAATAAAAAACAAAGGCACTGAGTACGCACAGCTCATCACACCCTCGGGCTTCACCCTCTGCTCTCCGAGGTCGTGTCTGTGGGGGTGTATGTGAAAACGGGCTGTGCATGTCCTTTCCCAACTGCACGCTCGGCGGCATCACGCTGGCAACACTCCGGAAACCGGTGGAGGCTACGAATCGGGGCTTCCCTTCCCCAGGGAACTGGCTGTTCAGCACGTAGGATGATGCCGCATGCGGCTGGGTGTCAGCAGGACAAACGCGGCACTTGGCACGCACACCTGTGGATGCGTGTTCTGCCTATTCCGGCATGAGGCCAGCAGGGCAGCCGCATGGTCGTGGCAGCCAAAGGCGCCATTTTGAACCAGACAGCAGATCCTGCCTTTCCTGTGGGAATAAAACTGGTGTCCCCTCCCCCTGGCCGCTGTCACCCACCTGCCACCTCTCCGGCCTCCCGAGGGCCCTTGCCCTCACTGTGCCCTCTGCCTGGGTGCACTCCCCCTGCCCTGCCAGGCTGGTTCCTGCTCATCGTCCAGGTCAGAGCCAAGTGGCACCTCCCTCGGCATCAGCTCCCTGGAAGCAGCCCCCAGAAAGCCCCTTGGCTCTGGCCTCCTTGGTTTTGGAGCCTGTGAGAGCCCCTCAAACCATCACGCTGATTCACTGGGGTCTCCTCTGTCTCCCCCACGTGGGTGGCATTCTGGGGTCCTCGCCTGCCTCGCTCACTGTGGAATCACCTAGAATGCCTGTGAAGACACTACAAAGCGGACTCCAAGGATGCTGCTGGCCGTGGGAGCCCACCAGAGCCCTCCCTCCCGCCACCCCCCGGAGCAGGCTGACATTCCCGACTCCTCGGCAGCCCAGCTTGACGTGCCCCCACATGAGCGCTGTCAGGCCCCCTCACCACCCGCAGTCTGACTGATCCGCCGCCGCGGGAGGCCTGCGCAGCGGCTCGCATTTTCCATCCCCTTCCATCCCTTTGATGTGGTCTGCCTGGGACGGGCTGGCGGGGAGCCAGGTCCCCAGGCCACCCGCGTCAAGGCCTGTGGGAAGGCCACACTTGTCTTCTCCCCAAACGGCAGTCCAGCTCGCTCTACCCCATGGGTACAGCCTCTCCTACCAGCAGGGTCCCCCCGCCCATTTCAACTCCTTCAGTATGAGGCGGGTGGGGAATCGGGGACATCCTCATCTGGCCCCTAAATCTGGACCCCAGACCACCCATGCCAGCTCACCCCCCGCCGAGTGGAAAGGGAGCCACCCCCCCCAAGATACCCCCCGCTGGGAGGCCCAGCCCATGCACCTCCTGCCCAGCCGCTCACGCTCACCGTCACCGGGGTGAGCTGTCCAGTGACTTCCTCGGCTGCCAGGGAAAACCCAGCCAGGCCCTGGAAACCAGCACCTGTGTCATGGCGGCCCTGCAGCCTCTGCACCGGCACTTGGCCGGCCCAGCCCTGGGAACGTACTTCCCGGTCACGCTGCCCGAGGCGCAGGGGCCTCTGGAGAGCCCAGCCAGCCGGGACAAGGCCACCTGACCCTGGGCAAAGAGGCGGGGGGTGGGATCAGAGCGGTGGGAAGGGGAAGGAGGGAGAGTGGAGAGATGGGGGAGGGTGTGGGAGGGGGAGAGACGGGGAGCCAGAGACACACACACAGAGGAAGAGACAGAGAAAGAGAAATGCAGAGGCAGAGGGATGGAGCAAGAGGACCAGAAACACGAAGATACAGAAGAGCGCACGGAGATAAGAGGGAAAGAGACAGACACACAGACAGACACAGAGACATATAAACAGAAACAAGAGACAGAAAGGGAGAGACGAGAGACGCGAGGTGGAGGGCGCAGCCGGGACGGGCCGGGAACAGCATGGCCAGGGGGACGTGGACACCCCCCACAGCCTGGGCCCTGGGCCTGGGGCCAGCCGGGAGCTACAGAAGGGCTTCCCACCGTAGGGTCCCGTCTCCCCAGGAAGAAAGGGCGCAGCCCCCGGCCAGCCCCCGGCACCCCGGGGCTCCCCTCTCTTGGCCACGTGGGCTATGGGGGACAGACCAGCTCCAGAGCACTGTCGGGGGAACACACGGGGAGCCACCAGGCCTCGGGGCCCCACTGCCCAGCCAGGCCGGCTCAGCCTCCTTGGCCTCCCCAACGACCTGCACAGCTCAGCCGTGCACTGACCACAGCCTTCCTGGGCCCTGGCCCTGCAAGAACTGGAGCAATGCGGCCCCGCGGTCTATGTGTCATCCCTGGTGCCCGCCACCCAGCGATCCGAGACCGTCCGCCCGCCTGTGATTCACTAGGGGCAGGAAGCCAGGACAGGATGCTCGGACCCACGCGGCCTGGTTCTCCAGAGCCGGGTTCCAGGGCCTGGGCGGGGAGGGGAGGTCTCAATCTCGTGCTGCCAAAGCCCAGACCTGCAGGGTCCCATGAGGGTGGGCGTGAGGGAGCTGGCATCCGTGAACCTCATCCTGGGCCCGCGTCTCCCTGTCAGATCAGAAGCCTCCGGTGGGGCCCAGAAGGGAGGCGGCAATCCCGGCTTCCTGGATGGCCAAGGCGCCCCTCCCCTCCCTCCGGCCGCAGCCAGGCCTCAGCAGTGGATCCCAGGGCTGGCCGGGCCTTCTCACAGGGTAGCCTGGGGCCCAGGGACCCCCGAATGGCCGAGCCTTTTCAGCTAGGATTTTTAAACTCCGCCTTTATCCATGCATGCTTTCAGAATCCAACCACCGAAACGACGAGAAACCAAACTGCTCTGGTTCAGGGCACACAGCGAAGCCGTGGCTGCTGGGCGGGTAAGGACGGTCACCAAGGCCCAGGACCTGGCCCGAGGGGCCTGGGCGGGGCGGGGCTCCACCAGCTGGACGGTGGCGGCATCTGGGGGCACATGCTGCAGGGAAGCGTTGGGCAGGTGGCACCCATGCGAAAGCAGAGCTTGGCACCTCGGCAAGTACTGCACCTGGTGCGGGACGGCCAGGTCTGCCTTCCAAAGCCCCTGCAGGTGTCCCCTCGGGTCACGGCTGCTCGCTGGGGATGGGGCCTTCTCCTGGGGAGGCCCACTGCCCACAAGAGCACGTGGCAGGGTGAGAGGCCTGGGCCTCTTGGAGCAACTGTGGACACCTGGAAAGGCCGTTTACCGCCCAAGGCTGCCAGTAAGCCTGCCTTGACTCAATGTACCCCTCTGCTAACCTGCTCCCCTCCTCAGGGGCCGATCCCCAGGACCTTCCCAATAGACACCTTGTTGGCAGGGAGGCCAGGGACATCGGCTCCATTCAGAAGCTGGTTAGAAATGCAGATTCTCAGACTCCAGACCTCCTGGGGGGGGTGGCCCAGCAACCCGCGTTTGCACAAACCTTCCGGGGGGTTCTGAAGCCCACTCATGCTTGAGACTACACCTGCTGCCCGACCTGTCTCAGAACCACGATTGGGGCACTCAGGCCAGGACACATCCCTCTATCCTCCAGAGCTGGGAGCAGGACGCCGGGGGAGCGCAGCTAAGGCCGCAGGGCCGCAGCCGGCAGTGAGAGCACGGCAGTGTGCGGGGGTGGAAGGTGGCCTCAATGCCAGGAATCACTTCTCACCATCAGCAGGGTGGCTCTCCCTTACTGCCCAGGTGCCAGGACTAGAGCCTGGAGCCCGCCACAGCCCCCTTCCCCTCACTGCCCATCTCACACCCACCCAAGGCAGGGGCGGGAAAGGCGGGCGACGTGGAGGACTTCAGAGGCGTCCCCCCACCCTGAGCTCTGGACTAGTAGCCAATGAACTCAGGAGATGAGTGACAGGGGCGTCATGGAACCTGGAGGACAGTCGAAGACAGGGGGAGTGGAAGCGGGCAGCCCGCTCCCCACGTTCACAGCCCCACCTGCGTCCACCTCGGTGGCTCCTCACCATGACAGTCTGTGGCTTTGAGACGGGCCGAGCTCAGTCGATCACGTCACTCTGATTTCCTGCCGGATCGTGGTCCACATGCCTCCCAATGTAACGGTTCGTTGCCCAGGCATGCAGCAGGCACTCAATAAATGCCCACGTTATGAACACACACGTCCCACACATCGGCCACTCTCTGGAGGGCCGAGGTGGCAGGGCCCGTGTGCACAGCCTCTGTCCTGTCCACAGGCTCGGGGCCGCTTGAGGCCGGGCCTTAGCGCCGGCCACGGGAGTCGGGCCAGGACCACAGGCACCACAGCCTCGCTGCGGCCACCCCTTGGCTGCGGCCGCCGGCCACCCAGGAGCGGGGTGGGGAGGGGCGTGTGGCTGGGGGTCCCCAAGCCTGCGAGGGCCACAGGGAGAGTGGGAGCTGCAGGCGGGGAGAGAGAAGCAGCCCTGGGAGCAGCTGGTCTCCTCAGAGCCAGAGGCGTGGATGGAACGGGGAGGGGAGAGGCCGAGGGACGCCAGCGCTGGGACTCCCGGAGCCGGGGAGGGAGCCCGCTGCCCCCTTCCAGGGGTGTCGCCCCCCGCACCCCCGGCCTGGGGGCCACACACACCCAGAAGCGGAGCCTAGTGGCAAGGCCTGTCAGCCGGCCCCTTGATCCAGCAGAGCCCGGCACCAACCAAACTCAGAAAAGCACAGACCGCCCCGGTCCAGAGGCCAGTTGCCGCAAGGCTGTGGGGACAGCGTGACGTCGAGGAAGGGACCCCGGGGACCCCCGCTGCGTGTGCGGGGTCCGCGTCTTAAAGCTGTCCCGTAACAGCGTAGCCGTGACAGGCGCCCCAGCGAGCTCCAGAACCCCCGCGGCCCCGTTTCCTCTTCGGTAAAATGGGGTAACAGCAGTGCCTCTCCCGCAAAGCCGCTGGCAGGTCAAACGGGCGAACTTGTGTTGAGGCCCCAGTGAAGGGCCCCTGCTGCTGTCACTGCTGTCGTCGTCGTCGTCAGTGTTGGTTCCACCCCTCCCCCCACGGAGGCCAGCAGCCGTGCTGTCCCCTCACGCCGTAGGACCAGACACCCCGGAATTCCGCCCAACAGGGCCCCAATGTCTCACTGGACTCCCCCCGGCCCCCGGCCCCCACGAGATGCCCGGCAAATAGAGCCTGAGACCACCTAGGCCTCCCAAGCTGAGAGGACGGGAATAGCACCCGCAAGGACTAAACGCCCCGGACGACTCGACCTCCGTCCACCTGAGACGTGCAGGGAGGACGGTACACGCCAGCAGCCGGCGCCCCATCCCCAAGGCTGCCAAGGCCGGGAATGTCCTGGTTATTTATCTTCCTGTGGCTGCCTGGGAGAGGAAGGGATCATCTCCTGGGCTGGAGGGGAAGGGCTGGGCTCCGTTTTCCCAGAAGCCCACATGAAAGGTCAGGGAGAGAAGAGTGGACGAATGACCCAGGGCAGGCTGGGAGTGGAGGCTGGGGGCCTGGGTGTCGGTCAGAAACAAGGACAGGACACCCACCGGGCCTCACGCAGAGCGCGTCTGCCCCCCAGCCTATGGTCGGCCTCAAGGGCCACGGCTTACCCTCAGTTCCCATTTTCTCCTGGAGTTCCTGGCTGCACAGAGAAGGGGGCAGTCCTCAACTCCTGCATCTCGGACGGAGAAGTTGCATTTCTCTTTGCTCACAAGACCAGCCGGCCTGGAGCCACACACTGCCCAGGCTCCATCCAGCCACCCACTGCACAGGATGCCCAGGGCCACTCCGTGTGGGGCTGCAGGCAACCCCACCCTCCTCACCGGGAGATTTATCGGCAAGGTCAAAGGCCTCATAAAACCAGAAAAAGATAAAGAAGCCCAGGCACTCCAGATGCTGCATCTCAAACCCAGACGGGTTGCAGGGCCTGCTCCTGCAGTTTATGGTGCTGTCACAGAGCCAGGAGAAGAGTTACGGCCCCAAGTCAAGGCTCAGGCCCGGGCCATTTAGTCCGCACTTGCAGAAAGGGCTGGCAGGCGGTGGGGAGGGCAGGGGATCCGTCTCACATGGACATGGTTTCAGGATTCACATGGAAATGTCGGTTCCCAGCAGGGCCCTGGACAAGCCAGCCCTCCCCGCCCCCTGAGCTGCCCAAGCTGGTCAGAGAGGGGACAGCCCCCAAGACACATCCCGACTCCAAAGGAGGGAGGGAAGGGCCTCCTGCCTGCTTTCCTCCATCTCTCTCCGAGAGGCAGAGCCCAGGAGGATGCTCTCCATCCAGGGAGCAGCAACCAGACACCTGCTGGAAGAGAAGGTAAACCCGCCAGCGCAGGCCCACACACGCTCCCACCCAGAGCACTAAAAGTGGGGGCTGAGAACAGATTCCCAATGTCACTCACATAGGAGCTGTTTGGCCTATAGAGCAAGTTTGGTTTTTATTTCTTTTTAAATACCATCTGAGATTTTAAAAATCTGCCAATTTTCACATAAATCTAGATTTCTAGCTTATGAAAAAACTCAGGAGATCTGGCAACACAGGGCCACTTGGCAAGAACCAGCTGGAGCTGAGACTGGACAGTAGTTCTCTAGTTTGCTACAGGCCTCACTACTCCCTACTGCCTGCTCACCAGTGAACCACAAAGGACTTGCCGCTTATCGTTGCATTTGCTCAGTTGTTTTCTGTCAGGTAAGGAAACATCTGCTTACTCATCAGAAGAGTGAAAGAAAGTCTGTCTCCATTTCTTCATACATTTAAAGCCCCAGTAGGTCCTGGGGCCCCGGGAGCAAGGCCTCTGGGCTTCCTGCTGCTCCAAGGGCACCATGCTCTCTCACGCCCCTGTGCCTCTGCACGTGCTGTCTCCCTGCCCAGGGCACGCCCACCTCCGGCCCTGTCCACCCGAGGGGCTCCTCCTCCACCTTGTCTTTGGGGCGCCTTAACTCTGTGGGGAATTTAGGGACCCTCCCCCCCATGCCATCCCCACTGGGCGCCCGCAGCCCCTCCAGCAGACCTTTGGCGTGCTGTGTGGGAACGGCCTGCTTGCGCCTGGCCGTATAACCAGCATGGGTCCCTGCGCCCAGCACAGAGCCGGCACACCATAAATGGCCAACAGGTGGAAGAGTCAACAAGCCGGGCATTAAAAAGCACAAAGCGGAAGGCAGGGCGGCATGACCAGGGACCCGGGGCACTGCCCCCCCTCGCTCCCAGCAGTCATCTGGGGGTACCCCCTCCGTAGATGACCCCCACACAGTCTTCCAAGCCTCCCTCTGGGCAAACACAGCTCTCAGCACAAGGTGAGAGGGAGATGGTCCCTTCTCTCCCCATCCGACTCTGAATCCTCTCCCTTCCAGAGCCCCCAGCAAGGACCTCTCGAGCCCACACTCAGCGGCCCCAAAGAGTAAGTGGGAGGGGTCTGCAGACACTAGTAGTGAACTGGCGTACAGTAGGTAACAAATGTCGGGAGACATTCTTAAATACAAAGGCCTTTAGCACCTTCTCTATTTTACCAGAGTCCCCGCCACTCCCTACTGCCTCTCACCTCAGCACATTTATGGCCCCTGCCTGGTGTCGCGCTTTTGCCTCTCAGTCTAGAAAATCCCTGGATTCACTGCCATTTCTAAAACGCCACAGCAAGGTCTAAGGAAATAAACAGCTTCAGTCCACTAAGCCTCGGTTTTCCACATCTGTTCAATGGGAGAACAGGCTGGCCGAATGGGGCTACAGAGACCTGGTTGGGAAAGCCCTGTCCACAAACCCAATGCAGCCACCCCTCCAGGAGCCACACCAACGAGGCTGAACGCTCAGTGCCACAGTCATTCCGACCCAACGTTCGGAATGCAGAGAGGGACTGTTTATCCTCCCTGTCAACAGACTTGCCTCCTTGCTTATCCTATTTTCCCACTCTCCCCTGGGCTCCACCAGTCTGCAGAGCCCTTCCCGGGGCAGGAAATGCCTCCGCCTGCTCCGACCCAGCATCTCACAGCGGCTCCCAACCCCTTCTGCAGCGTCCAGTCAGAACCCCACCTCCCATGGCCCCAGCCCACCTCCTCCCATGAAGCCTCAGCGTCTGCTCCGAGCCAGTGCTCGGCAGCCCACAGGCGGAACTCTCTGTGCCTCCCTGGCTCCAAGCGTCCTGGAACCCCTTTATCATACTGCATGGCACTTCCCCATATCATCTTCTCATACTGAATACCTCTTTTAAACCAGCTCCTTTCTCTGACTCAAGGGTCAGCAAACTTTTTCTGGAAAGGGCCAGAGAGTAACTATTATAGGCTTTGCGGTCTCGGTTGCAAATTACTCAACTCCACCTACTCAGCTCCACCATTGTAACATGAAAGCAAACAAAGGCAATATGGAAACAAATGGGCGTGGCTGCGTGCCAATAAAACTTTATCCACCAAAACAAGTGGTGGGCCAGAGACAGCCTGCGCAAGCCATCGAGCCATCCTTGTTTGCAGACCCCTGTTCCAACCATTCTCTCTTTCCAGCCTCTTCTTCCCTACCATCTGGAGGCCTAGAATAATCTCTTCCAGTCTTACTGTAAGCAACAAGGCTGAAAACTGCAAGCTGAAGTGCTATTTTTTTCCCAAATATGTATTAAAGTAAACACAACAAAACTATTAAAATAAATATATTTGTGGATCGCCACATATCGTCATGGGAACCCAGCCCTACCTTTGGGAACATGGCCTTTTGACAATGGGGACTGTAGGTCTCCAGGCCAGGGATTTCCAGAATTTTCCAGGTTGAGAAGTAGTCATTTCTCCCCAGCTCTCTCCTCTGCTACTAGGATTGACTTGCAAAGGCCAGGCAGGGTGAACACCCCCCAGAGAGTATCCCTAGGGCAGCCACCACTAAGGGAAGCCCAAATGGAGGGACTTGGGGTCCGGGCTACACGGCGAGCAGTGGGGAGCCGGCCACTGAGCGTGCCAGGAACTGGCTGTGGAGCATGCTGGGAGCCGGCCACCGAGCATGTTGGGAGCTGGCTGCCAAGCATGCTGGGAACTGGCTGTGGAGCATGCTGGGCATTGGCCGCCAAGCATGTTGGGAGCCAGCTGCTGAGCATGACAGGAACTGGCTGTGGAGCACGCTGGGAGCTGGCCCCCGAGCATGCTGGGAGCCAGGTGGTGCAGAGCCACCCCCACCCCCGTGTCTTACCTGGCTCTTGCCGCGGCGCCGGTAGCTCCGCCTCACCAGGCTCTTATAGTTGTCATTCTTCTTGGTCAGGTAGTAATAGAGGACACACTCAGCCACCGTCTGCCAGACAGAGAGGAAAGAACCCTGAGGGCAGTGCAGTGTGGGCAAGCGGGGCAGGGCGTCCGAGCCCCCTGCCGGCTGCAAATCCTTCCACCTGCTGGCCAAGCGACCTTGCGGGAAACCGAACCACCCTGTGACTCAGTTTCCTCATGAGCGAAAGGTGAATACTAATATTCACAACCCCAAGAGTCGTTACGAAGGCCAAGTACAGGAACACGTAGGTACTCAGACACCTTCGTAAAGCACTGAGAACAGTGCCCGGCAAAGAAACCCCTTCAGAAGCACTGCCTGTTGCTGCTGCTATGACGGATAACAACCTGCTATCCCCAGCCTCTCAGATGGCCAAGCCCAGCTCTGGGGTTTCCCTTCTCTCTTTCCTACCCTCCGGAGGCCTTGAACAATCTCTTCCAGGCTTTGGGAAAAGCCCCCCGGTTCATTGGGACTGACTCATGAGCCCATCCAACTCCACCTCTCTTGGAATTTCCCTCTCTTCTTTATCTTGGTTTTTTCAACATGGACCTGGGTTTGAATCCCGGCAGCCACCTGCTGGGTCAGCATCCCACCCTCTCTGAACCACAGCTCCTTCATCTTTCAAATGGGACCCGTGTGGAGGGGCACCCTCAGAAAGCAACTGGAGGATCCAGGGAGCCGCTGCCTGCCAGCCACGGGCACGGAGCCGGTTCTAGATTGCCGGGCATGCTGACGGCCGTTGTGAGTAGGATGTAAATGCTTCTGGGACACCGGGAGCCAGTGCCAAGCCAGGATCTGGTCTGGAAGCGGGCTGGTGATTCCAGAGGTGTGCTGGCTGCAGAGCTGGGCTGGGCCTCAAACCTCCAACCGTCCTCCAGAGAAGCGCCCAGCAGCCCCCCAGGAGGGCGTCGGGAGAGGCTGTCCCCAGGAGGCCCCCAGCCTAAACCCGGACTGTCAGCGCGACCCGCATGATAGTCAAATGACAGACTTTATAATCAGATGCCACTTCTGCCAATCAGGGGACGCGGGTGTCTCGTCGCTCCGGGAACCCTTCAGGAGCCCTCCTTCCCGTGCTGGGTGACCACGGCCTGGCTTGGAGCAGCAGCTGCCCCTTTCAGATGGGGCGCAGACTGGCCGGTTTCCCCACTGCCACCTCGTCCTTGGCCTCCCTCACTGGCAGGACACACTGGCCCCCCAGGCCTCTCAGCTGCCAACCTCCTGCTCTACAGACTTCTGGGAGATTTAAGTCTCAGGCTGGGCCTCCCCTCTGGTGGAGAGAGTTGTGACTCCCTCCTCCCCCACAGCATTGCTCAATGACCATTTCTAAAGCACCCTCCTTCCAACACCAGGGAGCCCGGACCTCAAGCCTACTGGGCCATCCAGACCGCTAGGGTGACGTGGCTAACGCCAAACCAAGGCTATTTACAGGGCCGTAGCTCCACACTGGTCTTTCAGGCAGGGAGAGATTTTTTTCCTTGCCATGCGCCTCCTTCCACAACCATCAGCTCACTAAGGGCAGATGTCGGGAGCGGCTGCTGTTCTTGAAAATGACCCCCCGGATCCTGCTCCTAACTGCCCCCGCCCCCCACCTCCCTCCCACAATCCAAAGCCCCCTTAGCGGAGCGTTTGCAAAGCTGTGGGCTGGGCAGGGAGAGCCACAGCACGGGCGGACATCCCCTGTGTCTGAGAAACCTGACTTAGGGGCAGCTGAAAACCTGTAAGGAAGCAGCCCCCAAAATGGAAAACCACTGCAGGAACCCCCTGGCTCTGCCCTGAGGATGCTGGGGGGCTACCAGATCCAACTCCACATGTCCAGCTTCCTTCCAGCCCCCTGCCCTCTCCTCCCCCACCTGCGGCCTTGCCAGGTACGGCCCAGCTGTGGGTGAGCAGACAGGTTTACCACTCTCTGGGAGCTGAAGCAGAAAGGGGAGCTGCCCTGGACTCAGGTTTGGGGGCAAAGTGAGGTTCAAGTTCAGTTCTACAGTGAAGATTTGTCCGAAGGGACGGGCACTTGCCGGCCATACACCTAGCTTGGGCTCATGGGTGTTAGAAATCACACAGAGACCATCAGAGGGTCCCAGAAAGATCATTCTGCCCAGGCCCCTGCAGAGTGTTAAAAATCACACAGTGACAATTAGATGGACCTCAAAAGGTCATTCCATCCAGCCCCTGGAGGAAGGCTCCTCTTGCTTGTCAAGCTGTAACTGGGAAGCGAAGCACAGCACTGTTTCTAGAACCACTGAAATTAGCAAGGACGTTCAATGTCCAATGCCTCCTGTGAGGAGCCTGAGGCAAGCCCTGCACGGGCCCTGGGGAGGCCAAGCACCCACCTGGGCTTTCCCAGATGCTCAGGCAACCTGACACTCCGCCCCCATGGACTGGGTCTGGGGCGGGGCCTGCTGAGGAAGGAAGGAATCAAGGAAAGGAGGGAGGGAGGAAGGAAGGAAAGGTGAAAGGAAGGGAGGGAGGGACCAAGGAGGCTGAAGCAAGGGCTCAGGCAGGCAGAGGCCTCATGGGCAAGGAGGGAGGGTCCTCCACGGGGCCCAAGAGGCTGCCAGGGGAGAGGGCCCAGGTAGGGTGGCTGCTGAGCTGCTGGGCGGCGGCGGCTCACCTTCCTCTCCAGGAACGACGCAATCAAGCCAAAATTTTTTGGATGCTGCATGAACCTGTGGGAAGAGACGGGCAGACGTGAGACCAGGCGGAGGGGGGCTTCCCTGCTTGGCGGCCGCCGAGCTCACGGGCGCTTGCCACCGCTGCTGCCCCGGCTTGCGGGCACCGCCCCACTCGGAGCAATTAAACCCGAGGAGGTGTGGGAAGGGCTGCGGCGGGCGGGGTGGGATGGGGGTAAGAGAGGGCGGTGCTTGCAGTGAGTCACCGGCTTCAGCGCCTTTGAAAATATATTTGTTTGTCCTGCTGGAGGCGGCTTCCAGGAAAAATGAGGACATTCCACGGAGCTCCTTGGTGGGGTTTCCCCCCCGCTTTTAAAATCGGCTTTGTTTCTATCTCCGGCCGGGTCTGGGAAGCCGGGCCTCACCCATGGCACCCACAGCCTGCCTGGGAACTCGGCCGGGCCCTGCCACGAGGTCACAGCCAGCAAGGCTGCCAGGCTGCCCCGGAGAGGAGGGAGCAGGGCTCTCAGAGCCTGCAGGGAAGCAGGGAGGAGACGGGCCAGCCCAGGAGACGGCAGGAATGGACTTAAGCCGGAGGGGGCTGGCGGAGAGCTGGCACCATACCAACTGGCTTCCTGCAAAGCAGGGGGAGTTACTGGGAAAGCACTAGGCCCGGCTGAAATGTCAGGGCCAGAGGAGCAGGCCAGCAGTGGGGGCGGAGATGTGGGTCATGGATGCTGGGTGAGTCACTGGCCCCGGCCCAGCCCGGGCCACCGTCCCCATGCCGTGCCACTGTGGGGAGAGTGGCCGCTAGCAAGGCAGGGGCCGTGGGCTCCCTCCGAGGGGCTGGGCACAGGCCCCAGCCTTGGCCCCGAATGGCCCTCCAGACGGCCAAGCCCAAGGCCCACGGCCCCCCCTGCTCCCCAGCCAGGGGACTCCAGCACGGCCTCTCCTCTCCCGGAGGAACCGCCAGCTGTGGAGTGGCGGGCTTCCCAGCCTGGGATCCTGCCTCAAGCACCTCACAGAGCAGGGACAGCCAAGGCCCTTCCCCTCCAGTCGGAGAGCCCTGCCCACGCAACATTCCCTAGCCCCCACAGTCCGTCACAGGGCTTCCCCAGGCAGAGAGGGGCCCCAGAATCAATCTTGGGAATGGCCAACACCACCTGTTCCCCTCCCTCCCCACCCTCTCCTGTATCCCAGGACGACTACGGAAAATTTACACACTGGGAACCTCACAGCAGCTAAACGAGGGAGGCACTATGGCTCTACCCATTTTGCAGATGAGGAAGCTGAGGCTGGGAGAGGGAAAGTGGCTTGCTCAAGGCCACACAGACTATACGTGGTGGAGCTCCAGGCTGCGGGCCCGTGATTTTCCAAAGCCCCGTGAGCTGGAGAGGCAAACCAAGACCACCCTCCATGGAAGACGCACGGTGCCAAACTGTCATAACTGGGACCAAAGCTAGGCCAGCCCTCCAGAGGGAGACGTCGGCCCAGCCAGAGTCCCCTTGGCCCTGGCTCCCAAATCGAGTGTGAAATCATCAACGGCCTCAAAAGCAGCATGAAATCTCCAGAAAAACAGAAGCCACAGAAACCACCTCGAAATCCCTCTTTTTCAGGAACAAAGGTATCAAAAATGCTGGGCAGCAGGGGGCGGGATTTAAAAATTACTTAACGTGACAGGAATTCCTAGCACCTGTGGCTATTTTGTACAGTCACAGCAACTGTTTAAAATCTTAAACATACGTCACAAGGAGAACTTGATTCGATCACAAAACAACCACAGTGACTAGTGAGAAGACGCAGACGCAGACCACGGGGGAACTGGGGTTGTTCTGCATTCATGAGCAGTAAAAGGAAAAGCCCAGCATGTCCCGGGACCTCCTCCCTGAAATGCCACTCCTTGTCCTGCTCGCCGCAGGCGCATGCAGTCAAACTGGCCGAGATAGAAGGCCAGGCCCCAAGCACCGCCAGGGCTGCTCTCAGGTAAGACGCAAACCCAGACCAGTCCCGGCTTCCGGCCCCTCCGCGGGATCCCCCCTGGCTGGGCGGGAGGGCTCAGCGCCGAGGGGGACTCACTTCTCGCGGAAGGTCTCCTTCTCCTGCTCACTCCACATGTTCATGACCTGCCGGTCCTTGTACACCTTCATGGGGTCGTCCATGAGCCCGTTCATGTTGATGAACTTGATGCGCTGCTGGTCGGCATCGTACAGCATGGGCGGGATCACAGCCAGCTGCCGCATCTGCTTCTCCAGGTTCTGGAGGGAGACAGAACGGAGGGCCGGGGTCAGGGCAGGGGGTGGGGGCCCCGGAGCGCACGTGTCCAGGGCAAGACGGAAGATCGGAAGCGAGAGGGAATGAAAATGCTGATCTACAAAGCCAGGACGGCTCCTGCTGGGGGCAGGGGGAGCTTAAATGCTGCCCCAGACAGGTTCACGGTGGGGAGGGCTGTAAATTATTTGCAGGGAGCCTTATCTGCTGTGGGAGGGGAGCAATGAATTTTCCCTTTGGAAATGCAAGCGCCATAAAACACTGCAGGGAAGACGTGCAGGCCAGCTGGACCAAGCTAGCTCAGGAGCTGGCGCCCCGAGCAGAAGGCACGTGGGCGGCCTGGGGGACAGTGTCCGGCCGGCCGGCGAGGCCGGGAGAGGTCGCCTCACCCTTGAAGCCTGGGGTAGACTGCAGACCCCCTTCTCTCCCGGCCCCACTCCACCCACCCCGCATCGGCTCCTTGGAACGTGCCCATTTGGAATGGCGCCTGTCCGGCTGCAGAAATGCAACGGGATGGTGGTTAAGAGCCGCCACTCGGCTGGGCTCGCTGCCCCAAATCCCACAGCCAGCTCATGATGAGCCATTCATTACCCCTCTCCGGAGGCAGAGGGCTCAGGCCGGCCAAGGTCGGCGAGTTCAAAGCTTCCTCGCAGGCAGGGTGCACGCAGCAGGCTGGGGTGCTGACCCCCAGCGCCTTGGAGCAGCCCTAGAACACTGAGCCCTGCTTGGCTGCGTTGAGACACAACAGCGGCAGCCCCACAGACTTCCTGGGGACAGGACCCTGGCTCGGCCGCGCCATCAGCTGCCTTTCCTGTCTCTTATACCCAGGGCACGTGCTCGGACTGCTGGAAGCTCCTGGAAGGGGTGGGTGGTTTCTCCTGCCCAGGCCCTGCCTCACTGCCACCCAGGAAACCTCGGGTCAGCCTCCTGCTGGCCACCTTGAAGTTTCTCCTGAGTCCCTCTCCGGCCTTCAGCCCCGTGCACAGCTCCCCCCGCTTCCCTGAGGCCTCTGCAGCCTCTTTGTGGCTGGCCCGGGAGGTGGTCCTCTGGGATGGGAGGTGACGATCCATCCGCCTGGAGGCCACACACCGTGGCCATCATGCCAGGAACCCACGGGAAGGGCCGCCCTCCTCCTGCCTCCAGGGCGTCCATGGCGGCTGGCCGTTCTCACAGCCCTGGCCTCCGTGTGATGGGGGCTGAAACCAGCTCAGCCGCAGGCCCGGAGGCACACACGAGGCCGCGTGGTCGCAGCTGGAGGAGATGGCGTTCCGAGGCCCACTCTCTATCGGCTGGATGTCGTCTGATCCAAGACGTAGCAAGAGGAGGTTTTTAGAAAAAGTTCTTTTCTAATAACTGAATTCCCTGCGTCTTAGTCATGTGGGTAAAACACAGGCTCCTGGGTGGCCAGACGGCCTGAACCAGAACCTCTGCAATGGGGCCTGCGAGTCTGCAGTTTAACCTCGCTGCCCCCAGGACGCGTGAGTCCATCAATTTTGAGAATCAGCAGCCTCGAGTACCACTGTGATGGCATGTTCTGTGACGACGGAGACGCGATCTGCTCCGTCCACCGAATCCACTGAGTACTTGAAAGGTGGGGAGTGCGACTGAGGCACTGGACCTTTCGTTTTATTTCATTTTAATTCGAGTTTAAACCGCCACGTGCAGCTCGTGGCTACCGCTCTGAGCTGTGGCTACATCAACTAGCCATGCAGATGAGCGCGCCCTGGACGAGAGCCCTCGGGAGGGAGAACGTGTCTCCCCCTTTTTTGCGTGTCTCCCTCATTTGTTGGGAACATGAGCAGCACAGGCTGACACCACCGCTCCCCCCAGGAGAAAACAAGTCTGCTCTCTGCTTCCAGGCCATCTCTGGGCACCAGGGACTATAGCCAGGATCACCGAGGCTGACCCCAGCTGTCCAGGCACCCCCGGCGAGGCCGGAGGGAAAGCCGCAGGGCAGGGCTTCCTGCTGAAAGGTCCCCAGCTTGGGGACTGGTGTGCTGGGATTTCTCCTTGACCCCCGCCATGCCCCCCGTCCCAGCTCTGGGCACCGAGAGGCTGGTGCTATGAGCCCACCACCCAGGCAGGCCTGCCTCTGGCTTCTGGGCTGGCTCAGCCACTGGGAAGCCCCAAGAGAAGACAGAAGGCGGGGGAAGCAAGAAGGGGGGGCCCTTATTCCCCAGCTTCCTCCCCAGTGTGGCGGCACCAACCCCTTCAGACAGGCGCCCCCTCCCTCCACTCGCCCCTTCGGGCCTGGGGGGTGGGTAAGGGCTCCTCACTATTGCCCGCCAATCATGCTTGGGTAGCCAGTGCCTTCATTATGTCACTCAGGTGAATTCCCCTTCCTGCCGCGACCCTGACTCACCTCCTGCTCCGAGAGGCCGTCGATGATCTCCGACACCTCGTGCTCGCTGCGGGCAGCCGACATGGAGAGCCCGCTGCCCCGCTGGCCCACCCTGCTGGAGAGCGAAAGGGACACGCTCAGGACCGACCCCAGAGGCCGAGGGTGGTGGGCGAGGAGGAAGCACAGAGGGCCGAGGGTCCCGGGAATGCCGGAGCCTGGGAACCTGGAGGCACAGCGCCCTGCTCTCCCCAGGACACCCTGCTAGGGCCCGGCCACCCTGTCTTGGCTCAAAGCCCAGTTCTGCCCCCTTGGACCTGCCTCAGTGTCCTCCGTAACAAGGGGATACAGGCGGCCCCCGGCGCCTAGGGTCACTGCCGGTGAGACCCAGATTGTAAAGTGCTCACGAAGTGGGTGACGCCCTTAAGCGAGGCCGCCCGGGGCAGCGTGAGACCCCCGGTCTGCTCTGCTGACCGCGCCTCGGGCGGCCTCGGCACACCCTGGTGGGAGGCAGGCAGGGGAGACGGGGGCGCGTGCCGCGTGCCGTACCTCTGCATGCGCTCCTGCAGCTCGCGCTGCTTGCGGATCTCGGGGAACTGCTTCTCGTAGTACTCGCGCACCTTGCTCTCCTTGGCCCGCCGCCGGGGGTTGCTCTCGATGCGCTCCACCTTCTTCTCCCAGGCCTCCATGAGCTGGTCATAGCGCTGGCAGAACTTCTGCTCCTGGGTGCGCACGGGTCGGCGCACTGAGGGGCCGTTCCCGCGGCCGCCACCCCGCCACCAGCACTCCCCGACCCACGCTGCGGACGCCGCACAGGCAGGCAGGCTGACGGACACGCGCGCGGGCCACACAGCAGGCGAGCGGACGGGCAGACAGACACAGACGTACACGCACGCTCAGACAGACATACACACACACACACTCAATCACAGACCCAAGAAAAGCCCCGGGCTCCCCGAAGGGTGCTGGCTGCCCCCAGTCCTCACAGGTGCCCGGCCAACGCGGCCAGTTTGGGCTCATGTGGCCGTTAACTTGAAACCGGGTAAAATTTAATAAAATTTAAAATTCCGCTTCCTCATTTAACTGGCCACATTTCGAGCGCTCTGTGGCCGCCTGTGGCTAGCGGCTACCTCCGTATTAGCCAGCACAGATGGGGAGCAGCCCATCATCGCAGGCGGTTGTACCGGGTGGCACTGCTCAGGGGCGTCTGCGGGGCCAAGAGACAGCCTTCTGGAAAGCATCCGCTTTCTAAATGGTTCCTCATTCCCCACCCTCTGTCTCAGCAACGTCCCCCAACCCCAAGGCCGGTATAAAGACCCAAGCAGCTCTTGGGTAAGAGGACCTGCCGTCTGTTCTAAATAAGGAAGTCCCCCTCCACATCTAGCCACAGTGCCGCCTGCTGTAGCCTGCGCCTACGTCTTTAAAGAAAATCCCCTCCCCAGCCCAGAACGTAGCTGCCTGGCTTCTGTGTCTCTAAGGTAACGTGGGCCTGGAGCAGGTGGGGGCCGTCTGGGCGCCCATGAGGCCCCAGTTTCCCGTCTCTGGCAGCTGCGTAGACAGATGGCTCGGTCTGGGAGTCTCGCCTGAGTGCCTGCTCAATGCTCCGGTGCAGTCAGAAAGGCCTCGCTGGTCCCCGTGCCCAGATACTCCCCCAACGCTGCATTTCAGCTTCTGGCCAAGGGCAGCCTGTGACCTCCACCCGACGAGGCCGGCAGACCACAACGGTGCCCCACGTATAAGTGGGGTGGCTCCACTGAAATGGCTCCAGTGACAGCCAGGGCCCCAGGGGATGGGGAGATGGACAGAGGGACCCAGCGGAGGCTCCCATCCTCAGCCCTTCAAAGGCCTGTCTGATGAGCAAGAGAACGTGCAGACCAGGAAAAGGTGAGAGAAGTTCAGCCCCAGCCAGCAGAGCAAAAGAACAGAGGGCGGCAAGGCCAGAGCCAGCAGTGCTGCTGGCCGGCGACAGGGCCTCGGGTTCTCCCTGGGCCCTGTGGAGGGCGGGCAGGGGCAGCTGACAAGATGTCCCCAAGTCTGTCTGGAGCCCCGGTGGAGCCCAAGGGACATGGGCTGGGATGCCCCCTGCAAAGCTCCCAGCCCGAGCAGCAATTCTGCCGTCTGACGAGACGAGGCCGCCTCCCTCACGCTTGGCCCCAGGCCTCTGCGGCCTGCACCGAGCTCCACCACGCAGGCTGCAGGCTGTCCTGAGTCCAGGCGGGGCGGTGCGTGGCAGGTGGCTGCCCCCTTCCCCGGGCAGCGATGGCCGCGCCTCGGGCTCCTCCCCCAGGGTAGACCCACTTGGGCCAGGGGAGAAACCAGGACACCCACGCTCACACACGCATACGCACTTTCGTGCACGCACTCATGTGCCCACACACAGGAGGCTGGAGCCCAGTCACAGGCCAGCCTGCGAGGAAGCGGAGCGGGGCCGAGCTCACCCCGGAGTGTGCTTGACGCGCTATGAGGGTCAGTTCCACGCCGGCCTCTTGCTCGCCCTCGCCATGACAGTGACGGCGACAGATACGCCACCGTCACCAGCCCCACACATAGGCAGCCCGCCTCTCCTTCAATATCCGGGACGCCTTCCCGAGTGCCCCAGCACAACCAGCCTCTCTGCCCCAGAATTCCCTCTGGACACGGGACCCACACAGCCTGGGTTCAAATCCCGACGTCACCACTTCCCAGCTGTGTGACCCTGGGCCAGTTGCTCCACCTCTCTCTGCTTCAGTTTCCTCATCTGGAAACCAAAAGTAAGAACGGAGCAGACCTCGCAGGACTAAACATGTGAAAGCGCGTGAAGCGCCTGCAAGGGCACGAGGCTGGCCCCACAGGGCACACGGGCTCTCGTCTGTGCATGGATCTACTTGTCCTGCAGGGGGCAGAATGGGACCTGCAGCTCAGCAGCTTGGAGCCTGGCACACAGCAGGTGCTCAGCGATGGCACGCCAGGGGTGTCCCTGGAGGCATGCACGTGGCTGGACCTCCAGTCCCCCTGCCTAACATTCTCTGTTCCACTTCAGCACTTAGCCAGCACCTACTGTGTGCCAGACCTACTGGGAGGGCCTCTCTGGAAACAGGTATTCCCTGGAGAGGAGGCCAGGACGTCGAGGGTCCTCGCGGGCACCTCTCTCCTCAGCTGTCGGCTGCAGGCGTGGGACCCCCTCCACCTTCCAACAGACCCAGTTCCACCCCACAGAAACCCCTACGTGGGCGCCTTCGCCACCTCCCCCACCCAAGATCCCTGAGGCAGCAGCCCCCCTCCAGGCGGCCTCTCTCCCGGGGGTGGCCTCGCTCGGACACTCCCAGCCTCACTCCACCCCCGCCATCTTCATCCCCCGCTCTAAGAGGGGCCTGAAGAGCCAAAGGCAGGCAAGGGAAGTCCAGCTCCCTGGTGTGGGCTATTGGTTCAGAGGAACTCATGCCCTCGGCTGCTCCAATCAGAGCTTTTGTGAGACAATCCGAGAAAGGGCAGCTCTCTCTGGCTCTGGAAGACTCAGGCCCGCTGCAGGAACCCGGGTACCACGAGGGAACCCGGCTTGTCAACGTACTAACCTACACAATTGAAAAAACGGCACCAAAATGAAGGTGAAACCTGATCCAGCGACTCCTGAAATCCACTCCCATGGGGGCTTTCTCAGCTACACATATTCCTTGATGGTACAAGCCCACAGGAGTCAGCTTTTCTGCCACTCACGGCTGAAAGAAGCCTGGTTAGTAGGCCCACCTCCATCACCCGGCCCTAACTGCCCTCAGAGAATTGGTGATTTGCAGTCACCCTGAGTCACAGCCACGGGTGTTCCTGGGGCCCCTGGCCTGGCTGGGGATGCCAGAGCGGGCAGCAAGAAGCAGGAGTCGCAGGCACTGATTTGATTCAGCAGCAACCACCACTGTCCCTCTGCGCCCGCGTTTCCCTGGGTGCAGACGAGGACACGGCGGCCCTGGGGAACCTCGGTTCTAAGGGAGCCCCCTGCAGCCCCTGCTCCCCATCACTCAGCCCACCCTGGCCCTCCTTCCTGAAAAGCCCACCATGGCTCCTGTGACGAGCGTTCAATACCCAATTTTCCAGGCCAACATTTTTCTTGTTATTTTTCGTTCTTCCCAGCCTGCCTCCCGCCGAGGCTCAAACTGGCCACCCTCCGAGATGCCTGCCGAGAAAAGCCCTTCTGAGCTGGAAAAAGAGTCACTGGGCCGAGTCCCCTGGACCCTCGTCAGGGGCCCAGGCCAGCTGGAAGGGCGGCAGCTGTCTCCCCTTTCCTCTCGCTGTCCTCAGCTTTCCTTTCAAAGCCCAGATGCTCAGGAACGAGGCGTCCCCAACCCAGAGGGTCCGGCAGGTATGGCCAAGTGGCCTCGGGTCTCTGGGGATCTCGGGGGTTTGGGGCGGCAGGGAGGGCTTACCCATTGTTTCCGAGCGTGATTCCTCCTCTTGAAGTACAAGATGAGCTTTTTCCGCATAGCCTGGTTTCTACACAGGGGAAAGAGCACACAGGGCTCGTCAGGAAGGCAGGTTTCCAGATATTCCGAAAGTGAGTGCTAAGTTCACCCGGTGGTCGGGTCGCGCTGAGACCAGAGACACCTGTAGCGCCTCAGGGAGGGCCACAGACCGCCAAAGCGTGTCCTTCCTCGCCCCCTCCCTGAGCACCCCCACCAGCATCTAGGCCAAGAACGGTCTGCGGACGAGGGGTCCAGCGGGGGCATCTGGCTTCCTCCCCTTGAGCCACACCGGCCCACGGGCACCGGGCCACAGAGAAGCGGCCACGCCCTCAGGTGAATGCGGGGGGCGTCAGGCTGGCAGGACCAGCCTTCCAGATCAGCTGCCACTCAGAGGCAGGGCCTCGGAGCCCCCAGCCCCGGCCAGCCCCACCCAGTGCTGAGCTCCGGCTTCCAGGCCCCTGCACGGCCACCAGGTGACAGGCAGGGATGGGCTGGAGGGGCCAGCGCCGGGCCCCGGAGAAGCCCCTGGGGGCCCTCTCGGAGACGACGTCAGGTGGGTCTCTCACAGCACCAGGCTCCAGGGCAGGGGCCGCTGCCTGAGGAACACTCCGGCTGGTTCAGAGAGAGGGAGAAGCAGAGGCAGAGAGAGCAGAGGGAGACAGGGAAAGCGAGAAGCGGAGAGGCGGGACCAGGAGATGAGAGAGAGAGAGAGGGAGGAGATGAGAGCCAAAGGGAGACCTCAACCCAGAAAATGACAGCGGGGAGCAGGAGCCAGAGGGCAAATGCGAGAGGCAGACAGAGAAAAAGAAGCAGGCTGAGAGGGAGGAGGAGGAACAGGGAGACGGAGAGGGGCAAGATTCAGAGATAGAAAGTCCTGGGAGGAGGGAGGAGGGACAGAGAGCGAGCACTGAGCATGGTGTGAGGGATGGGAGGGGTCCCACCGCGCTGCCCGGTGACCTCACACCCCCACCGCGGCCGCACAGCAGGGAGTGCCTGCTGACATCCTCGGGAGACCACCGCACCCCTGAACTTGCCCGCCACAGTCCACCTGACTCCCCAACTTGTTCACATTCTCAGCTGGGTCCAAACCCACAAAAGCTCAAAAGCAGCTTCCGGGGCCTCGTGCCCCCTGGCCCCCCACGGGCAAGCCTCTCACCTGGGTCACCCCAGGACCCCAACCTTGGGTCGGGGAAAGAGAAGGACAAATACCGCAGGCACTGACGGACCAGCAAGGCTCGCCTCACACACAACCCGCCTCACAGGTGGAAGGGCTTGGCTTCACCCCAAAACAGGGACCCCAGGGAAATCCACTCTTGGCCCTCACACCTCCGGCAGGCAGACCCTGCCACCACACCCTCCTGGGCCCGGGTACCCCGCCTGATTCAAGGGCTACTGACTCCAGCAAGGGGCCGGGACCCTCGCTATCTCAAGTCCCTGAAATGCCAGTTATTGTACTTGGAACTGCACGTTCCCTCCGAATCAGGAGCAAAGGGCCACGGGGAGGGTATGGGTTCCCTTTCCTCTCTCAAGCCCCCAGGTGCCCAGTCAGGCTCCAAGACCCTGTGCGGGGGCCTACCCCAACAAGGAAATGCCCCACCGGCTCGGAGAGGGCCTGGCGGGGGGGGGGTCTTGGCTTCCGGGTCCTTCTGGTCTCACCTCAGCCGGGCCCTCCCCACCCCAAGGCCCTGCTACTTCCATCAGCCCCCCACCCCCAGCCACGTGAGCTGGGACCAGATCTCCACTCCCTGCCGGGGGGCTGATGAGCTGAGCTGCATTCCCCCAGAGACACGCCCAAGCCCTCAGCCCCAGTCCTCTGAACGTGCTCCTCCTTGGAAACGGGGTTTCTGAAGATGTGATTCGCTAGGATGAGGCCAAACTGGAGCGGGGGGCCCTTAATCCAGTACGACTGCTGGCCTTTAAGGAGAGGATGTTTGGACCCAGAGAGAGAAAAGACGGCCAGCGTGGCAGAGGCGGAAAACGGCGCGGATTCCCAACAAGCCACCGCCAGAACACGCAGACCTCAGAGGGCGCGTGGCCCTGCACACCTGGAGTCAGGCTTCCCAGAAGCCGGAGCGACACGTTTCTGTTGTTTTAAGCCCCGAGTCTGTGGCACGCGATTACGGCAGCCCCCGAAAGCTACGACGAGGTGACTGAGCAAGGCTCAAAGGCTCTCAGCCTCAGTGTCCGCGTCCTGAAAATGGAAGCCACTGCGTCACCCGTCCTCCTCCGCCGTTCCACCAATGCTTGCCGAGCACCTCCCGGGCGCTGGGTGCCACTCCAGATGCCGGGGATGCAGCAGGGAAGAGAGAGACCACGTCCCTGACCCTCCTGGGGGCAAGGCTCTGGAGGATCCCACTGACAGTAAACAAAAGAGCATCGAGGTACTTCTGTATTCAGGAACTTAAATCGGTTGGTGGGACAGAGGGGGACCGGGAGGAAAGGGAGGATATAGGTCTTTTTGATCTAGAAGACCAAAAAGGCCTCTCTGAGGGAGCTTAGCAGAGGGCACAGCATGTGCCAAGGGCCTGGGGTGGCACAAACCCAGGGTATGAACAGAGAGAAGAAGGTCCACGTGGCTGGAGGGCACCAAGAGAGGAGCCAGGACGGCAGGGCTGGATGGGAGGGCGTGGGGGCCGCAGCCAAAGGCCTGGGCATCAGAAAGAAAGAGGGGCCACTCAGCAGCAACGGAAACGCCAGCACCGAGGTCGTAGCTCCTAATCCCCTTCTCCAATAAAGGGAATCTCAGCTCCTTGGGAAAAGGATCCAGGGTCAGGACAGGAAATACACAGATGAGCCTGGAGCATCTTGCAGGGCTAGGAAGGAGAGATATGCTAAAAAGAAAAAAACATGTCAAAAGAACACCGGAGAAAACCCAAAGAGCTTCTGATGGCAAAACTGAATAACAAAACAAATAACCCTCGTACTGGATTATGACCTGAAAAATAAATAAACCTCTGTGAGTCCATGCTGATATAAATAAGTGACTGATGAAATAAACAAACGGGAGAAGGGACAAACCTTCCCTATCGAAGCATTCCCAATAATAAGCGTAGAAGAAATAAGGGAATAGAAAAACCACCACAGAACACCAGGCAAGATCCAGGACGGAAGCTAAATCGGTTGGCAAGACGTGAAGGAGAACCAGGAAGTTTGCAAAGCTCAGCGTCTCCCTCAAATATTTCATGGCTGTGGTGCTTGTCCAGGGTCCCCAGATTCCACAGCCTTCCCCCCTGGAGGTGGAGCTCAACGCCCCGCCCCTGGAGAGTGGGCTTCTACCGACCAAGAGTACAAATGGAAAGGGGAAAATGGGACCCGCTCAGCGGAGAAACAGGGCAGGAACCACCCAAACCAAGCACTCACAGTCAACATCAGTGCAAACGTCGTGCTGACGTCAAGTACCCTGAGCAGGCACGACCCCAGTCGAATCCTGAGAAAATATTCGAGAAGCCCCAGTTGAGGGTCAGTCTAGGAAATACGTGACCAGCACTCAAGGTCAAGAGTGACAAAGACCGAGGAACCATCAGAGCCCAGAGGAGAACGTGGTTTACCACAAGTACAGACCAGGTGGGCTCCCGGACGCGTCCTAGAACAGAGACAAGATGTTCACGGAGAAACTCAGGACATCTGAACGAAGGCTGGAGACAGCTGGCGACGGCGCATCGCTGCCACCGCCCTAGTTCTGATAAAGGCCCACGGTTCTGCAGGACGTGCGTCAGGGAAGCCGGGAGGACGCAACTCTCGTTCTGTCTTTGTACGTCTTCCGTAAACCAAGCTTATTTGAAAGTAAGGTCTCTGAAAAAGCAAGAGGGACGTGTTCCACCTTGAAATGCCAGGATGAGGGTCCCGTTTCATTTACTCTGGAGCTTGCGAGGGGCACGGCGTCTAACGGGTCTTCAACGAGTAACAGTCCTATCACCGCACGCTGACGCTGACGGCGACCCCGTAAATATAAGGCAGGGCGGGGCGGAGTCCACCCCCCGACAGAAAGCGAATGGGGGGCGTGAATTCTCTCCGGCTCTTCTGGGTTTCCTTCCAAAGACAGCATGGTGCTTGGCACCCAAGGCACCCACCTACTGCCAAACAGGATGAGCATCGAGTCCGCGGGTTACGAACCGGCGCGGTCCACGCTGTAGCCAGCCTGCACGAGTGCCATGCTTGGACTGTGGTGCTTTTTCCAAAAATCTTGAATTGGCTGCCAGCATTAAAACCCAGGAGCTGTTGCATAAAAAGCTGAATTTGAAGCTTCTCTTGACAAAGCAGGCACTCTGGCCTCATTCTCTCATGGCTGCACGCTGGGAGCCGGGGCCCAGTTGCCTCTTGAAAAGGATATGGGCTCTCCATTCGCCACAGTCCACACCACTCCCTCCTGCCTCACACCTGGCCCTCCTGCTTCAGTTTACTTACCCCTGCCCTTGCAGGCATATATGCGTTTGCAATGCCCTGGACACCTGCTTTCAGGTGTCTACTTGTTCAGCGTTCTCCTAGCAAACGTTTTTTGTGTTTATTTTGTTCTAGACAGTGGTTTTGGAATTAGAGATGCAAACGGCTTACTGCAGATACATCCTTCTGCTGAGCTTCTGTCCAGGAAAAAAGAGGAACACAGTCTCAAGAGGGCATCAGAGGGCCTGACAAACCAGCTAACGTGATGACTTCATTGGAAGAGGCTTCTATGAGGTACAAAGGGTACATACCGTGTCCTGGGCAAGTCAGGCTTTCACAAAAAAAATAGAGGTCTCCCTGCCTGACCCTGGACCTCAGAGGAACGGGATGTAGGAGGAAGAGAAAAGGAGACAGAAACAAGGGGAATGTTGAAGACAGAACGACAGGACCCTGGGCAGGACTGGCCCTGGGATCTGCGGGGATCAGGACAATCAGGGGAGGCTTCCTGGAAAAAGGGAGGTTTGAGCTGAGATTTCAGAGAAGCAGGAGTGTGGAGGACAAAGGGAAAGGAGAAGGTGCCGGGTTCCAGGGGAGTCAGGGATGATGATAAGAAGCAGCGTTCAACAGCTGGACCCCCAGCCCCTGGGCACAGTAAGAGAGAGGCGGCTCGGGCAGGGCCCTGGGGAAGAGCCCACCCCACCGCGACAGACCAAGCACCTTCCCCCACACTGCCCCACTGTGAGACAGACACACCAAGGAGGTCATTTTACAGACAAACCAGGCCTTCGAGAGGTGCCAGGACATGCCCAAGGTCACCCGACAGCAAGAGGCACCACCTGGCTCAAAGGAGAGGGAACGGGGAGGGGGTGGAGACTAGACTGGTCTAGGAGTTCAGCTGTGTGACCTTGGGGAAGTCACTCGCCATCTCTGAGCCTCCTGAGCCAGTCCACGGAGGCATTTCAGCAGGAAAGCGGCCCCATCCACCTGCATAGACCCAGGACTGACCGTTGCAATCAGCCAACCCCCAAGTGATGCAAGGAGGAGGGGGCAGATGAGGCTGCAGGGCGAGAAAACCCCCCACACACACGAAGAGCAGCCCTGCGAGACGGTCTGGGGAGAAAGTAAGGAGCCAAAAGGGACAAGAAGAACAAGGCCAGGGAAGGCTGAGCGTCCTGCCAAACCAGCACCCAGGCCCAGGGCTCTGCAGAGGGCGTGATAGGGTGGCCACGGCACGACGCACCTGGCCAGTGCACCCATAGCACGACGCACCTGGCCAGTGTCCACAAGTCTGACCCCAAGTCCCCGTGAATGCAGCCACGAGTTTTCAGGAGGGTGCTGCAGAGGGCGAGGCCAGTCCCTGATGGAGTGCCCCTTCCAGGCCTCTCTGGGGCTGCCCAAGCCAGGGATGGGGTGGGGGCGGGAAGGCTGGGCAGGGAAGCACCTGGGCAGCCACCCCCAACACCTTCCTTGAGCTGGACGGTGGAGGGAGAGCAGTGGACGGTGGGCACAGGGGGCTTTCAGGCACCGTGAACTTGAGTGTGAAATGAACTGCAAAAATTGTGCGGCCCAGCGCTCAGACCCAGAGAAATTCAAGTGGCAGCGGGCAAGGTCCTCCCCCCTGCCCACGGTGACGGCAGTGGGACCGAAGGGGCTGGGGCGAGGCCCTGGCCAGGCGGCCGGAACGGGTGGGGCGACCCCGGTGAAGGCTCCCCACCTTGGGAAGGAGGCCCCTCCTCCCTGATCCCGGCCTTGGCCAGCTCACTGCCCTTCTCATGCTGACATTAAGACATCTTTGTCTACGATCTGTCTCCAGCACCACAGGCCCGGATGGTGGCTGGCACGTAGTAGGTGCTCCATAAAAAGGTGTTGAATGAATCAACCAATCCATCAGCCAGTTTAGTAAGAAGAACAAAGAAAGGAGGCTTCCCACGTGTCTGGCACTGAGCTCAGCACTTAAGGCGTAACAGCTGTTAAATCCTCAACAACTCTGTAGAGCAGGACATCTGTAAGATGGGGCAGCTGAGGCACAGGCGAGGTGACTTGCCCAAGGGCACACAGACAGCTAGCCAGACATGCAGACAGGGCCGGAGCCAGGCCTGAGGCCCAGGTGTGCAGCCACCAGAGGAACCAGGCTTGCAAGGGGCCGCCCTTCCCTGGCACCACATTATACGTGTGACAGTTTCTCAAGTTTGCTGTGTGCAGGGTCACAAAACACCAAGGCCAGAACCAAGAAGGCATGAGAGATGCAAAGTGTTACAACCTGAGCTCTGCAGCCTTGCTATGCAGTGTTATCCACGCTCAGCTTGGTCACCTCCCAGTGATGGGGAACTCACTACCTTTCTCAGCAGCTATTTTACCGCCACTCGGTTCTGCTTTATCGGGACTCCACAACTTCCACCAGTGCGTCTGACTTTCACCTTCCAGAGCTGCTGAGAAGGGAATTCCCTGATAACTCCATCCCCTCTCTCCCTCCTGCCCCACTCTGCTCCCCTGTCCCCAGGTCCCCAGGCCTCTTAGAAAACGGCCTCAGGTTACCTATAGTTGTTCTCACCAGCACAGGACCCTGCGCATGGTATGTTACCAGTAAACTGTCAATAGACGAGCTTTGCAAAATAGTGTTTGTACTAACTGCCTTTCATGCAAGAGGTCCATTTTCCTGGGAATCTGGGCATACTGATCTCACTTTTGGCAGTCCTTCTGTCCTTCCCCTGTACTTACCTGTCACTGTTCCTCCCCTGACCAGCCAGTGTTCTGAAATGTGACTGGTTTTCAATGGTGGGCAGAGGATAAAAACTGACCCTCAGAGGCCAGTGGTGGGGTTTGGGAGAGGTGGAGTAAGTACTTGAGATATGGTTTTATACTAATTCCCAGAAGATGGGGAGGGGGGACTTCAAACCCGCACGGTGGCCACCATGGGGTCCCGGGAACCACCCCTGACCCCAGCTCAGGAGCACGTGGCCTCTCCCATCCCAAGCCCTCTGGGCCCTCGTGGCTCATCCCACGCCTGCGGTGGAGGAAGGTCCATCCAGGGCCTGCCCACGGGCCCCCAGAGACCAGGCCCTTGGGGGCCAATCCCCCAGCGGAAGCTCAGGGACACTGCCACCCGGCTGACACCACCTGTGCTCACCCCAAACCCAGCCCACGCCCCCTAAGCTGCCCCAACAGCACCTAAAACCCCATGCCCACACCCTGCGACGGAAGCCCTTCTCCCCCATCCTGGCCCACGCAATGCTCTGTTCTCTTCCTTTTTCACCAAATATAACCGTCTGCGTTTGTCTCGCTCTTGAATGTCACCCTGGGTGCTGAAGCCCATTCCGTCATCTCTGCAGATCGCGAGGGCGCCCACGACGCAGCTTCCCTCCCTCATTTGTGCCCACCACAAATTCGACAGTTAAACAAACCGGGCTGACTTAACAATGCCAAGGTGGCGTCCCCGGGAGGTGGCCAAGGACCCCCACTCGGCAACAAGAGGTTTTCCAGGGTGCCTGCAACCACCGGGAGCTGCAGGAGTATGGCCCATGCCTGGACCAGTCACACTGCACCAGAAGGGACTTCCCGTCTGGACTACCGCGCCAGAGGAGGCTTGAAAACCCCTGGGAATTTTGCATGCCTCCAGGGACGAGGAGCTCACCACCGCATGCACATCTCTATCCATCCCGGGGGAGCTCCGACAATCAGGCCGAGCTACACCGTCTCCCTGAACCAGCTTAAGCGCCGCCCTCTGAAGCCGCACGTGAGGGGCCTGTACCCTAGTGACGAAACTTGAACAGCTCAAGGTTATGCTCACAGAGTCTTGCCTCCCACCTACACCCTTCCCAGAACACTCACGGCCACAAGCTATTCCTCAAGGGGCAAAGTTTCAGCCCCTCTTACCCTACGGAATCCCAGGAGGCCCTGCTCCCAGTAACCCCAAGAACGAGCCAGGCCCTGCCAGGAGACGAAGCTGTGACGCTGCTGGCCTCCAGAGCAGCGCAGTGCCCCTGCCACGGCCAGCCCTGCCCAACTGGACGCAGCACTGAAGCACCATCTCTCCCTCCTGGCGTCCATCCAGGGAAAGGGCCCCACCATACTGCCCAGTGTCCCCACGCTGGGCTGGGCCACAGAGTGACCCTCTGCACAGACTCCAGGACGCTTCTCAGAGCCCAAAGCTTGGGAGCCCCCGCTTGCCCTCTGCACTCTGCCCACCACCAGCTTCCTCCCGCCCCTGAGGACGTGGGCTCACCGCCCGCCCTGCCACCCCCCGCCCAGGCCTGCCCCAGGCCTGCTCTGGCCCCGTCCTACACTGCCTGGCCCAGAACCCAAGCCCTGCCGCCGCCTCCTTCTCCGAGCACCCAGCCCTGGCTGGGAGCCCTGACGGGCACCGAGCACCCCCTCCCACCCCAGGGCGCATCCCCCGCCATGTGTACGACTGTCCCTGAGCACTCACATTTTGATGTTCTCATGATACTGGCGGGTGTCGGAAGGCTGGTTGTACAGCGGCTGCAAAGGAGACAAGAGGGGAGCAGGTGAGCGCCAGGTCTGGGGTGTGGGGAGCTGCCCCAGGCCGAGCCGGCCATGCCCGCCACAGATCTCGGCGGCCGGAGCCCCAGCTCCTGCCCAGCCGGAAGCCCGAGTCCCCGGCCCCGAGGAAATGTCGGCCGCCGGCAGGCACGGAATGGAACATCGGGACCCGGTGCACTGCCCCAGCCGGGAACAGGCCGTTACCCCCCGGGCACAGGGCTGGGCCCCGGGACCCCTGCCAAGGCCGTTGAGGCCACCGGCAGCGCTGGCCGGGAAGGGGCTCTCACGCCCCAGGGCCCACAGTCCAGAGCGCCCCTGGGACGAGCGTCCACGGTCCCAGCGAGCTGAGACCCGCCCTGGCCACTGAGCATGGGAAGACGCTTAGTTTCCCTAGGCACCGCGGAAGCCACGTTCACACCACTGGGCGATACCAGTTCACACCCACGGGCCAGCAGAGGGTGTCGGGGAGGATGTGGGCTAACAAAAGAGCCCCCGAGAGCACCAGGCCACACCTGCCCAAGGGCCCAGCCGCTCCTCAACTGCAGGTGTCCAGAGGGCTCAGCCCTGGGCTCCGCCTGGAGAAGGCCAGCACGGTACAAAGACTGCTCCTACCAGCAACAAAGTAAAGCAAGCTCACACCTGGTGAGGAAATCAGGACTCGTTTCCACCCGAATACGACGCGGCAATGAAGAACAAATGAAACAGACCCACCCGTACTGAAAGGACGAGGCTTCAAGGGGTACACAACTGAAAGAAGCCAGGTGCAGCCGCTTTACGGGGACACACAGCTTGCCACGACGCACCTGAGCATTCAGCATCTGTGAAGCCGTGAGCTGGAGGCCGTGCCCCTCCATCCCAGGTGGCAGTGCCGTGGCGAGGGGCGGAGGGCACAGCCTGCTTCTGCCACGTTATAGCTGCGTGTCTCTGGTGAGCAGCAAAGCCCGTGGCCCAGCAGCCGGCAGACTGAAATGCCCAGGCAGTGCCAGCCTCGCTGTCATCGTCGGGGGTGAGGACTCTGTTAACAGCACTGATTTTCCATGCCTCCCTGTACCCACGCCCTTACTTTGGCCAATGGGACAGTAGCAAACTTGCAGAAAGTAGAGGCTTGTAAATGCGTGTCTGCGTCTCTGCTTCCTCTCTTGGATCCCTACCCCAGCCAATAGAACACGCCTAGCTTGGCCCCCTGGAGGAGAGACCCCGTGGAGGAGAGCAGAGCCGTCCCAGCCCAGGCCAGCTAGAGCGGCCAGCTGACGACAGATGCACTAGTGAGCCAAGCCCATGGCAGCAGCAATGCCCAGCTAACTCCTAGACTCTAAGCCACTAACTTTGGGGCCGGTTTGTTACAAGGCAGTAGCTAACTGATACAATTATCCCCATTGTAAAGATGATAAAATATTTTAACCTTTGCCCACAGCCAGGAAGAGGTGAACTGGAAGTAGAGCCTCACCTCTCACCTCCAGCACTGGACAGTACGCTCTGTGGCTCCCTCTCTACCTCGGCCTCCGTGTGTGCCTCTGGTTCTAGGTCTGCCTCTCTCTTGCTGAAACACCCACATGCCCCGCAGGAGGACTGGTAGGAAAGCCAGGTACAGGGTGTGAGAGATCAATCAGCACACACACCGGGGAAGGAAGGAGGCTCAGGAGGCTCGGCGTCCTGGAGCCTCAGGGCAGGCCACAGAGTGAGGGAAAGGGGAGCACGAGGCTCCACCCTAGAACCCGTCCCTGGGGATGGCGCCCACACATCTCCTGACACCTCAAACACCCTGATGATCCCAGCTGATGGGGCCACCCAGCTTGACCACAAGCCCCAACCTGCCCCCTCTCCCAGGAACAGGCCACCTGCCCTCAATGCCAGGGAGGAGCTTCAAGGAGGGGCCTCCACAGCTCCAGGCAGCCACAGGCCCACGGGAGAGCATCGCGGGGGCCTCAGCAGATGCCCGTGCTGCCTTTCTCCTGGCGGCCCCCAGGTCCCCACCATGGTAATTCACCATCGACATCAGGCAACTCCAGGTTCCAAGCTCAGCTACTTTCCTGGGTAGAGATACCACCCTTGGCTGCCACAGATTTTTCTCCCCATACTGGGTCAGGCTGCCCTCCCAAGGCATCCCTGTCCCCACGCCAGGGTTTGAACAGGAAGGGGAAGTGCACAGGGCAGCCTCACTGCAGAACTTCCCAACAGAAAGAAGTGGTAAGGCGTTCCTGAAGAAGGCTGAGAATCCTAGTCTCAGAGGCGAAGGGCCCTGGGAGGATGCCCACGCGCTCGACGTCTGCGTATTTAGCTCTGGGGGGCTTTGCACTGGGTCCCTCACATGCCCCACGTGCTGGCACAAATGCGGGGCTAGGCAAGCGTGGGCACGGCTTCAAGAGTCAGCCTCCGGGAGCAGACCCTGACTTAGACGTGACCTTGGACAAGGGCCTTGATTCACTGGGCCTTTATTTCCTCCTCTGTAAAATGGGGATAGAGCCAAGAGGACCTGCCTCACAGGGCTTCCAGTAGCCCAGGAGATGTCAGGCGTGATGCTTGCCTCCTTTTGTTTTTAAAGACAGTGCATGGCAAACTCATCACAGCTTGGGGGGGGGGCAGGAAGGGGCTGGGAGACAGCCCCTGGGGAACCAGTGATGGGTGGGGCGGGAAGCTGCGGGAGGGGTATCCCCTAGAGGCCTGACCCACCCAACAGGAGGAGCAGAAGGCACTTTCACTTCTCAGCTCAGCACAATGGGACAGAGATAAAACCCTCCAAGCAGCCTTCAGAACACCTGAGGGCACTGCTCTACTCAGAGGCCATCCCCCAGGAGGCACTCACTGGGCACTCCTTGAGGCAAACGAGGACCTGAGAGCCAAGGAGAGACACAGGGGTCCGAGCAGCCTCGTTCCCATGGCAATGGACCCTTCAGGCAGCCACCCTGGGAGGCTCCTGAGCTGGACCAAGGGGGAAAACACCTGGTTGGTGGGTCACTGCTGCGGGGGAAGGGCACAGAGGGGGCGCTCCCTGACCCCCGTCCTCGCTCCCTGCAGAGGGGGTGGCACAGAGGTCAGGAGCTCCTTTTGTCAAGCCGGCTTGTCCCCACAGACAGGTCCCAACATGGCGGCCGTAGCACGACCATCTCCCTTCACACCCATGGAGCCGGGGGACGGCTTCTCCTGCCTCTCGCTACCTCATAGGTTCCAATTCCCTGCCAGGAGGACACGACGCCGAGGAGGGAAAATTCCCTCCCACAGGCGCCCGAGGAGCCGGGCTGGAAGAGGCTGGGGCCTGGCGGCACGGAGGCCCTCGCCTCCTCTAAACCTCCATCTCCTCCAAAGCAGGACAATCAGAGGACAGAGTGCCAAGGCGAGAGGCCGCGCTAGATCGTGAGTATGCCCAAGAAAGAAGAGGGGGGACTTGGGGAGAAAGCAGGGGGGTCCCCTTCGGGCCTGTCCACAGCCAGCTGGCAGGATGGCCGAGAACAGCCAGGAACCCCAGGGGGGTGGAGCTGGTGATGAACGAGGTGTCAGCCGGGCCCTCGCCCCTCTGGTGACACCATGTTCTTAAAATAACATCACTGAACAGGAAAGAAACCAAATGACTCAGAGCAGAGAGGAGGTCGGGCCACAGCTGTGCATACCCCTCTCCCTCCACGTCCTGGCCCGGCCAGCCTGGGTCCCCACCGGCACTCACGGGACCCTGCTGGGGAGAGGCGGCGGCACCTCCATCCCACCGGTCTCGGGAGCCCCTGCTGGCATCTTCCTTCCCAACGCAAACTCCTCAAGGGCCAGGGCCCCTCCCTGTGAGGTCACTGGGCAGCCATCCCTGGGCAGTAGCAGCCACAGGGGTCCCATCCCCGAGGGCGGGAACAAGAGAACCTTTCCGAATGCTCCCTGAGGTGCTCGGAGGCGAGGCAGTGAATGGGAGGCGCCCAGGAGCTGGAGTCCAAAGGCCCAGGGCCACGGCCCCCGGGGCTTGGCTGCAGCAGCCGGTTCCTGGGTAGCTTGCGGCAGCTCCCCCCTCTCTGAGCCACCCCCACCTGCAAGACACCTTTTGGGGGTGACCAAGACGGGGCAGACCCGTGCAGACCTGGCCACCCCGCCCCTTGCTGTGTGGCCCTCAGAGCCTCGTCCAGAATCCAGGACAGCAACTCCGCCACGAGGCTCGACGTACGCAAGAGCCACTGTCCCGGGGAGGCCAAGGGCTCCTGGGCTTCGTGAGGACATGCAAGGAGCCACCAGACATTCCAGACCTCGGCTGCTCGTGTCACCAACCCCCACGGAGCTTCTGCTCTGAGACCCCCGAACGGTGGCCGACCCCCTTGTCCCCAAAGAACGAGAGAAGAGTCTCTCCAAGGCCCCTGGCTCTCCAGCCTCTGAGAGCGGAGGCCCCGGCTCGACTCCCACGGACACTGGGCCCTGCTTTCCCTGCCTGCGCACCTCGGGCCTCCAAACACAAGGACCTCCGCCCACTTCCCCACCGCCGCGAAGACTAATGAGGTCATGAAAGAGGAGTGGGCCGCCTCAAGCCTGGAAAGGGCTGAGTACGTCATTCAATCCTGCCAGCCCCATTTGGGAAAAAGGGAAACTAAGGCAGGAAGCAGCTTGCTGGCAGGCACGTAAATGGTGCGGCCACTTTGGAAAAGTCTGGCAGTTCCCCAAACTGTGGTTCCTCAAACCACAAAACCTGGCCATTCCACTCCTAGGGATGGAGCCAGGAGAAGTGAAAACACACACCCACCCAAGCCGCAGACCCCAATGTGTGTGTGCGGCAGTGTCATTCAAAGAGCCAAGTGGGGACAGCCCGAGCACCTGTCAACGTGGTGTATCCAGACAATGGGATGTTACCCACCCATAAAAAGGAAGGAAGTGCTGATGCACACGGCAACAGGGAAGAACCTGGAAAACATGATGCTGAGTGAAAGGAGAACACAAAAGGGCAGACGTGTGATGCCACTTGCACGACACGTCCAGAGTCGGCAGACCCATAAGGAGAGAAAGGAGGCTGCAGCTACCAGGGCAGGGGAGGATGGGCAGGTGATAGGTAAAGGGGACAGATTTCTTTTTAAAGGGATGAAGATGTTCTGATTGCACAAATCTGTGAATACACTCCAAACCACTGGAGAGCAGACACATCAAAAAGGTGATCTGGTGGTATGAGTTGTTTCCCGCTGCACGAGCAGCGGCAGCTTGCTGGAGACTTCCCAGAAATCAGGCCCAGCAGGGGAAGTGATAACCCAGGCCTGGGGTCTCCCAGCCATGTGCAGCCCCTGACGAGGCATCTGCAGGCGGGAAAGGCAGGCCAAGTCCCCGAGCCCACCCGGGGGGTGCCGGGCTCTGCCTCTGGGCCGCGAGGCCACCGTCACCGCCTGTTTCTGCCCTCAGGGAGGAGGGGCACAGTGGCAGGGCAGGGAGGAATCTGGAGAAAACCCTGGGGCAGAAGAGCTAGGCTCCCCTAAATTTACAGGAGCCCTAACTCCAACTGCTCCCATGCCTGGGCCCTGGCTACAGGGCAGGGGCTGGGCAGCGTCAGTCTTTCACATGCGCCTTTTCATTTCATCCTCCAAAAGATCCTTGGAGAAGGACTCCAGTCGCCCCCGGTCCACGGATGAGAAAACCGAGGTCCTGGGAGGCAAGTCCCTCTCCCAAGGCCTCACAGCAAATTCCCGGTGCAGCCAAGGTTCAAGTGAAGCTCCGAAGGCAGAGGCTTTATTTCCACCCCCCGAGCACTCAAGCACATAACTCCCGGGCCCCACGTCCCCACCCTGCCCACAGACACCCCTACCCGCCGCCACCATCTGTGGCTCTGCGCCAACCAGCCCAGATGGGATGCAGGTGAGTCCTGGGCTCTGCTCGTCCCCCTGGGGCTGAGGCTTCGGCTATCACCCACCCCCAGGCCGGGTGACCTACAGGTGAGGGGCACCCGAGAGAGAAGAGACGTCAGAAAAATGGCAACGGAACAATAACGAGCACAATAAATAGCAAGGATGACGGCGACGGCAGCTACACGGCACTTACCGTGGGCCGGGCAGGCACGGCTCGAAGAGCTCGGCAGAGATGAACACAGCACCCCTACCCCCAGCCCCGCTACAGCCAATGGCCTCGGGGCTCCTTCTCCTCACCCCCCTTTCACAGAGGAGGAAACTGAGGCACAAAGAGGTGAAGTCCCTGCTCAGGGTCGCACCGCTAGCAAGTGGGAGACCTGGGGGCAGAACCCGGGTCATCTGACCTGCAGCAGGGGTTTTTCGGGCCAAGTCAGAGCAAACGGTCTCCCCACCCGCCCCCATCCTCCCCAGCCCAGGGGGCCCACCCACTCGCTATCTGTCAGCCCCTCTTATCAGGGGGTACGCTCCCAGCCTCCTTGGAAGGAAGCTGCCCAGGGCAGCTCTTGCCAGTCGTGCCTTCCTCCTCCCACTCCCCAGCACCTGCCCACCTTTCCAGCCACCGCCCACTGAGGCTCCCCCCTGCACCCCAGCTCACCAGCTCCACCTGGGGCCCCAGGCCTTCCAGAATCCGATGAGCAGCTTCTGCCTTCTTCTGCAGGGCGAAGAGAGGAGACGGAGGGGGGTAAAAACACACACACACACACACACACAGAGAAGAGTATAAATAGAGGCCTCACGGAACAGCGGGCAGCTGCCCAAGCCCACACTGATCCACTGCGCTGGGGGGGCCGGGAGGCCGGGCGCCCCCTCCGAGCCCTCCCCAGGCTGGGAAGCAGCACAGAGGGGCCTTGACAACCCTGCGGTGGCCTTCGCCAACCCTGCCAAGTTTCGATTTGCACAAATGCCTGCTCCCCGTGCCAGGCTCCCCTTCCCAAGCCCCCAGGCCCCGCTCCCCCGGGCTCAACGATTTGGGCACACGCGCCTCCTCGCCAGCCCACGGCCGAGATTGCCAGGCCTGCGATGGCTTCCTTCCCCCTGGAAGCTGGTTGGGTTGTCTACAATTACCTCAGAGCTGGTGCAGCCAGCGAGGGAGGGAGCAAGGAGGAGGAGGAGGGAGGGTGAGAAAGAGACACCCAGAGATACCCTTTCTAGGATTCTGGTGTCTCACGACCACGTGGTCTCTCGGGGCTGCCCCGGGGCCTCCTCGCCTCCCTCCCCAAGCACAACCCTGGACTTAATAGGAAACAGGAATATGTTCTGCATGGCCAGAAGCCACCAATTCAACAGGCTGGGGCTGGGCTGCACCCCAGGCCCCCCAGCCCCAGCCTGGGACCACCAGGCAGCACAGAGGAGCCTGGAGGGCAGCCAGACCAGGCAGGGGCTGCCGGGGAGGCTGGGGCAGGGGAAGGACAGGAGGGCGGTTTCCTGAGGGCTGTAGGGGGCAGAACTCGGGCAGGTCTGGGCACTAACAGCCGAGCTGGCCGGCGACGCCCGGACTGTGTGCATTGGGAAGTGGGGTTCTCGCAGCAGCGCACACAGGGACCGTGCACCTACGGGGGTCCCACCTGTGACCCCAGAAAGGGGGGACATGCTGAACTTGGGGAGACCATTCAATTCTGGGTGTGGGCTGGGGGGACAAGCCAAGCAAGTCACCATCATTACCTCAAAACTGTCCCCAGTGATCCCCAAGTCCAGACCCACCGGGAGAGGGTGGTCCCAGGGCCCCAGGGAACGTGGCTGCAAAGGGCAGGCACAGCGGCCCTGGGAGGGCCCGGCCTCCTCGTGCACGAGCAGGAGAGGGTGCCAGGGCGGGCCTCACCCCCCTTGCACGTAGGTGGGCTCAAGCTGGCACCTGGAACTAGCTCCGCCTCGAGCCCAGGACCCCGCACACCCAGGAACGGGGCCGTGCTCTTGGCCCCCATCACAGCTGGGGACCTGAGACCCAGCCCCACGTATGGCTGGTTGCCAGAAAAATGGGGGGGGGGGGAGTAGTATTTATCAGTGACCATTTTATCGAGCGTGTACCACGAGCCTCGCACGGGGCACACACACGGCAAGTCTTATTAAAATGTCACTCCCACACAAGCACCATAAGTGGTCTCTCCCCCTGACAGCTGAGGAAACCGAGGCACAGACGATGACAGAAGGAAGAGTCTTCTGAACTCCAGGCCCAAAGAAGGGAGAGCTAAGGGCCGCATCCCATCCAGGGCCGCCCCTAGGCTTGGGGCCTGGCGACTCCCGGGCAGGGGACAGGCACCCCATAACCTGGCACCATCCCGTCCCAGGTAGGGCTGGGTCTGGGATCTGCCGGTGGCCCGTGGAGGGGCTCGGGAGGCCACCCTCAGCCACCTCCTCTCCGATTCGGCAACACAAGTGTCCAGAGACAAGGGAGCAAACAGAGACCCTTCCTGACCTGCCAAGGCCATGGGGACCCCCAGGCTGCTGGGTGCCCCCCAAGGAGCCAGCTCCCAGCTCCCCTCCTAAGCCCCGAGCCACCCTGCAGTCCTTTAAGATGCGTATCAACACCCAGAAGGTGAGGCTCCTACAGTTTACCCAGGAAAAACCCTGCCAAAAGTCCTGAAGGCACTGTGGTATCGGAAAGACGGGCTAGCACCGTGGTCGACACTGAGGGCCCTGGAGCCAGCGGTCTGGGTTCAAGTCCACTTACTGGCTGGGTGGACTCGGTTTTCCCCTCTGTAAAATGGGGAAAGTAACAGCAGCCACCTCGCACTAGGCACTGTATAAAGAGCTGGCTGTCACCACTGCTGACAACACTGACAACGGCCCCCGCCGCCCTCCCCGCCCAGCCCGGAACACCCTGCAAGCTCCACATACTTAAACTCTTGTGAGCATCCTGTGCCGGGGGTGCTATCATGAGCCCCATTTACAGGTGAGAAACCTGAGACTCAGGTTATGCCACCAGCCCAAAGCAGGAGCTTCGGCGGCAACCCGGCCCCCGGCTTTGTACCCGTCCCACCCCCGTCTTTTCCTGCCCTGTTAGCAGCTAAGTTTCAGGACATCAAGACCCCTTCTGAGGGAAGCAGATGTGGCTCAAGTGATTGGGCTCCCGCCTACCACAAGGGAGGTCCATGGTTCGGTTCCCGGTGCCTCCCAAAAGGAAGATAGCGAGCTGGCGCGATGAGCAGGCGCAGCAAGCTGATGCAACAAGATGATGCAACGAGAGACACAAGAAGAAAAACATAATGAGAGACACAATAAAGCAGGGAACCAAGGTGGCTCAAGCAATTAGGCGCCTCCCTCCCACATTGGAGGTCCCGGGTTCAGTTCCTGGTGCCTCCTAAAGAAACAAGGAAGATAGGGAGGCGGCTGTGGCTCAATCAGTGGGGCTCCCGTTTACCATATGGGAGGCCCCGGGTTCGGTTCCCAAGGCCTCCTGGTGGGGGCGGGCCCGCCCGCGCGGCGTGGTTGGCTGACCCAGCGAGCACAAGCAGCAAGGGGGGGATAAATGAATAAATAAATAAAATCTAAAAAAAAAAAAAAAAAAAAAGAAACAAGGAAGATGAACAGACACAGCAAGTGTAAACAATGAGGGATAAGGAGAAATAAATAAAGCCTTAAAAAAATAAAAAAAAAAACCCTTTATGGATGACGCAGATCCTGCCTGGGGAACACCAGATACCCAGGGCATTCTCATCACGTCTGGCCATGGCGGGCCAAGATCTGGGAGTCGGCTCTGCCCTAACCCTTAATGAGCTGTTTCTACCCCCTGGGCCTCAGTTTCCCTATCTGTAAAATGGTTACAGGTACTCTCCCAGGGTACCAAACCCCCAGGGCTTCTTCAAGGAACCAACACTACGCAAATGTGACAGGTGTGTTGTCACTTCCCTCGCAAAGTCCCTCTTCAAATGAGGGGAGATGCCTCCCCCAGACTGGGCATGGCGTGGATGATGCATCTGGGCCACAGCTTCAGTCCCACGTTGAAAACTTCCTCTCACCCCTCTCAGCCGATGGCTTCTCGCCACCCCAAGGACAGAATCCAAGCTCCACACCAGGGCCAAGAGGGCCTCGCAGTCAGGCCCCTGCAGGCACACCCAGACTTCCTCACACACCCTTTACGCGCCCCCCACCCTGCTCCCCACACACTGCAGCCCACTTCTGCCTCTGGGCCTTTGCGCCTGCCCTTCCCTGCCTGGAATGCTGTTCCCCACCCACATCGTCACATGCTCCCACCTGCCACTCGTTCAGGTCTAACTCAATGTCCCTCCTCAGAGGCCCTCCCTGAGCACCACCCAGCGTCTTCCCAGCAAGCATTTAGTCAAAGGCGAGAGTCTGCATTCTGCCTGCGCATCTCACTGTCTGTCTCCGCCCAGGATGTCAGCTCCCGAGGAGCAGGGACCTGCTTTGTTCTTTGCTGTGTCTACAGTGCCTGGAACAGTACAAGGCACAGAGCAGGCGCTCGGCAAGGATCTTCACAGCCGGCCGTGGGGAGCGGGTTGGCTCCCCTGCTCCAGGAGCTACGAGCCCCTTCTCCAGGCTGCCCGCCCACCCCACTGGACCAGGAGCAGCCAGGGCTTTCCAAAGACATGGGAGAGGCCTCTCTGGGCATTTGTCTGTATCAGAATCACTAAGCCTCTTGACAACCTGTTCTGGGGGTTCGGTCACTGCCCCCACTTTATAGATGGGGAAACTAAACCTCAGAGAGGACTTCCCACTAGGAGTTGGCCAAACCGATATTTGAACCTACACAATTCCAGGCAAAATCCCAAATCCTCCCACTCAAAGATCCTTTTCCTGGCTCAGCCAACGCCCTTCCACCTGGAGCGTCCCACCCCTACCCCAATATTTCCATGGTTACCATCTGCTCGTCTTTCCTGGCCCCTCAAAGGTCACCTCCTCAGACCCCTACCCCCACCGTGTTACCTGCCCGAGCGCCGGCTCTGGACCCAGCAGAGGACTTGCTGGGCAGCAGTGCTCAGACCTCACTGTCCTCGCCCTCCTGGGCACGCAGCCAGCTCGCGGGGATGTGGGGACGTGCTTGTTAGAACTGAACTGGCCCACCCAGGGGGTGAGCCAGGAGGACCGAGGGGCTGCTCCAGCTGGAGGAGGCCCAGGCAGGGCCCACACCCACCAGCTGGGGGTCAGAGGTCAAGGGGTCCTGCAGGGCCTGGCTCAGCCTCTGGTCGTCCAATCTGCTGCAGGCGTTCCGGGGTTCTTCCAGAACCCACGCCTAGCACACAGCAAACGCCGGCTCAACGAGTACAGCCCACGGTCATCCGCTTGATCTCGCTCCCCACGCCCATGAGCTCTTCCAGGCCCGGTTGTGAACTCCAGTGCTCCCCGAGACACGGCCGGAGGCAGAGAAGCACAGATGCCACGCTGGGGGTATGGACTGGAGCAGGGGCGCGAGTCTCAGCTTCCCAGGTGGGTGGCTGGGGTCCCACCCTGCAGACGAAGAGGGGGAGCCTAGGGCTCGGCCAGAGCAGGTGGTGGAGGAGCCAGAATGGGGGGCTCCCAGGCCAGGTGCGGGGCCAGGGCGTTGGGTCAGATTGTCAGGCTCTGGTCCCCTCACCCCAGACGAGAGCTGTGACCGTGTGTACACGCATGTTCATGTCTGCACACGTGTGTGCAGGTATTCATTGTGCAGGTGCATGGGAGCGTGAGTACACACGCTCACGGGGGCACACGTGTGCTTGGTTGGGGGCATGTGCTCAAGTGTGTGCACGTGTGGCAGGTGTGTACACGGCGTGTGCATACAGGGGTGCAAGTGCCTGCTGTGTGCACGTGTGTGTAGCCCGTGGGCATGTGTGGTGATCTGCATTTCTACATCATGCATTTGCATGTGTTCCATGGTGCACAAGGGGGCATGGCGTGTCAGACAAGTGACCGCGTGCACGTGTACAGGTGGGTGGGTGGGAGTTGGCATGGGGCACATGTGCAAAGCTTTGTGTGTTTATGCATCAGGCATGTGCCCGTGCTCCTGGGGGGCCCACAGACACTTGTCTCTGCAGGGACGATGGCCTTTTGCCACGAGGCACAGCTCCCCGGGCTCCCTGGCTGTCAGGAGGCCTGGCCACCCAGACCCCAAGGTGCCCTGGGGGAGGGAGCCCCAGCCAGACCCCCCAGTGGCAATGGGAGCCCCAACTCCACAAATCACCAGCAAGAGCCCCTGCGACGGGCAGAAGCCCCAGGTGAACTTGGTCCTCCCTCCCTTGCAGCCTGAGCTCCGGGTTCGTCCTCAGGAGTTGAGCGGGCGACCTCGGCCGAGAGCTTCCCCTCTGGACCCCTGGCCCGCCCAGCTGGGTGGTAAGGGCAGAGACCTCAGCGCCCTGCTGGCCAGGGCACAGGAGGGGCTGGGTGGTCCCGGCCAGATCTTGAGCGAGGCACCGTCCCCCTTCCTGGGGAGGGGTCGTGCTTGTGATGATGAGGGTAGTGCTCACGCTTGCCCGACTGAGTTCCAGCCACACTGCCTGAAAGCAGCACTCTCAAGAACACTTAAAATCTAAGACGAGGTCTCGGGTCTTATCCCCTGATTTCCTTATCACTCAGCCAGCAGAGGCCTCTGCTTTCATGGATTCTGCTCTCCACTGCCTTGTGAAGGCACCAGAACCTCCATCAATATCTTTCTACCTGGGCCCAATAGTTCCCATTTTTGCAGGATGAGCCCCAGCGCCACCTCCTCCAAGAAGTTCACCTGGATTGGCCCACCCTCATGGATTCCCACTGCCCTGAAATCCTGCTGGACCCATACAATCTGCACCTGGCCATTTGGTCCTTATCTATTCATGCTGCACTATTGTCTCAGCCAAACTCCAGGTGTACAGTCAAGCCTCCCTCCCTAGCCCTCCACATACCCCTCTGAAGGTCACTCAGAAGACCCACTTGCGAATATTCTCACTGTCCTGATTTTGTGATAATCAGGGTAGGCTAAACATTCGCTATATTAGAAACCAGGCATGTGTCTCCAGACTTAGTTTTTCTCCCTAGGTCTGGTTTTTGGAATGCTGGTGATAAACCAAGCCTGATTTATTATATGACCATCCTGTATGGGAAAAGACTATAACTTTGGATATCTTTGGTCAACCTTAAGAGATATAGCAGGGGGACGGATGTGGCTCGGGTGGTTGGGTGTGCGTCTCCCATATGGAAGGACCTGAGTTCGATCCCTGGGACCTCCCAGTAAAATTTAAAAAAAGAAAAATATAGAAGGCACATGGGCCACCAGGCCCTGTGCACGGGTGAGCCACCAGGCCCTGTGAGCCACGCAGCAAGATGATGACATAACAGGAGAGTGACACAAGGGAGAGCCAAGACGAGATGCACCAGAAAAACAAGAACTAAGGTGGCGCAGGTGGTAGGACGCCTCTCTCCCACATCAGAGTTCCAAGGATCGAATCCTGGTGAAGACAGGAGGAGAAGGATGAGAAGAGAGGGCAGGAAACAGACACACAGAATTGTCCAGCGAATGGACACCAAAACAGTAAAAACGGGGGAGGGGGGTAAAAATGGATAAAAGTAAATTAAAAAATCTTTAAAAAAAGAAAAAAAAAAAAAGGAAGACCCGCTGCCCATGTTGGGGGCCCTTTCCTGCACCCCGAGCCGCTCCCCCGCCCCCCCCCCCCCTGAGAGGCGGCTCCTGGAGCAGCCTTGCTCAGCCCACTCCCTCCGCCCCCGGCAGCCCCCGTGCCCGCTGGGGCCTCTTCAGCTTGCTCTGAATGGGTAATGAGCTGAACTCCAATACTCAGAACATCCAGGCAGCCCTGCCCGGCAGGGAAACTGCACTTTTCAGGCAGCAAAACGCTGGGAGACTGATCTTGTGCTCTGCCTCTCCCAGGAGCCTGCAGAGAAGGCAGGCGGATTAAAATTTAATGCTATTGATCCCCCCAAGGGGCAGTAAGTTCTGGCTGCTCCTGCCAAAAGCAGCTGGGGATCTCCTGCTCCTCCCCCCAGCTCCCCAGCCTCTTATGCTCAGTCCAGGCAGAGGGAGGGTCCCCCACTGGCCTCCACCAGGGCTAGGGGCCCAGCCCCCATACCTTGAAAACCAAGACCATGGAGGAGATCTGGCCAGTTGACCCTCCATCTCCCCTCCTCTGCTGCCACCAGTCACTCATTTATTCACTCATTCATTCAAAACATCTGTAACGAGAGCCTGCCTTGTTCCAGGCAGTGTTCTAGGTGCTGGGGACACAGACAGGACACGCGAGGCAGAGATGTAAGCAGAACAAATAAGTCGATTATGTGTCACGCCCCACAGGGTCGATGCTGAGGAGGAAAATAAGAAAGGGGAAGGTGGGTGTTGAAGGGCTCTTGGGATTACATCGCTGGGAAGGGGAGAGTGAGCCCGTGAGCGGCAGGGGGCAGGGAGCCCCAGGACTGGAACAGTCTGTGCAAAGGCCCCGCAGTCACAGCCACCTGGGGGTTTGAGGAAAAACAAGGAAGCCGGTGGGGCTGGAACAGAGGGAGGTAGAGGAAAGAAGAGAAGAGGAGCCAGGGGCTGGCAAGGTACAAAACCCCTCAGACCAACAGTGCACCCACACGCAGTGACCTGTGGGGGTGATTCTGTCTCCCCAGGTGCATCCCCAGCGCCGGGAGGAACGGCAGGCACAGAGCAGGTGTTCAGTGCACAGCTGCTGCGTGAATGAATGAATGAATGAATGAATGGTACAGGTGCATGTGCTCAGTGGACCTGAACTTACCAGGCTCTTGGACTCAGAGTTCGAGTCTCAGCTCCGCCACTCACCAGCTGTGAGGCCCAGGGGAAATTACCAGAGCCTCAATTCCCTCATCTGTAAGTCGGGGGCGGGCAGTGACCCCCACGCCCCAACAGGACACTCCCAGGACGAAAGAGTGAAAACAGGCACCAAGCCCTCAGGCTGAGGCACTGGGGGAGGCAAGCAGTGCCCGGCACACTGAGACCCCACTGTGGAAACCACCAGCCCAGGAGTGGGGGGTGGGCTTCCCTGTCTCTGATCTCCCCTTGGGAGAAGCGCGTCCCTATTCTCAGTCCATGGGGCTGAGACCCAGCCCTGCCCCTAACCAGCTGGTACAAACCCCAGGGCCACGGTACTGGCTCAGAAATGAGCAGGTGACTCCAGGGCCACTCAGTGTCAACCTGGGACGACTACCAAGAGAACTCGTAGAGAGGGACTTCCCTCTGCCCTGACGGGGCTGGCTGAGCCGGGAGCTGCTGGCAGCCACTTTTCCATGCCCTGGCGAGCCCTGCCTGAAAATGCCAAGAGGGGAGAGAGATCCTGGACAGCTTCATTTGAGCGCCTGGATCCAGCTGAACCTGAAGCAAACTACCACCGCCTTTTTACTACAAGACTCAGTAAACCCCTCCTTAGCCTCAACCAGTTTGAGCTGAGCCTGTATCCAAGTCTTGACTTACCAGACCCTTCCCAGGACAGCCCGTGACTGTTTACAAAAGCTCCTAGCTACCATCTCGGCTACATGCACTCCATGACCTCCAGAAAATGGCCAGGAGCCCAGAGCAGCAGAGAACTGAGCTGGTCAGGGCACAGGCTGGACTGCAATCCAAGGCACCCACTCCTTCTACTCACACAGAAGCTACAGAAAATCGGGGCAGATGGAGGGGGCAGTTCTGGCGGGGAAACTACCCTGAGAAAGAACTGGGAGGGGGTTGCTTAGTCGGTATTGGGGGGGATGGGGAAGGCTGAGGTGGTCAAGGAGCCAAAAACGAGTCAGATCTGCAGCCGCAGCTTCCTGGCAGAAAACCTGGCGAAACCCAAGACGCGGGGAGGGGAACCTCAAATTACTGGTTAGGACCCTGGGGGCCCATGTGCTGGGGCCCATTGCTGGGGTGGGAGTGGAGTGGGAGGTGGGGGCACACAGGTCTGCATGGGAGCCCACCTGCAGGAGCCTCCCCACCCCGACAGGCTGTGCCCCCAGCAAGGGCCAAGGGTACTGCGGCCGAGGATTGAGCAAAGCTGCCACCTTGCCCTGCAGCTGCTAGCGAGCTGCGCCTGCTCTCCCATGCCAGGACCCTCCACCCAGGGCTCCAAAGCCAGCTCAGCACTCGCTGTGTCATCTCGGGCAGCTCACCTCCCCTCTCTGAGCCCGGTTTCCTATGAGAAAAATGGAGAGGATAAGACTCCCTGTTTTATATGGGTAGGTGAGGATTAAATGGAGTCGTGCAAAATACAATGACAACAGGAGGAAAAGAGCCACGGTGCAGACAATGACGTCATGGCAGCTAACACTCGCTCAGTGCCAGACGCCGTCCTGAGGGCACCAAGTAAAGCCCTACTCCTGCAGGCCCCGGTGGGTGCTGCAGGGAGGTGGGGGCATGAGGCACAGGCAGGTAGAGCCAGGAAGTGGCAGGGCTGGGATCCGACTCTGGGATACCTGGTGCCCTCAAGGCTGAAAACACACGTGGCACCACGCTCTTCCACCCTTACCCCTGGTATCAGCGTGACTCGGGATGGGGGACAGGGTGCAGGAGGGTGAGCCATTCCACCCTGCAAGGCCAGCACACGGCCCCCAGCCCCAGCAGGCTGTCTCATCCCAAATCCTATAGCCGCTCCAAGAGGCAGAGGAGTAGCCAAACTGGTTGATCTGGTAGTTCATGGCCTGGGGCTACACCCCCTGGCACCAGCCATGCTCAGAGGCTCCAGAGCAGCCATCCAGGCCACAGGGACATGAGATGCCCCACCCTGCACTCCAGGTACTGCCAGGGGCAGACTCCACAACAGAGACAGCTGGGGGATCTGTCACACTTCACTGTCACCTCAGACAATGGGTTCAAATACCAGGCCTGCCACTTGCTAGCTGTGTAACTCTGGGTAAGTTACTTAACCTCTCTGGGCCTATTTCTCTCTGCGTAAGATGGAAACAACGTCCCTCCCAAGACCACTACGTAAAGAAGTGACCCACTACGTAAACAGCTGACGATGTTAGCTGTTACGGCGAATGTCATTCTGACGATGCCCTGCATTACATACATTTCCTCCGACTGTCTAAATTGACTGCCCCCCGCCCCCCAGCAGATCTTCTGCCACCTGCTGCCCACTTCTTCACAATGCATCCTGCAGTCCCGAGCACAATCCAGGACGGTGCCCGGCAGTTGGGTCCCCACTGGCCACCCCTCCCCCACACGCTCGTAAACCCCAGTCTTGGTGGGGGGAAGGGGGTTGCTGAGTCCCCGACCCTGCTCTGCCATTTCGCAGAGGGGAGCCACTGAGGCCCGGGGAAGGGACCAGCTCCTTTGGGGTGACCCCCCCCACCCCACCTGACCCAGCCAGAACAGGGGAGGCAGCAGCGGGCAGCTGCCCAGTGGCGGGGGTGTGGGGTTGGCGTACCCGGTTCTCGTCGTAGATGATCTGCACCAAGCTGCGATGCTTGGACTCGATGGGCGGCGGCGACACGGGCTTCTCGGGCTCGGGAGGCTTGGCGGCCTCTTCCTCCAGCTGTTGCTGTGGGCAGCAGAGAGGGCGGGGGCGGTGAGCGGGGCGGAAGGAGGCGGCGCAGGCACCCCGCAGCAGCGGGGCGGCCGCCTCGCAGCCTGGACCAGTGGTCGCGCACAGGAAGTCAGGCTACTAACCATTTCCTCTGAGTCACCCCCGGAGAGTCCGTGTCCTGGAGAGGCCCCTGCTCCCTCGGGGAAGGGCCAGCTCCACCCAGGCTCTGCGGCCAGATCTCCCGGGTTCACATCCCATCTGCGCACCTTACCAGCTGGGTGAGCGTAAGGGAGCGCCTTAACCTCTCCGTGCCTCGGTTTCCTCATCTGTAAAATGGGGCTGACAGCTGTGCCCCCCCCTTAAAGGGCTGTGCTGAAGAGTAAATGAGCTAGCCGGTACACGGCACACAGTGGGGCAAGAGGGGAGGCTGTCCAGACGGGAACCCCATCACTTTCCTCATCTGGAAAATGGGGTGACTAAAGAACCTGCCCTAGAGAGCTTGTGAGGCTCAGAATGGCTAAGCAGGCAGAGCAGCCAGCACACAGCAAGGGCCCAATAAGCGCCCGTTGACTGCCATCATCTGCCCTGCGGTCTGCACACTGGAGCCGCCTCCTCCGCACACCTTCGCAAAGAGCGTCCCTCAGTGGCGCTGTCTGCTTTATGCAAAATAGGGAAACCACAACAGAGAGCTCAAGACACTGGCTCGGGGTCACACAGGAGGCCAGGCCCAGTCTACCCCCTGGCAGGCACGTCCTCTCCGCTCGTAATGCTCACAGCCTGCACGGGACCAAGGCGCAGTCCGTCAGGAACCCAAAAAGGTGGCCCAAGGAGGGCAACACAGAAAGAGCCACGAAACCCAGAGCCCTGGCTTCTGCGGGCACAGTGGCTGGGCTGGTTGCAGTGAGAAGCTCGGCTGGCTTAACCAAGCTGCCACCGTCCCGCGGTGGCTCCTGGTGGTGGCTTGTGGAAGGCTCACCAGCACCCGGAAAACACCACCCCCCGAGAGTTCAAACTGACTGAAGCCAGAGAAATGGAAGAGCACAGCAGCGGGGCGGGGGGCAGAAGGAGATTCTGTCCCATCAGCGAAGGAGGTCCTCCCTCCATACTCCACAGACACCCGAGGAGCCAGCTCACGGCGGCCAGGCCTGGCTCCCTGGCCGTATGGCCCCGGGAGGTCGCGTCACCTCTCTGAGCCCCCGTGTCTTCCCCTGAGAGTCAGGGGAGTGGCAGAGCCCACCTCCCGAGGCTGCATGCAGACACGAGGAGATAACGCACGGCGGCGCTGGTGCACGGGGGGCCCCGACAGCTGCCCCGGCTTCCAGCCCCAGCCGCAGACATGTGCCCACGACCTGTAGCTTCAGCCTTGTGCCAAGGCCAAGGACAGACGGTACAGAAACCTTAATTACGAAACCAGGCAGCAGGCCCCAGTGGGTCCGCAGGCCTGGACGTCCCCCCCCCCCAGTGCAGCTGGGGGTAAGAGCTCCTGAAGGGTCGGGGGACTTCCCGTGGAGGGGGCATCTGGGCAGAGACCTGAGGGGTGCAAACGAGGGCGCCATGGGCCCCGAGCCGGGAGGAGCATGGCGAGGAGAAGGAAGGAGACAAGTTGGGGGGGCGGCGCACATTAGGAGGTGCTGGACCGAGGCCCTGGCAGCTGAGAGGGGGTAGGATTGGGTTTGAAGAGCACTGGGAGCTCTTGAGACATACCAGATCCCAGGAAAACGGCCGGGACCTGGCTCGACATCCTGATCAGCAGGGGCCCCCCAGGAACAGGCCCGAGGGAGGGTCCCTGGCGATGGACCCTCACCTCGGCTTCGAATCCAGCTGGACCCGAGGGCGGTGGCAGCTCCTGCCTCTGGGTTCGAGTCACTTGTTCACAGCACCCCTCCTTCCACTGCGGTGCCACCGGATCCCTCCCAGCCACACTGCTCCTGCACCACTCCCCTGCACTGCCCTGGGTCCCCCATTCTTGGTGGCCTTTTCTGAGGCACCCACATCCACCATTCTCTGGACCCGAGGAGCCCTCAGCTTGGGCACCGCCACACTGAGCTGCTGCAAACCAAAGCCCCACCCTGCCGAAATCCACAGCAAGGGAGGCCCATGGCCCCTGGGCAGACTGGACCCCCAGCCGGAGAAGGGTTTGGGTTCCAGGCTAATCACTGACCTTGAGGGGTAGGCACCCAAAAGGCCACCAGCTCACGCCACTCAGAGAGCCCCACGTGCAAGCGCAGTTACATACCCAACTCGCCCCTTCACCAGGGCAGTGGGGCCTGGAGGGGCTGCCGGGCAAGCTCAGGGAGGGGGTTGCAGGGCGCCAATCTCAGGGACAGGACCCACCGGGAGCTGCCAGGGCGCTGATGTTCCCGCACCAAAAGCGTCCCACTCAGGCCCCCAGGACACCTCCAAAAGGAACCAGGCAGCCCTCCCACTGGACCCTGCCTGAAGAGGCCCCCACTGCCTGATCTCTGTTACTTCAATTGTTCATTCACTCATTCAAACACTAACTGGGTGCCTCTCTTTGCCAGCCAATTCCCAGGCCCTGGGGGCACAGCAGTGAACAAAGTGGACAAAAATCTCTCTCCTCCAGAAGGGACAATAACAAAGAGGCCAGGGGGTGGTGAGCACCAGAATGGAAAAAAGCAGAGAAGGGAGAGAATGAGTGACAGAGGAGGATACTTTCTCAGATGGGGTGGCCAGGGAGGCACCTCTACAGAGGGGAACTGCAGCCGAGGCCTGGAGGAAGAGAAGGGGTCAAACGTTTCAAGACCTGGGGGGTGGCACGTGCAAAGGTCCTGTGGTTGGAACAAGGTCAGCATGTCTGAGAAGCATTACGAGACCGGCGTAGCTGGAGCAGTGAATGGGAGAGAAGGAGGACGAGGGGGCAGAGGGGGAACCGGGCAGAGCATGCCGAGCCACAGAGTAACCCGAGCCCCGAGTCAGGATCTGTCCTAAACAGCCACAGCACATTAATCCTGTGGGCCTCGTGTCACAGAGGAGGAAACAACTGAGGCTCTGGGAGGGGACTTTACCCTCCCAACTGTCACCAAGAATGCAACGACTCCAACCACCCTCACCTCCTCCCGGGGACACTGCATCGCCCGGCAGACTGGAGAGGGTTTATTTTCCTCTGGTGAGGGGCAGGTACCGCCCAAAGAGGAACTTCTCAGGAGCCTTCCCAGAAACGCTGAGGCCTCGGCAGCCAGGACCAGGGGCTTGGCCCCAGGACAGGCGGGGGCTGGATGGGAAGGGGCCCACCAGGACACACGAGAGGCAGGCGGCCTGAATCTCCACGAGGAGGCTGTGGCCAGCAGGCAGGCTTGCAGGAGGAGGCCGACCTGGGCCACGTCGGGGGGAAAGGGCAGTGCAGGCCGCCGGATCGTTTCCAGAAACCTGGGGCTTGGATTTCTAGAACACCAGGCTGCTGAGGTAAGCCTCCAAGGACCCGCTCCTCTCCCGGAAGGGCAGAGCCCTGAAGGCGAAGGTCCCCGGCTCAGACGGCAGGCGCTGGTGAGACTCCGCGGGGCCCAGCTGGGAAGCGGCCCCCGAAGAGAGGAGCCGACCCTCGGCTCCCTACCCGACACGCAGCCGTCTCCCCGGTCTCCGTTTCCTAGCCTTTCAAAGGGAAGACCGTGTTTGTGAAAGCAAATGCCCCGGGACCTTCCTCTGTGTCCGAGGTCAGTGTGGGCAGCAGAGCCCCAACGTCTGTGTGCAGAGACCAGCTCGGGCATTCCCGCGCCTGGGAGCTCGAGCAAGGCGCCTAAGCTCCCAGCACCTCCGAATCGCCGCCAGTGAAGTGGGAGGAATGCTGTGGCGATGGAACAAGCTGTGCTCAGGAGGCAGAGAGAAAGCCCCAGTGAAGGCAGCATTCCCGTTACCGGGGACCTCGGGGGCGGGGTGGGGGTGGAAAGGGGGGAGGGAGAGATTACTCGCCTGTCCTTTGCACAATTTTTTGCATCTTTGTGTGATTTCAACAGTTGGAATGAGGACTTACTCTAACCGCGCAATCCCATTCCCTCCTCATGGCCTTATGAGGTGGTTGGTGCCGGGCCTGTGCCCAGCTTACAGATGAGGAAACTGAGGCTCAGAAAGGTGAAAGTTCCAAGGCCACTCAGCTGAGGCCCAGCACATTCAGATGCCAGAGCCAGGTGATATCAAGTGACGCCTGCTCCCAAGTTACAGATGAGGAAATCCAAGTACGGAGACGTTAACTGCCCAATTGGCATCGTCAGGAAGTCGTAGAAACGGGACCTGAGTCTGCACAGCCTGGCTCGAGCTCTGAGCTCTTAGCCACCATACCTGTGCTGGGCAGAACAGTAGCCACGAGCCACATGTGGCTGTTGGAGCCTCAATGTAATTTATTTTAAGACAAACTAAATTAAAAATTCAGTTCCTCAGTCACATGAGCCACGTGTGGTTAGCAGCCACTGTACTGGGCAGAGCAGACATAAAATATTTCCATCCCTACAGAAAGTTCTGTTGGGCAGCACTGCACCACACGACAGTCTTGTCTAATAAACATAAATGGCATAAAACCCAGCCAGCTCACGGGCAGTGCCCAGCGTGTCACCTTCACCATCATCACCATGCCGGGCCAGAGGTTCAGAGCCCCCGTCATCCCACCCGCCCACACCTGCTTCTTCTTCAGCTTGGAGATCTGCTGCTCCACCATGGTGATCTCACGGTCCACGCGGTCCATGTTCTGGATCAGCTCCTCCTTGGATAACCGCGGAGGCACCAGCTCCAGCTCAGGGTCAGCGTGCGGGGGGCTGGGCGGAGACACCGGCTCCAGCTTGCCTGTCAGGCTGCGCTCCTGTGGCGGAAAAGAGACAGGCTTGGGGTCAGCGCAGGGGGCACCACCAACCAGCGGGCTCCTGCCCCAGGTTCCAGCCCTGCCCTCAGGTCCCCAGCACAACAGACACCCGTCACGCCAGCCCCTCAACCCAGCCACAGGGTGGCTCAGCGGCCCCTCTCCCTGCCTCTGCAGACACGGGTCCTCCTGCCAGGGGAACCTCTCCCAGGCCCTCACTCCATTCCCAAAGGTCAGACTCCTTTATATCTCTCCAGATTCAGTTCAAACGCCTCCACCTACACGACTGTTTTCCCAGCCTCCCCTGAAGACGTGGAGACTTCCCCTCTGCCCTTCCCCAGAACGCACCTTTCTCTTACTTGTCTTACCCCATCCGTGGCCTCCGCATAGGCCCAACGCCCTGAAATCAGGAACCAAGCCCCCACGACCTCTGTCCCTCTCAGCAGACCCTTTTATTCACGGTTCGCAATCATGCGAATTTTGTAACGAGCGAGCTACCGAACATTTCAGCAAGCACACACCCGGCCTTGGAGCACGCACGCAGCACGCCCGAGCGCGGAGGCCAGCGCCAAGAGCGGACACACGACGGGAAAGGCAGTTACGGCGGAGGAGGAGGGCATACACTCTTCCCTTTTTATTCACAAGTATTTTCCTGATTTTTCCTTCACTGAGGATTATTCTTCGTGTAACGAAGCTGTTTTTGAAAACGTGCCAAACAGACAAAGGAGCCCTTCACTCGGTGGTGCCCTGACTCCGTCTCTCAACCAGCTCTGGGACGCCAAGGGGCCAGGCCGCGCTGGGAGGGCGCTGGGGCAAGGGTGTGGAACCTCGGCCTCGCCGCCGGCGCGTTTCCCTCTAGAACCAGGGCCTGGATTAAAACCCCCACCCACTCAGCCACCTCCCGGCCCTGTGGTCTCGAGCAAACCACTAAGCTGCTCTCTGCCTCGGTTTCCTCATCTGTACAAGGAAAGGATAACAGTTCCCACCTCCCAGGCTGTTGCAAAGCCCAAACGCACGAATGCGTGCAAAGCGCTCGGCACGGGGCCTGGCAGCCCCCGAGAGCTCAGTGAGTTGCTGGGATTTCCCACCCCAGACCTCGGCTGGGGGCCTGGCGGTGCAGGCGACGCCCAACCCCCGCCCGTGCCAGCGGGCAAGGCCAAGCCGGCAGCTGCTGGCGGAGGCGGCCTCGGGAAGAGCACCAGCCGCCGCCTCTCCGCCCCCACGCAGCTGCCACCCACAGGACACAGGACACATTATTCTCCAGGACAACTGTGGCCTGAGGGCCGCCCAGGGCCCCCCTCTTGGGACAAGCAGAGGTCACGCCATCTTACGTCTGTCCTCATGTCCTCAGGGCGTGTGCCCCACGCGGAGGCCCCGCCAAGGCTTGCAGGGTCCCAGGATCTTGAGACATGGGGGAGGTGGAGTCGGGGTCCCCCGGCCTCCATGCACCTGGGCCCCGTGGGGAATGCAGAAAAGGCCTCTGGCCACCCTCCACCAGGGACCCCTCACACTCAGCCCACCCAGAGGTGGCTGCCATGTCACCCCAGTGCACAGATGAGGAAAGCGAAAACTCCGAGGCACGTGACACTGCGCCAGGCCAGCGGTCAGCAGGCTTTTCTGCAAAGGGTCAGAGGATAAATATTTCAGGCTTTGTGGGCCAATCACAGCTGCAACTCTTCACTCTGCAATGATATCTCAAAAGCGCACCTGAATGCACAAGCATGGCTGGGTGCCAATAAAACTTTATTTACAAAAACAGCTGGGGGAGCAGATGTGGCTCACGCAGTTGGGCGCCCACCTTCCACATGGGAGGTCCCAGGTTTGGTTCCCGGTGCCTCCTAAAGAAGATGAGCAGATGCAACGAGCTGATGCAACAAGCTGACAAACAAGCAGACACAACGAGCAGGGAAGAGATGTGATTCAAGCAGTTGGGCACCTGCCTCCTACATTGGCAGTCCCAGATTCAGTTCCCAGTGCCTCCTAAAGAAGTCGTGCAGACATGAGCACGGGCAGTAGAATCAACGAGCAGAGACAACAAGCAAACACAGAGAGCAGACAAAGCAAGCAGACAACGAACAAACAGATGAGGTAACCACCTCATGGCGGTGGGGGGAATAGGCTGGGGCCAGATGCTTGCCCACCCCTGCTCAAAGCAATTCCTGAGTCTAAGCTCACGTAATGTCCACAGCCACTGTGGGAGGTGAGAATAGTATTTCCTCCACTTGACAGATGAGGAAGCTGAGGCCCCAGCGCAGCCAGACTCAGAGGTGGAGCCACAGGCTCGGCGGTGCAGGACGAGGAGGCCAGGTCTGCACCTGGACTCTCTGGGGGCAAGCAGGGCTCGCAACCAGGCTGTAGGAGCTTCCCAGGCAGACGCGGGGTCCCTGCCACACAGTCATCACCCCCACAGAGCCACGGCTGAGATGTGGGACCAGAACTAGATCCCTCCCGGGGCCTCAGGGGCCTGGAAACCACAGGCAAAACTGTGGAAGAAAATTCCACCTGGACAAACACCCGGAAGAGCGTGTGTGTGCGTGCGCACTTCCCTAGAGGAGGTCTGAGCTGGTGGACGGGGGCCCCGACCCCACCCACGCCCCACAGCCGAGGCAGCAGTGTGTCCCGAGCCCGCTGGCCTCCGTGCGAGGTGCTCGCTCCGCCCGAGTGCCTGGCCCCACGGCTGTGCCAGCTGAGCGACGTGCCCTCCCCAGGCCCTACGGGGAAGCCTCCCCCTCCCCGTGCTCCCACAGCGCTCAGCCGGGCGCTCGCCGTGGCTTCCGAGACGCAAGGTAACGGCTAACGGTTCGCGTGGCCCAGTCGCGTCATGTCGCCCCAGCCGCCCTGCTCTCTGCTCTGCCACCAGGACTGAGGAGGGGGGGTAAATGGGACAAGAGCAAGGGCTGGGGAAGAAACGGCTGGGGAGGCGGGGGCAGTGGGGCAGGCCACCCCAAAACTGCGAGACCAGGTCATTCACCCAACCCAGAAATAATTCTCAAAATAATCCTCAGCATTCCCCAAGGGGGGCAGGGGCCACTCAAGAGTTAAACGCAGCAGTTGGCAACCGCGAGAACCGCGGGAAGCGCTGCTGGGAATTTATTTCCCTTGAAAGCTCCGTGGGTAAAGGCTGTCTTTGTCCACGGCTTCTTCCTCAAGGATCACGCTGAGCGTTTTCTGGCAGCCATTTCAACCACCGGCGCGCACGACTCAGGGGCACGGACTACATTCACGGTGCCGTCCAGCCGTCACCACGTCTAGTTCCAAACCTCTTCACGACCCCACACAGAACTGTGGCGCGGGAGCTGTACCACTAGCCAGGTGCCCTGTCCCCGCTCTCCTCCCCGCAATCACCTCTAATCCACTCCGGTCTCTACTGCTTACTCCGGCTATTTCATAGCAGGGGGGTCGTACAGTATCTGCCCTTTGCACCCGGCTTCTTTTGCTCGGCAACCCGTTTTCAAGGTGGGCCGTGCGGCAGCTCCCGGGAGCACTGCACGCCTGTTTAAGGCTGATCTTCCTCTGGGCGGACGCACCCCGTTTTGCTTATCCTTTCATCTGTCGACGGACACTTGGGTCGCTTCCACTGTTGGGCTAACGTGAAAAAAGCTGTGAAGAGAGTGAGCCGACTCCCTGCTCTCAGGTTTCTGGGGTGTACACCAAGCAGCAGGATTGTCAGGTCATGTGGTAATTCTATGTCCAGCTTTCTGTGGAGCTGCCAGACTGTTTCCCACAGCATCATGCTTCGCTTTACTCTCACTGAAAACGCACAAGTGGGTGGCTGAGATTCCAAGGAATGAGACCAAAGGGGTCCAGCAACCACGCCCCCATAAGGGGTCAACCCAACCCCATGGGAAAAGAACAAGGCCACGCCGCCGAAACAAGTCAGCACGTGGCAGTTGGTACCGTTTTCCCAATCAGATGTCCCCGGGGTAAAAGTTCACACTAATGTCAGAAAGAAAAGTTTATCATGCAAAATTAAAGACATGGTGGCACCTTGGGGGGCCAGGGGGACACCTGGGACTCCCCATCCCAGCTCCAGGAAGGAGCAGGGCTGGCCTCACACCGTCTGCTCCCCCAGCTATGATGACACGTTCCAGGATGGGTTTGGGGCCCTCTCAAAGGCAAGGAAGAAAAGCAGCTTTCGGGTATGGCCGTTTGATATTCTTTATGAATTCCAAAAAAACATAGTTATGTTTGTAAACTGGTCCGTTCCTCCAGGCACGATACCCTTTGATTGTATTAGATTCAGTTGAAGCATCTAACTAACTCATGTTAAGATTAGGGCTTTGATTCAACCACGTCAGTAAAGTGCGACTCAGCATCGAGTCCCTGCCCCCTTGGTGGGCTGATAAAAGACTTTCACACGAAAACAGAAACACAGAGAAGAGCACAGAGGATGAGAGACAGCTCATTAGACATGGCAGAGGCCCCAGGAAGAGAGATGGGCCTGACAGTCTACAGGTGACCTTGGGAAGAGAACAGAGCAGCTGAGCCCGGAAAGAAACGCGCCCTGGGGAGAGTGATGAGCCCTATGCCAGCCTACAGCTGAGATGGGAAGAAGCTGGGACCACGGAGCCTTAAGAGGGAGGAGGAAGGCTGAACCCTCGCAGAGATCGGCAGCCATCTTGCTTCAACACGTGGCAACAGACATTTGGTGAGAAAGTACCTCTTATGGTGCCCTGAGTCGGACTCTTTAGGTGACTGTAAGCTTCTACCCCAAATAAATACCCTTTATAAAAGCCAACAGAGGGAAGCGGCTGTGGCTCAATCAGTGGGGCTCCCGTTTCCCATATGGGAGGTCCCGGGTTCGGTTCCCGGGGCCTCCTGGTGAAGGCAAGCCCACCTGCACAGCGTGGTTAGCTGACCCAGCGAGCACAAGCAGCAAGGGGGGGATAAATGAATAAATAAATAAAATCTTAAAAAAAAAAGCCAACAGAGTCCTGGGACTTTGCATCGGCATCCCTTTGGCTGACTAATACAGGCTGGAACTGCAAAAAGAGGGAAGAGCTCTCTTTCTCTGCTGGCCCTCAACCTGGGAGGAGGAAGGTCTGGAGTCACGAGCTGCCATCTGGTTAAGACACCAAGACCACGTGGAAGACAGCATTGCCAAGAGATGGAGAAGGAGCAAGTCCTGGAGACAGTGCCTGACTCCTGATCAAGCTGTGCCTGAAGCCAACAAACACCTGGACTTTAGTTTTGTGGGCCAAGACTCGTGCTTAAGGAAGTCCAACTTGGGTTTTCTACCCCTTTCAGCCAACAGAGGCCCAGCAGACGAAGGAACTTTCAGAGGTGGTGCTGTTTTCGATGACTCTAAAGGCCCCTAAAACAAAGTCTTGTGAATTCCAAATGAAACCACTAAAGCCACAGGACTCCTGCAGTTCAAGGGTAGGGAAACATTTATAAAACAGAACATTTTTATATGAAAAAAGAACATAGCAGGGGAGTCGGGAAAGAGGCAAAAAATCCCATCAAATTCCTATCTCAGGCACCCAGCTGAATTCCACACAGCAGACGCAAAAAAAAAACATCTGAACACTCTCAGAATTGTGTTTCTCTCCAGCTTCTTCCCTTGCCCAAAATTGCTCAAACTTTCCAAACGCTCTTAGCCTGAAGCATTTACAACAGCCAGTCCAGCCAGGACCCAACACTGGCCCACAACAGCTCACAGGGTCCAGGAACGAAAGTACAGAGACAGAGAGAAACACAGAAGAGATGGAGACACAGAGAAAGACTGGGGGGGGGGGGAGGCTGCAAGCAGGGGGAGCCCCGGCAAGGAGCAGGAAGGACAGACTGGGCAGGGAGGGGTGCGGTGGCCCCACTGAGGGGAGGGAGTCCCTTGGAGGAGCCTGCTGGCTCGGGGTCTCTGAAGGAAACGGGCTAACGAGGGCTTTCTGGAGAGATGGGCAGGTTGGGGCAGCAGAGGCCCACTGGGGCCCTGCCCGACACCCCTCAGAGCCCGTTCTCTGGGGCAGATGCGCTGTGCGACAGCCGCCGCGGTGGGCCGGCTGGTGGGGAGGAAATCAAGTCGGTGCCGCCTTCCCAACATCCCAGACCCACTCCAGGGGCCAGACACGCACCTGAGGAGGCTGAGCCATGCACCAGGGAATGAGGCAGCCGCTGACAGTGGTGCCGAGGGCAGAGGCGGGGGGGGGGGGGCAGGAAAACCAGGGCAGGGGAAGGGAGCCGCAGCCCACTCGCCGGCTGTCTGATGGTGGGCGTGGGCAGGTGGCCTCTGCTCTCGCGTAAAGGGGGATCAAAGCCGTGACCTCCCCCAGCTGTGCAGTACCACGACCTACAGGCTCACTCGGCTAACGTCATCTGTCACCGTGATGGCTGCTGCCACGTGCAGGGCCTGTCTGCATCTGCAAGCCCACTCTTCCAAAGGGAAGGGGTCCCAGCAGGTCCAAGGGGGGACGCCTCCCTGCCCGGCCTGGCTCCCAGAAGCCAGCCCACCCCGCTCAGTGCCGACCTCACCCTGTAGCCGAGACCCACAGAAGTGCTCCGGTGCAGCCCCTCTGCCAGGAGGAGCCTGATGGACTCGCCCTGCCCATGCCGCGCCCGCCAGGCGGAGAGAGCCGGCCTCCCTGGCAGCTGTCCGCTGACTGCAGAAGGCAGCCTCCTCAGGGTGAAATGGCAAGAGCAGGAGGTCCCTGCAGCAAACCGCAGGCACGCAGCCCTTGCACATTCTCCCACCACCTCCACCAGGGCAATCAGGTGAAAGGCTTCTCTCCAGGGGGGTCCTGGGGGCACTGGGAGGGATTGGCGGCCCTGCAGGCTGGGCCCAAGGTAGGTGAGCACGGCCCCTCCCCTGTCCCCCCAACCCGCCCTGCACAGGCCGATCCCAAGCTTTGCTCGAGGACAAAAGATCCCTGGGAATGAACAGGCTCGTGGGTGAGCAGACACGGGCTCTGGGGTGGGCGTGGGGAGCAGCCGGGCCAATGGGAGGTGGATGGGTCACGGGGGGACAGCAGAGGTTGGGGGGTCCAAGGCTGGCTCGCTGGCAGAAGTGAGAGGTGAAGGGTGGAGGAGGGGGAGATGGTAGGGAGGGCTGGCAGGTAAACGGACTACTGGGTGCACAGACAGATGGATGCATAGCTGGGGGCTGGCTGGAAGGGAAAGTGGGAAGTGTATTTGTGTGTGTTGGGGAAGATGGGAATGAGCAGAGGGATGCACAGCTCGGTAGGGAGAGAGATGGCAGGAGCACGAGGAAACAGGAGGGTGGGATGGTGGAGAAGTGGGTGAAAGGTAGGTGGGTAAAGAGGGTAGTGAGTAGGAAAGGGGTCGAGTGGTGGGTGGGGTGAGCAGATAGACAGATGGGTGAATGGAAGGAAGGCTGGGTGGTGGGTGGACGGAAGGCTGGGTAGAGGATGAGAGGGTGGGATGGACGCCTGGGTGGGTGAGAGGAAGGAAGGAAGGCAGGCGGGAGGGAGGGGTGCTGACTCACAGGTGAGGGGGGATGGCTGTGGCCCCTCGCAGCCCAGAGCGCCCAGCTGCCCCTGCACTGGTCCCAAGCTCAGGCTCCAGTGGGGCTGCCTGAGCTCCCGCCCACAGAGATCCCCTTTGGTGACCAGCAGGGACCCCCGACTGTCCCTTGGAAGACACAGTGGCGGCAGCCTCGGGGGTCCCTGAGCTGGCCTTGGGTCTCCCACTGCCAGCCAGGCCCTTGCAGGTGGCAGGCAGACATAGGCGACGAGGGAAGGAGGCAGGCAGCTCACCAGGGGACGGCGTTTCAGGCAGAGGGACGGCCAGTGCCAAGGCCTTCCCGTGGCCGTGCCCAGCGTGCCTGAGGCACCACCAGGATGCAGTGAGGCTAAGGCAGGGTGGGCAGGGGGCCCGGGGGCTCGTGGAGGGGGAGGAGGCCAGGGAGGTGACGGCGCCCGGGCCGGTAGTGCAGGGCTCGCTGAGAATCTTGGCTTTTTCCTGCATGAGCCGGGAGCCACGGGAAGGCCTGGGGCACAGGGGGACAAAAGCTTCTCTTTTCATCAAGTCCCTCTGGCTGCTGTTTGGAGGACAGACAGAAGTGGGGCAAGGGTGAGGGGGTGGGAGGCCAAGGAGCCATGGGGATTTGCTGATGGACGGGAAATGAGGTAGGACAGAGCCATTGTCAGCTGGTGGGGGAGAGCAGGGGCACTGGGTTGGAGTTGGGGAGCTCAGGAATTGCGTTTCAGGCACTTTCAGTCTGAGGTGCTTGTTAACTGACCCCACTTTTCCTTGACGGCTGGGGGTGTCCCTGCCCCAGGCACTGGCCTGGCTCCTCCCGCCCACACCTGGCCCAGGGTCCCTGAGCCCTGCCTGGTGCCACCTGGCACTCAGGGAGCAGCTGGACACTGGTGCAGGAATATCCACCTGCCCAGCCAGGGGCTCTCCCAACTCCAGGCCTGACCAAACACCGTCCCTCTGGGCCAACTCTGCCCCATCTCACCCGGGAGACACCAGGCCCCCCACTCCCCATGCCAAGCAGAGGATCCAGGAGCCCGAGCTAGCCACCTCAAAGGCCCGAGTTCAAGTCCCAGGAGCTCACCTGCTGTGGGAGGCAATGGCCCCCACACCCCAACACTGTTGGAGCCCTAAGCACATGCTTAGCTAAGGACAAGGGCTGTGTGAGCACCCCCAGCAGATCGCAGCACTCCTCCATGGCGCCCCAGGGCCCTCATCTTCCCCACGCCCCACTGCACTCACTCCACAGCACACGCAGAGGTCACATCTCTTCCTCCCAAATGCCAGGCCTCCTGCTGCCTCGGGGCCTTTGCACATGCCACTCCTACCACCTTCCCTAGTTAGTTCTTCCCAGGCCTGGCTCCTCATCCTGTGGCTACCTCCAAACGTGCTGTGCTCGGTCCCACCGCCAAGCCTGGGCCCCAGCAGCCCCTTACCCCTTCTCTCACCCCCAGCCCACTCAGCAGCAGAATCCAGATCAGCAGAACGGCACTCAGGTCAGGACCAGGCTTACCTTGGCCAGGTCCTCAGAGCCGCCGGGCTGGCCCGCGGCCAGCAGCGGTGAGGGCCGCAGCAGGGGGTCCGGCAGCAGCTCCAGACGAGGGCGCTTGCTCTCGATGAACTCCATCTCCGATTTGCCCAGCTCAGGCAGGTACGAGTGGGACTCGGGTCGCAGGTGCAGCTCCTGGGACCTGTGGGAGGCACAGGTACTGGGTGTCCCGTGGGGAACAGGAGGCACTGAGATCCCCGGACTCCTCCTGACACCCCAAATGCCCTGTGCTCTGACACTGTACCGCCTCCCAGCTGAGCACCTACTGTGCGCTGTGTCCTATTTGCTCCCACCAGGCCAGCGCTCCCAGGAGTCCACCTGCCCCAGGCTGGGCCCTACACCCACTCTCGTCTCCTTCACATCAACACTCTCTGACTGCGCTTACAGGAGGAGAAGGTACTGGTGCTGACGCTGGAGCACTCCCAGGTGCCGCTCCACTCCCCCGCTACCCAGGCTGGGGTGGGCCAGCAGCCTCCCGCCAGGCGGGTCAGAGGCCGAATGCTGGGCCCACCCCAGCCTTCCTGAATCGGACGCTGCATCTTAACAAGATCCCCGGGTGATCCGCGTGCACAGTCAGGCGTGAGAAGCACTGTGGGTAGACCGCAGATAAGAGCACGTGGGGCACTGCTCCCTTATCACCCACCCAGGGCAGACATCACTAGTCAACCCCAGTGTTCTGCTGCCTTCTCGCTCAGCCAGCATCCAAGTGCAGAGCTGGAAGCTGTTCAGCTAATCACTCCTGACCGGCCCTCCTTAAACGCTCCCCTCCACTTTATGAAGGAGGAAGTTGGCCCAGAGAGGGCATGGCCTTGCCCAAGGACACACAGTGGCCGCCACCTTCCAGGCTCCAGCCACCACTCACCCAGACAGCCCTGACTTACGTGCTCCTCGGGCTGATACTTTCACCAAGGCACTGACGGCAGAATCCAAACTCATTCCCCTCGCCCACAAGGCCCTGCCGGATCTGGCCCAACGCACGCCTGCCGCAGGACTTTTGCAATTGGCTCTACCTGGAACACGCTTGCATCAGCTCCTTCCACACTATCTCCTCCCTCACCTCTCAGGTACCTCCTCGGGGAGTCTTCCTGCCCACCAGCTGCCCCCATCTCACCACCAGTTTTCTTTGCCTTCGCAGCCCCTACATGAGCTTGTTGGTCAGTACGTGTTTGCTGCTGGTCCCCCAGCCCTAAACGTCAGCTCCTCGAGAGCAGGGACGTCCGTCGGTCTGGTTCACCTAGGGCCTGGCCGTGGCAGATGCTCCACTCACACGTGAAGACTGGCTGAGAGCTACCGCCCACCAGGTGGGCTAGGGCAGCCCTCCTGGGCTTCATCCTGGAGGACAAGGCCACCGCTCTCTACGCCCACTGCCCTAGAAGGCCCTCAGGCCTGTCTCCCACCAGAGCTGGGTCACAAGATTCCCCTCCCATCTGTCTAGGACCTAGAGCTTTGCAATTAGAAGGCCTTGGCAGGAAGCAGGCAGTTTTCCATGTAAACATGGAAAAACACCGAAACTACCCCAAGGTGGACTCCGCCATCCAGATGTTTCCACCCACCCGAGCCCAGCAGCACCACCTGCTCCCAGGGAAACTGTAGCCGTGGCCTCTCCTCCCGTGGCCTCCCCACCCACCGTGGCCCTAGGACATCTCCAAGGGTCAGGCTCAAGCCTGACCTCTCGAGTCCCAGCCCTGGCTGAGTTGACACTGGTCAGCCCTGCAGCCTCGTGGCCTCAGCTGCCCACTGAGAAGTGGGCACAGATCCCCACCCTCCGCTGTCCCCAGCTGAAGCTCCTGGAGGAAGGAGAAGGGACTTGGCCCAACGGTCCAGAACTTATATTCAAAGAGCCCAAGGCCCCAAATCTGGCCCCAGATGGGCCCTGCTTGGGGCCTTAAAAATCCAAATTGGCTGCCAACCTGCAAGTATGTTCAGAGTCTGACATTAAAGACAAGCATCTACAAGCTCTCCTGACAAGCCAGAGATCCGGCAGCTCCAGGCTCACAGCGGCTGCCCCATGTCCCCGCTGGGCGCCCTCATTCCCTGCCTGGCCCGGAACAGCTGGGCCCAGGGGCCTGGCTCTGTGTCCTTCTCTCCACGAGCCACCCTACAGCCGCTCTGCTCCCTGAAGGCACCTCCCCCGGCCCCAGAGGTGCCTTGTTGAAAACAGCAGAGCTTCCGGAGAGAAGCCCACGCGCCTGCCCACCACCGCTGTCCTCTCCCAGCACGCACCCCATCGCCCCCACCCACCAACCGCGGTTACCAGCCCCCCTTTCCCCTACAACCCGCCTCCACAGGCTGAGGAGGCCCTCCTCTTCTTCAGGGCAAAACTGGGGGCTCAACCCCTTCCCTCTTAGGTTCCTGCGAGCTCAAGCGCCCTGGGGCCCTGCTCGGCCGCCCCTGCTCATTCCTTTCCCTTCTGGAGTTGAAGCAAAGCAAGACTGGCCCCACACGGGGAGGTACCAACGGACAGTTTCTGCCCTTCTCCTGCCAGCTGCAGGACAAGAAAAAAGGAGGAAAGGGCAGGCTCCCCACTGCTTCCAGGGGTGCACCTGCCCCTCCATGAGGGTCAGTCTTGAGTCAGCTTGGCGAGGCCACAGCACCCAGCTGTCTGTGAAAGTGTCATGGGCAAGGCTGACGTGCCCATCAGCCGACATTACGTCAAGGAGGTGACCCCTGACCGCGTGGGGGGACCGCATGCCATCAGTTAAGAGCAAACATGGAGGCGTCCCAGAGGAGAAACCCGGCCTTGGGACCGTGGCAGCAGCTCCGGCCGGAGCGCCCAGTCTGCAGGTTTCAGACCCGCCAGCCCCACCAGCAAGGGAGCCAATTCCTTGAAATCCATCTCCCAAGACATGTAACCCCCGGGTGCTGTTTCCCTAGAGAACCCAGCAGACGCACCCTGCACCCCACCCTGGTGGTCCCCTCCTGCAGGACCCCGCGCTTGCCGAGGCAGGGCCACGCCAGACAAGCACAGCCACGCGGCCGAGCGAGGAGGCGGGCACGTCCTCACCTCTCGTTCCCGGGCTGGAACTCGGACAGCAGGGAGGGCCGCCTCCTCTGGGGCTGGATGATGGAGCCGGGAGACAGGTGGGAGGCGTAGTCCCGGGCGTGGTGCTGGTACTCGAGCAGCCCGACGTCCTGCAGCGAGGGCAGAGGGGCGAGTGAGCCACAGGCGCGGTGTGGCCGGGGGCTCGGGTCAGCCCAGGGCAGCAGCCCACCCCAGCTACTCTGCGGTCAGGATGCGCCCGGCCCCACCTCTCTCACCCATCCCAGCCCCACCGCGGCCCAGCTGTGTGAACTTGGCGAAGCCGCAGAAGCTCTCCAAGCCTCAGTCTCCCCAGGCGGGAGAGCGCCCAGCCCCCAGCAGGGAGCAGGGGACCGTGGGGCGTGAATGCTGGGCTCCTTACGTCGCCATTGAGACGCTTCGAGGGTCCCCAGCCGAGCCCAGCCCTTCGTGCGGCATCCGGCGTCGAGTTAGCGCTCAAACAAGTACCAGCAACATTTATTATGACGAGAAAGAGAGTCCTGGGCAGGCACTGAGCAGCGCCCAATCCCGCCTCGGCGGGCCCAGTTTGGTGGGGGAGCTTGGGGTGGGGGGCTCCTATTCCACACACCTGGGCGGGGGCAGCCAGCCCATTTTACGGTCAAGGAAACAGAAGCCACCGAGACAGAGCCCAGGCACCCCCTGCCCACTGGGGCCCAGCCTGGCCAGAGGAACTTCCGGGGCCAATCACCGAGAAGGTGGCACCACTGAACGGACCCACTGCAGGGCATCGTGGCAGGCCCTCCACACGCAGAGCCCTGCTAGACCACAACCCACTTTCCAGATACCACGGCCGAGCCCAGGAGACCAGACGCTGCCCATCCGAGGCCTATCCACCTGCAAGAGCCACCGAGCACTTCCACTGTCACGCAGGAGGCCAGACAGGAGGGTCCAGGGGAAGGAGAGGAGACCTGTCCCCCACCCGCTCCCCTTACCCCTGCCACCCCTGGGTGAGGAGGAAAGAGAGAGGGGAATACGGGCCGAGTCAGCAGGATCAAGGCAGGAGACTCGGCACGCAAAGAGCCAGTTACGGTGTGAGAAAAGGAGCGTGTAAGCGGAGAAAAGCACGGGGGAGGTGGGGAGGAAACACGGCTCTCACGTCAGAGAGAAGGTACACACGTCGCTCCTCAGACAGGGCTGGAGGCGGGGGCAGTGCCGGTGGTCTGTGGCACTAAAAGACCAAGTTTCAAAACACAGCGCCCAGCCGTCGAAGGAGACTGGACAAGCAAACCCGGTCTGGCCGCTCAGTGGACTCTCTCTGCAGTGAAGAGGAGGGGAGCCCTGACACAGTCTACACCAGGCTAGAGGTGCTGACGGACGGCCAGACGGCTTGATTCCCCCCCAAAGAAACATCTAGAACATGCAGATTCACCGAGACTGAAAGCAGATCGGAGGTTGCGGGGGAGATACTGCTTGATGGGCACAGAGTTTCTGTCTGGGTTGATGGAAAAGTTTCCACGATGGATGGTGAATGTCATTAGTGCCACCGAATTATACGCTAAGAATGGCTGAAATGACAAATTTTATGTTATACGTGTCACCACCGTTTTTTCAAGCGTCCACTCTAAGACATACCCGTGTGGGTTTTTCTTGGAGAAGCTGTCATACCCATAAGCACAGACCAGAGGGGAAGATAAAGCTCAGATAAAACCCTCCTTCCTTAATAAAATGCCGCCCACTGTCACCCAAGAAGAAAGCACACACTAACAAATTAGATACACCCCAACTGTCAGCTGCACTCTGATTTCAGAAATACTAAAATGTTAACAACAAACAAACCAAAGACAAGCCTTTCGAACCCGGAAATGAGACAGGCTTCACACACGTCCCAACGCCAACCGATCGGTTCTGTCTGCCTGGCCCAGTCGGTCACACTGCAAGTGCTAATCAATTACTGGCACCTGACACACATAAAGGCCTGCAGAGAACGGGACTGGAGGGAACTTATTTTCTTCTTGGCACTTATTCTTAATTTTCCCAATCTTCCAAAATATTCCTGTATTTCTTTTGTTGTACAGTCTTTTTTTTTTCCAAGCAGTTATTTTTGCAAAGAATCAGAGATGGCACCAGGTAAGAATGATTCGGTTCCAGACCGTCCAAAACAAGCACGTCAGAGGCTGGAAGCCCAGAGGCTAGAGAAGGCCGGGGTCAGGGATCAGCAGGGTCCCGACAAGCCCAGGGGCTGGGAAAGCTGAGAGAAGGCCTTCTCTGGGCAGTCTGCGTAAATAAGGAGCCACAAGCTCTCATGACTGGAGGCATCGGCTTGTGCCCGTCACTCAAAGACTTTCTGTGCCTCAGTTTTCTCATCCTTGAGATGGGTGCCTGGCCCAAGTGGAAGGAAACCTCCACGCCTCCCACCACCAAGCCCCCTTCATCTCGGTGGATCCCCCCAGGCTGAGGGCAACTTCCAGAAGGCAGAGAAGGGCCGAATCCTCTCGTGCAGCCCAGGGTGCACGGCACAGGGCCCGGGCACTCGCCGACAGGAGGGCGGAGGAGAAGGAAGGAGAGGAGGACGGGAGGGGCGAGGCTGCCGGGCGGCGAGCTCCTGCGCACACGCGTGCAGAGGTGTGAGAAGGAAAGGGCACACTCTGCGGGCTGCCGGAAGGACAAGTCCCTCCACCTCGCTCTTTTGCACAGAAGCAAAATGAGCCAAGAGGCAGAGGCAGGAGGTCCGACCCCACAAGAGAGGTCCTTGGTCCTCAGCAAGATGGCGCCTACAACGGCCAGCGCGGGGCCCCGCGATGGGAGGCTGGGGGAAGGGTTCGTCCACAGAACCCTTCCTCTCAGGGGCAACTCGGGAGTCATTTCTGGGGGTGTCCACAGGGGTCTCCAGGGACCCCCCCCCCGAGGGCTCACGGGAGCTCGACGGAGGGGCTTCAGGGGGCTCATGGCAGCCACGTGGGCCTGAAAACCTCCAAGCCCCACCTCAAAGCGGGGAAATCGTCACCTGACACGACACTGAATCAAAATAAAGCGTGAATTGTAGCTGCCAACGCTCACGGCCTGCCTCCCGGGCCTGCCAGCTGCCCAGCGTCCCTACTCACTGCCCCTGACGCAGGCATGCGAGTAACGGACGGAGGAGGAGACCGAGGCCCAGAGGGGCAAGCGACCGGCGCATCCTCGCGGGAAGAGGCGCTGGCTCCCTCTCTGAGCCTGTCTGGTCCACGACAGCACCCACATGACCCGGGGGTGGGGGCCCTGCGCTCCCACGCGGTCCCGGAGCTGGCGTCCAGCCAAGGGGGGAGGAAAAGCATCTCAGGCGCACCCAACGCCCACGGGGACGTGGCTGCAGCTGCGGGGCCTCAGAAGCTGGACGGGAAAGCTGCCGTTAAAATCACACCCATCCCTAAAGCCCCCTCAAGGTGACGGGACGTGGAAAGCAACTTCCCGGGAAGGGAATTCCAGCAGGTGCCTCCTTGGCTGGGAGCCGCGGAGAGCGTGGCCACTGAGGCCCCAAGCACGGGTGGGGGGCGGGGGCGTGGGGCCCTGGGCTCTGAAGGCTGGACCCAGATTCCAGGGGTGCCGGAGCAGGGGCTGGGATGGGACTGTCTCTGCGGCTGGGGTGGGAGGCGGGTGCTCTCTCCGCTGCCCCCTACCCCCCAACAGGGCCCCCCGGCTTCCGACTCTCCTGTAACCACACTGATGCAAAGGGAGGGCGCCAGGGTACCCGGGTGGCAGGTGGGGACACTGAGGCTGCTCCAAGGGGCGAAGTGAGCAGCCGATGTGCCCGGCAAGTTGGGGGCGGGCAGGGATTCACACCCGCAGGTGGAGGTTCTTTCGGGCTCCAGGGAGACTCGCCATCAAGGCGGCCCCGTGCCTGGGGGGCCCTGTTAGCAGCCTCTGGGGTCAGGAGCATGTGTGGGGGTGACCTGAGTCCAGGCCCGTCCCCTTGGCCCCTGCGGGGAGCAGGACGCCGGGTGCCGCTGCCCGCTTACCCTTAGAGCCCCTGGACAGGGCCTTCGCCTTTCTGTGCCTCCATTTCCCCTTTCCGCCCTCCCTCTGTCAAAGACTCAAGCTCAGGGAAAAGGGGGGGCATTTTGCAAAGTGCACCCTGCTCATCAGACGGGCTAGCGGGAGGGTTTGGGGAGGGAGGTACAGGCTGCCAGAGGGGTCTCGGTATCACCCACAAGAAAGTGGCTCCAGCCCAGGACACATGCCCAGAAGAGTGAACCCCCAGGGTTGACAGACAGGGACTGAGCACTGCCCCCTGCCCCCGTGAGCCCGGCTGCTGGCACCCACGTACAGAAACGCTCCTTCCCGGGGCTGCCTGGGCCCAGCAGCCGCTCCCTCACCTCGGTGTCCCCGCCTGAAGGGGGTGGTGACCACTCGGTCCCTGACAGCGCAGCGGGGGAGGCTGAGCGGCCAGCTCGCGAAAAGGGCAGGAGGGGAGGTGGGAGGGGCTGGCAGGAGGTAGGAGAGGAGAGGAGAGGAAGAGAAGCCAGAGGCACCCAGCAGAGGCCCCGGGGGAGGGGGAGCCCTCCAGAGAGCCACAGCTGCGGTAACAAAAGACAACAGCACAGCAAGCAGACAAGGGGGGCGGACCGGACGCTGGGCGCCATGCCAGGAGCGCTCCACGGATTCTCTTCACGGGAGCCTCTTGCTTTCCCCATTTCACGGATGGCAAAACTGAGGCTCAGAGCGGTCAAGCAACTTGTCTCGTTTCCTCACCTGCAAAATACTTCCCCATTTATGAAACAGAAAGAATCCCAATCTCCACTCAGGGGTGATTAAGAAGATAAAGCGAAATTTTACGCACAAAGTGGTTGGAACAATACTTGATCGTCAGTACTGAGCGAAAGCTCTTATTTTTGTTATTATTGTTAAAAATGATAAGAGTGATGCTAACAATAAATGATGATTCACCCCAGAAGCCTGGTCCTCCGCCCAAAGCACACAGTAGGTGCTCAACAGAGGCATCATGACTAGGCTCGGAACCCCAGTGCCAGGTTGCCGAGGCTCCAGACGCTTGCCCTCTCTCAGCTGTTTAGCCTCTCCCCCAGCCTCGGTTTCCTCACCTGCAAAGTGGGGATAATAATGCAAGCTGCCACTTCAGTGGGTCTTTGTGAGCATTCAACGAATCCATGCCGGGCAAAGTTCTCATAACAGTGTGCAATAAAGTGCAGCTGGCTCTAAAAAAACATGCAGGGCCCCGTCTCTGGGACTCCCCCATGCTGGGCCAGTGAGTTCATATGCAAAAACAGCCCACTCACTTATGGAAATGCCCTCCCACGCCGTTTCCTCTCTGCCTCTCACGTGGAGGGACTGCACCGGCCAGGCGGGACAGACACACACGCACACAGAGGCCAGCAGAGCCAGCGTCTACCCAGCTGTGACGGGGGGGCTCCCGCACCCCGCTCTGGGCCTCATCTGTCTCCCCTTCTCGGCCCAGGGCTCTGCGAGTCCCTAGGCAAGCAATCACCCGGGGCCAAGGTATTCAGTAGGTGACCAATAAACACCACCAGCGCAGAACCCATCCTCACCAGGAGTCAGGCAAGCAGGCCCTCCTCACCAGGAGGGAGAGGTGAAGACGGGAAGTGGGCAAGGAGGCAAGGGAGAGGAGTGCAGCTGAAGAGGGCTGATGTGGGGACACACGTGCAGGCAGCACCCCTAATCCCCATCAGCTCCCAGGTGGGCGGGTCATCTGCCCGAGAAGGGGGGCAGCTCCTCGGTGGGCAGAGCCATTGCCCCGGCACCGTCAAATTGGGAATTCAGAGATGTGACTGGGATAGGCCTCGCTGTCTCAGAGCCACAAGCCACACCAAAGGGATAAACCCAGGGAACGGGAGGGGGGGGGGCAAGGGTAGGTGTGGGGTGGGGGAAGGGTACCATCACACCCTGGAGGAAGCCACCCCAAATTCTAAAGGAAGGAGGCAAGCCCAGATAAGGCTGGGCTGCAAGGAACATGTATACAGCAAGCACTTTTTTTTTGCAGGTGAATTCAACTGGCAATCAATACAAAGCAAGAGAGCCCCGAAGCAACCCCGAGTGTCAGAGCTCCCAGGTCAGGCTGGCTCCAAGCCTCCAGCTTCCCAGCTTTCAAGTGAGACCTATAGGGTTTTAGCAGCTGCCCCAGGGCCCGGAAGAGGCCTCCCAGGCCTCCCACCTCCCCCCGTGGCTCCAAGCAGGAAGGGACGGAGACTCTGGAACAGAACGAGGGCAGCCAGGTGGCTCCCCAGGCACGCTCCCATCACCCCTTACCGTGTGGGGCCGAGGGATCTGCACCGGGTAGGAAAGGCCATGGGGTGGGTAGCGGGGCTCGGCAGGCCTCCATGTCTGCGCCACGGGCTGTGTGGACCCCGACATGGCGCTGGGTGTCCGGGGGGCTGGTGGACCCCGGCAGGTGCTCTCTCGATCACCACCAAGGACTAAAACCCAGCTGTCATCGTCCGCTCGCAGGCCGCCTGCTCACAAGGTACCTGTGAGAAAAGCAGACAACAGAAACAAGGTCAGCCAGAGGGTGGGCGGGGGGCATTCCGGTGCCCTCCTGCACCCACTCTGCTCCATCCCGCTGGCACACACCCTGCCCGCTGCCAGCCACCTGAGGCCCCTCCGCCCCACGGGGCTACGCCTGCCGGCCCAGCAGCTGTCCCACAAGCGCCTGAGAGGCGAACGCTCCCCCTCCCCGCTGTGTGGCCCCCACCCGGCGGGCACAAGAGCCCCGACCTCCACGGGCACTGCCCCCGACACAGGCCGGATGTCTCCCAAGCCCCACTCAGCCCACCCAACCTCACCCCAAGGCCTCTGGGGGTTTCCAAGCCTCTGGGGCAAAGTTCTCCGAAAGCACCTGGCAGCTCGAGCACACAAGCCACCAGGACTGTCCAGAGAGGCACGGCCAGCAGGGAGGGGCCCATGAGTGTCCTTGGCAAGTGGTGCCCAGGGTCAGCTTGGGCAGGGACGTGGACTGGGCATGGCCGGGCCTGCCTGGGCCTCCCTGTCACCCTCTGCGGGAGGGGGACGCCACGACATGGAGCAGGACAGACGCAAACTGGGAGGTGGGGGGCCTGGGAAGCCGGGATGGACTGAATCGTGCACCTCTGTTTGGACCCGGCCTTGTCTCGGTCTGCATTCCAGTGGGTGGGGACCCAGTGTAAAGAGGCTCTCTCAGAAATTACTTCCTAGAAGGCATGGCCCCAACTCCATCAGGCTGGGGCCCTTCCTCAGTGGAACGAAGGACCAGACAGAGCGAGAAAAAGGCCAGAAGCTGGATGTCGACAGAGCCCAGAAGACGTGGCCGTGGGCACTGCCCTGTGACGGAAAAGCCCAGGAGCCCGGGGCCTGCCCTCCGCCGGGAGATATTCGCCCCAGGGGGAACGATCCTTCTACCCTCAAACCAACCGTGCGCCCGTAAATCCCTGTTCTTCAGTCAACCCGGTGTACGGTATTTGTTTCAGCAGCTGGGAAAACGAAACAGAAGCCAAAGGCCACACTGGGGGAAACCGCATCCTGAGCAGGAGGGCCCAGGTGGGTCCCGGAGGCAGGAAACAGGGCCCCCCAGGAGAGAAGCAGCCTGTGCCCACGCTGGAAAAGTCTCAAGGAACAGGCCAAGGTCAGTTTTACAGATGGGGAAACTGAGGCCCAGCAAGAAGGACTCAAGTCCCAGTATGAAGTCAAGGGAACCAAACCCTAGTCCCAATGCTGCCTTCACCAAGAAGCTTCTGGAACCCCCAGCTCCCCAGAATCCTTCTTCCCATCACTGCCGGCCGTTGCTCCATCCTGCCTGTCTGGGGGTGCTCCCAGCTCCCCACCCCTGCCCTGATTCAGAGTCTGGCTGCATCCACACGCTGCCCCCACTAGCCACTCAGAAACGGGGTACCCATCACCCAGAGCTAAGGAAACTCCAATATGGCGCCACGGGGGCCAATGCCTGGGGCTCCTGGCCGACAGACTGGGGCCGTGTCTCCTGGCTTAAGGGACCAGAGGGTGACTCACTTTGCTCGCCTCGGCACACATAAGCTAAGTAAGACAGCCCCCTGCCCTGAAACTGACAACAGCCCTTGGGGTGGGGGGCACTCCCCACTCCCCTCCGGTGATCTGGGCTCATGTGGACACCCCAGGGTCCACGTAAGAATGACACGAACACGCACAGCGTTTCCCACACACTGACATTCCCAGACCCCCTCCCCGCTGAGGCCACCTGCCTAACCCCATCTGTCAAAGTCCTGTCGTTTACTTAATATTTTTCTTCAAAGCTAGTCACTTTTATTTAGTTTGGCATAAATTTACCTGAAAGAGAAACTCGTTACCAGTGCATGCAGAGAGCCAGTACCACGTGGAAGAGGAAGGAACCAAACAAACGCATCACCGTGCATGAAAAACCATACAAACCCCAAAAGCGTGCCACGAGTGCCCACGGCACCCCAGGGAAGCACTGAGCAGTGCCGGCAGCGAGGAGTGGCTCTTACCACCGTAACTAGCACTGCCGCTGAAGGACAACAAGCAGCGCTGCTAGTTGAGAAGACTCGCCCTGCCAGCCCCACCAAGGGCAACGGGGCATCTGTCCTGCAGCCAGAGACGAGAAACCGCCCGGGCGAGGGCAGCTGTGGCTGCGCCCCAGGCCTCCCCTTGCTCCAGGCTCATCTCAAAGCCCCGGTCGCCTCCTGCAGCTCAGCAAATTCTCCTCCATCCTCCCCGTGGGTGGGCAGCAGCTCCTCGGTCCCTCCGAGGAGTGCAGGGGGGCTGCGCTAGCTCACGCCCCTCTTCCCGGAGCACCACGGGCAACCTCCAGACGGCCACTTACTGCCGAGCTGCGTAGGGCAGCCCGGGGAGACGTCGAGGTCAGCCGCGGCTCTGGAACCTGCTCCGCCTGGTGAAACGCCGACGGCAGGCGCTGCCAGGCGCTCCCCGCGTGTGCACGGCATTCTCTGGAAGCCGGGGAGTGTGTGCACCCTTTCCAAACCACCCCCGGAGAAGCCTCGGCCACAGCCATGGCAGCAATCCAGGCCCAGCAGCCCCCGAATCGACGCGGGGCCCGTGTGCTCTGGGGACCGGAGCAGGCGCTCGGCATCCGTCTACCTACAGACACTCGGGGCGCCCACGGCACCCCGAACCCATGCTCAGTGTGAACAAGGAGGCAGGGTGCAGGCCTCAGGGGGTCTCAGCACCATGACGGGGTGGGAGGGGGCAGTGCCGGCGGCTGAGAGGGAACAGGAGGTTCCAGAAGTTCAAATCTAACTCGGCCTCGGGGAGAGGGAGAGGACAGCAGGGAAAATTCCACAGTGAGGAGAGAGCATGGGGGGGCGGGGGCTCCGGGCAGAAGGCAGAGGGCACAAGGGCCCAGAGGGAGTACCAGGTGGGAGGGTGGCAGCGGCACACTTGGAGAGGGAGGGGAGCCTGGCCCACGGGGGGTTGCGGTAAGGGTGGACGCTGCTCTCAGGGCACCGGAAGCCATGGGCTGAGAGACCAGGAAGCGGAGTGCTTTCCAGGCACGCATGTGGAACAGGGAGACCTGGGAGCGAGAGGACGCTGGGAGAACTGGGGTGGGTGTGGGCAGGTGGCAGGAAAGCGGGGAGGGGGCCTCTGGAGCCCCCCAGCAGCTGCCTGGGCTCCTCCGTCCACCTGCTCTAGCCTCAGTTTCCCCAGCTGCAGACCGAGATGAGAGTTCCTACTCCACAGGCCGGCTTTGAGCCTGTGAAGGGTTCTGCGGGGTGAGGCGAGCGCGGCAAGGCCAGGCCTCGCTGAGAAAGACACGGAGCTGCGAGGCTGAGGGGCTCGCTTTCCCCAGGGGCCGTGGGCTGCTTCTGGGCCCCCGAGCCCCAGTCGGGGATACTTGTCCACATCCAAGACATGAAACCACAGCCCTGGGCACCCTACGGCCCCGCTGACCCACAGGTGGCCCAGGAGGCTCACCCCCCGGCCGCGTGGGGGCGCTCCACACTTACCCAGGAGGCGGCCCATGCAGCAGCAGGCGGTGGCAGGGCCTGAGGGCAGCAGCCAACAATTCTGCAAACCGCAGGCCCCTGCTCCCGCCTGCACGGCTTCAGCGAGGGCCCATCCAAACACGAGAGCTCACCACAATGCCCTCTTTGGCTCCCAGCAGCACCCCCAGGGCCGATCACAGCGCCAGCACAAAGCAGGTGCTCAATAAATCTTTAATGAACAAATGAAAAACAAATGAATAAATCTGCCCAGCAGAGGTACATGCCAGTAACACAGAGATGTCACCAGAGACCCGCACACCTGTGTCCATCCCCAACCCCACTGGCAGAAGGTCTCTTCCTAGGGGCCTGGAAGCTTCTGCGGAGCCTCTTACCCCCACGTTCCTCTCCCGCTCCAAGCAGGGGGCCCAGGCCACACCAAGGCACATTCCGTAGATGTTCCACGGCATGGGGAGGGCTGGCCCTGTCTCAGAGTGGGAGGGAGGAGGGGACGCCCTTGTAGGGGTCCGCGGACTGCCGAAAAGGACCTCGGAACCCTGAGACCTGCTCCAGGCTGCGGGAAGAAGAAAGGTAAGCTGCCTGCACCACTCACGCCTGGAATTTTCTCAGAACTAACGGGTGCTGACGTTGGAACTGGTAGCAGGTGGGGAAGCTTCCAAATTAAAAATTAGACTGCCAGGCAAGAAAGAAGCCCGTGGCAGCCCCCAGAGCACGTACATACGCCCGTCGGAATCTCCCAGATGCTCAGAGGCCCCAGCGGTCTCCCCTTCACCACGGTCTACCCACTACCTACCATGGCATGTGGCGTATAGTAGGTACTCAATAAATACTTGTTATATCCACTGCTGAAGCCCCTGCCGGTGCCATGATGCCTGGCACACGGTACGTGCTCAATAAATATTTGTTTTGTTCCCTGAAGAATGCCCAGAGACTGGCACAGTGCTTGGCACTTAGTAGGCATTCAATAAATATTTACTAAACAAAACACACCAACCAGCTTGGCCGAGGAGAAGGGAGACACAAAAGCCCACCCAGGGAGAACCCGAGGACAGAAGCAGCTCTGGGATGTGAGGCAAAAATGTTACAGATGCCAACTAGAAGTAGCTGTTTACGCCTTGTGTTTCCAGTTTCTGGTATCCTGTAAAAATCAAGGAGCCAGCCAAGGATTTGATGGCCACCTTCGCAGAGACTCCTGGCTCAGGATCCAGCTCTCAAGTGAGACACAAAAAGCCCCACATGACGGGACATGGTGAACCTCACCCACCCGCCCAAAGGTGCTTCCGAAGCGGATGCAAACGGAGAATAGAGAATCCTGCTTCCTGCCACAGCAGCTCGCCACTCTGCCAGCCTCGACTTGAAAGCACCTACTGTGTGACAGGTGTTGGGGACACAGTAGTGACTAACAGACCTTAAATCCCTGCCCTCGCAGAGCTGACATTCTAGTGGAGGGGATGAAAGTAATTACAAGGATGTGTGACGGCGTTAGTGCTATGAAGAAACACAAAACCAGAAGGAGGGTAAGGCAGGGAAGTGGAGAGGGGTGTGTGATTTTAAAGTGAGTGGTCAGGGAAGGCCTCGTTAGAAGGTGTCACTTTAAGCAAAAGTGTGAAGGGTGGACAGGTGGATGGGTGGGCGGATGATGGGTGGATGGGTGGATGGATGATGGATGGATGGATGATGGGTGGATGGATGATGGATGGATGGATGGGTGGATGGATGATGGATGGACAGATGATGGGTGGATGGGTGGGTGGATGGATGAATGGACGATGGATGGACGGATGATGGGTGGATGGGTGGGTAGATGGATGGGTGGACAATGGATGGACGGATGGATGGATGATGGGTAGATGTATGATGGATGGATGGATGGATGGATGGATGATGGATGGATGGATGGATGGATGGGTAAATGGATGGATGGATAGTTGATAGATGGATTATGAGTGGATGGATGGATAGATGATGGTGGGTGGGTGGATGAGGGATGCAGATGGTCTGGGGAAGGGTGTTTCAGGTAAACAGCAAGTGCAAAGGCCCTGTGGTAGGGTGGTGCACGGTGTGTATGAGGATGGCTGGGTGGTGTGAGCGAAGGTGAGGGTGGTCGAGATGAAGCCGAGGCACAGGGGTCATGAGGCCATGGAAGGCTTTGTAGCTCCTCTGGCTTTTACTCTGAGTGAGATGGAAGGACATCCCCAGAGTGCTTTGAACAGTGGTGATGTGCACAGTCTCCTGTTTCACACCCACCCCAGCACCTCTGTATTAAAAGGAAACCCTCACTGCACCCTCTTGCCAAGGAGCAATCAGCCAGCTGGGTATGGGCCAAAGGTCCACCTGCATCCTTAGTACTTCTGAAGCCACCAACCCCAGGGCCCCGGGAAGCATGCCTCCGCCCACACGCCCAGGCAGCCTGGAGGCACAAGACTGGCCTCCGCTCCCTTGCCCACAGAAAGGCCATTCAGGAGAAGCCGGTTACCCAACCACAGCCTGCCCTTGGCTCTGCCTGAGCGCCAGGGTGGCCGAGGGTCACCATACATGAGCTCAACCCTGGGGGTGCTGCCCAGCCCCAGAGCTGGCACCAGGCAAGACAAACCCAACCCGTGCCCCTGGCCTCTGTCCCATTTTCATCAATCAGAAAATATTTGTGCTTCTATGATAAGTGGATGCTGAAGCAAGCACTGGAGCCACAGCTGCCCACACTGGGCTGGCAGCTAGTGACAGGCCCAGTCCCACAGGTAAACTGACTGGCCAGGTACTCACCAGGAAACGGAGGGAGGGTACGATAGAGAGGTGAAGGAGGGAGCGATGGAGGGTAGAAAGAGGATGGGTGAGTGAAGGAGGGATGGAGAGTCGTGGGCACAGAAGGGGTAGAAGATGGATTAATGGATGAAGGCGGGATGGATGGATAAAAAATGAATGGAGGGAAGTGCATGTGGCTCAGGCAACTGAGCTCCCGCCTACCACATGGGAGGTTGCTGGTTCGGATCCCGGTGCCTCCTAAAGAAAACAGCGAGCTGGCGCAACGGGCAGACACAGCAAGCTGACACAACAAGACACCAAGAAGAAAAAACATAATGAGAGACACAAAAAAGCAGGGAGCAGAGGCTCCTGGTGCCTCCTAAAGAAGACATGACCATAGGCAGGCATGGCAAGCTGACGCAACAAGATGACACAACAAGAGACGCAGGGAGGAAGAAACATAAGGAGAGACATAACAAAGCAGAGAGCGGAGGTAGCTCATTATGCACCTCCCTTCCATATCAGAGGTCCTGGGTTGGGCTCCCGGTGCCTTCTAAAGAAACAAAGAAGACGAACAGACACAGCAAATGACAAACAACAAGGGGGCAGAAATAAATTAATTAATTAAATATTAAAAAGAATGGATGTGGGAGGAATGGAAGATAGATGGATAAATGAAGCCAGAATGAAGAATGGATAAGTGAAGGAAAAACCCACAGAGGCATGGATGGATAGACGGATGATGGATGGACGGATGATGGATGAACAGATGGACAGGTGGATGGGGGTGAAAGAGCAGTGGATGGAGAGGGTGAAGGATGGGTGCACAGAGGCTCTTTCACACCCCATTTTCCAGGGTCTGGATAGGCTGTGTGCCTTCATTCCACCAATACACCCAAGCCTTCCCACGTGCCCACCCCTTGCCAGCCATGGCAAGGGGCACAGCTCGGCATGTTCTCCCCACAAACCCCTAAGCAGACACAACTGGTCCCCAAGGCCCAGCCTATTGGACACAGAGAATGCTGGGAGAACCAGTTCCAACTCCAAACTCCAATCAGACCCCCCTCCCCTGGAACACCACGGCTCTTCAAGCCAAAGCCAGCCTTCTCCGAGAGGGCAGGGAGCAAAGAAAGGCCAAGCAGGCTCCAGTCTCGGAAACATCCTCCCTGCAGCGAGCAAGGATTTTCAGCCTCGGAGAGGCTTGACGCCATCGTGCCATGCCGCACCGGCTGGCAAAGGGCAGAAGACTGCGTTTTCCCTGAGCCCACAGTGTCAGGTCGGGCTGGGTCCCACGACTGCTTCCGGCTGGGAGGCTGTCCCTGGGATCTGCTTCCCTCTCCCCATTCAGCTCAGCGGGGTCCCAGAGACCACCTTAGCAGGAGGCATTACAAAGAAGAATTTCAGAGGACAGCCCCAATTTCTGGCTTCTCTCAAAACCGGGGCTCTGTCCCCACACGGCCACAAGCAGCTGGCAGTGGAGAGGGGCCGTCGCCCTTCACGCATACCCCTGCCTGGCAGCCGGACGCCCCAGCTAGTGTGACTCAGTGGTGGCAGGTTCGGTTCACCCATCCTGCCCCGCTCAGCCTTCCAGCTCCTGCCGCCATCCCTGCCTCCCGTGAAACTGCCCCCGCCCCAACTCGCCCACCTGACTTCCCCTAATGCTCTCTCCCTGCCACCCAAGCGGACTTCACCCAGGGTTCCACACCTATCTGTTTTCCAGCTCGTCCCCCCGGCACACGGAGCTCCTTGCCGGCAACTGAGCCCCACCTGGGCTCAGGTGTACAGGGGGTACAGAAGGGGCCGTGGTCGCCGAGGAAAGGTGCCTCCAGTGGCTGCCCAAGCCCTAGAGACTTGCCACTCAGCTGCGTCACCTCCAGCCCACGTGCTGCCGTCCCTAAGGGCCCCCACTGCACAAAGGGTGAGGCCGACTCAGGTTCAGATCCCAACCCTGCTGCTCACATAACCACATGGCCTTCAGCTCAGTGTCACCTTCTGTGGGCTTCACTTGTCCCATCTGTAAAACTAGCCTCCGTGGGCCGGTGGAAAGATTGTTGGAAAAGGATCTATGGAAATCCCAACACAGTTGCCAGCTCATCGAACGGAGGAGCCCCACCACGAAAACCACAGCTGTGACCACCCAACGCGATGCAGGCCACGTTCTAACAGTGACCAGGACGACACTCGCTAGGGAAGTGAGTCCCCACTCCACAGAGAGAAAAAAAGGAGGTTCGGGAAAGTGACCTGACCTCACAAATGGCAGGGTGAGGTGACCTTGGGAGGTTTCACAACAGGACCAGGGAGAAATCAGAGGGGGCTTCCCAGAGGAGGTGACCTGAGCCTTGCTGGGTCTCACAGGGAGGAGAGAAGAAGCTGCCCTTCCCAGCCCTGAAATCTTGGCCAGATAGTATCTTACCCAACACCCTCCTTTGGTAGATGGGGAAACCGAGGGCCAAAGGGAGCAAGGAACATGAGCAAAGGTCACAGGGCAGGCTGATGACGCATGGCTGGGCTCAGACCCCAGGCCCTGAGGCACGTTCCTCCATAGCTGGAACCTGCAGCGCTCCATCTGGGCCCACGATTCCCAAGGCCAGGTCCCCGAGACCAAAATTCCCGTGGCCACGTTTTCTGAGACCACATTTCCTGCGGCCATAGTTGCCAGGGCCATGTTTCCAGAGACCACAGTCCCCGAGGCGTTTTCTGAGGGCCACGTCCCCTGAGGCCACGTCCCCTGAGGCCACAGTTCCCAGGGCCACGTCTCCTGAGACCACAGTTCCCAGGGCCACGTCTCCTGAGACCACACTTCCTGAGCACATGATTGCCAACCCCGCATTTCCTGAGCCCACGATTCCCAAGCCCACACGGTCCAGGCGTCTGGAGAGGAGGGCAGAGTGGCCTGAGCCTCAGCCCCCTCAGGGAACACCCAGGCACAAATGGAGAGAAGGGCACCAGGCTCCACGTCGATGGCACAGCCCCAGGACAGAACCCCTACTGTGCAGCCGGGCAGGGGGGGCATGTATGAGAGTCCCCCACAAACACCACTTCCTGCACCAACTTTCCAGGGAAAAACAGGCCCCCAGCACCTGCCCCACCCCTCACCTCCCCTAAAAGGTGCCTCCGCCCCCGGGAGAACCTCCACCACCACCCCGACAGCCCCCCATTCTGCGTCAAGCCCCTCCAGGCTCCACTTCGGCCGCGAACACCAATGCAGGCGAAGGCTCCGATGTTCCTCACGAAAGGCTCACGACCGCTGATTTTCCCCATTCGACACATGGGGAAACTGAGGCTGAGAGAGAGGAACTCAACTCCCTTGCCAGAGAGCCCGTTGCGGTCTCCAGTCTAAGGGCTGCACGTGCGCTCGCTGGGCCGCAGCCAGCTCGGCCGCCCGGTCCTGCCGCCCCTGCCACGGCCAGGTCTGCTCCAAATCGCTTCCTCCTCGGCGCCTCTTTTTTTCTTTTAATTTTAAGAGGAAGCGAGAGAGAGAAAGCAGAGCCGTGACAAATCCTGCCTGCACACCAGGCTCCAGGGCTCCACACGAGAACCCTTGACGAGCGAAGCGGCCCTCCCTCCTGGGTATTTTACAAACATTACGCCTGATTTTTCCTGGCTCTTCCTCATTAAGTCCTGGGCGCCCCGGGAGGGACGTGTTTTCCATTAGACCTAGCTCCTCCATCTGGCCTTCCAAACAGCAATTTTCTCTGCAGAGGCAAGGAGGGGGAGGAAAAGGCCCAGAGAAGAGGCTGGCTTCTGGGGCGGCAGGAGAGTGGGCCGCGGGCAGCAGCTGCGGGACCCCGGGCAAACTGCTTAGCCCCTCTGCCCCTGCGGCTGGGGGCTGCGGGAAGGAAGTCGCCTCAGAGTGGGCGGCAGGGATGAGGCGCCAGCTCTCCAAGGGCTGAGCACCCGGCTGGGTACAGCACATGGAAGCACGCCCAGAGGCGGCCGTGACTATTTTGTTCAAGGAGCTCGGGTGCCTGAGTCCGTTTCACTGCTAGATGGGAGTCACCACCCACAGAGGAGTCAATGGGCCACAAAACACACCTCCTCCAGGGAGTCCTCCCTGATTGCCAGCAAAGGGCCCTCTGCTGGGCTTGTATGGCTCTGTGCTGGCTCCAATGCCTAGGCTGTCCCCCTTAAAAAGAGACTGTGGTTCCTAGGGCGTCTGCCAGGGGACCTGACCCTCACAGCCAAGGCCAAGGCCATGTCTCAAGTCCCCTTCCTCCCAAGACCCCATGGCCATGGAGCATGGCTAGGCTGGGAGAACAGTGACCCACAGCTTCCATTCCCCAGAAATGCCCACCCTCTCACCCCACCACCAGCCCCCGGGCAGCTGCCTCCAACCCAGGCCAGTGTTTGGAAGGGAATGGGCCCGAGGAGGGGGCTGACCCGAAGCGCTCCAGGGCGCCACGCCCCCAGGGACGGACCAGGCCAGGTGCGAAGCCCCCACCCCACCCCTCCGCCCCTGGGAAGGAGGCGCCCACCAGAGCGGAGGTGGGCCCGCATTCCCACAGACTTCCCTGCACCCTCGACATCTGGCGAGCCGAGCTCCTCCACAGCTGTGCAGCTGCCGGAAGTGCCTCCTCCAGGCCCTCCCGGCCCACAGCCTGCGAGGAAGACGGGGGTCGAGGGAAGGGCTGGGGCCCACCCCGACATTTCAGTGCGGATCTCTGGGGGACACGTGAACAGGAACAAATGTTTCTGCTGCTAAGAATAGCTGCACCAGGGCCTCCAGGGGCGCAGCCCACCCACTCCACAAGGTCCTTCAAGTGCACTTCCCCCCGCCCAGGAAACCAGCAGGCAGCCCCCCAGCACCCCCCCCACACGCTCGGCCCAGAGGCCTGCCCAGGGCAAGGTGTGAAAAGAATCCATGTTTTATCAGCAGCATCCATCTCTCAAATGTGGGCTCAGAGGTCATTCAAGGACACCCCTGTGGTGGGGGGAGGGTTGACCAGTAAGTGCTTGAAGTGGGGGCAGTGACCAAGAATCACAAGAGATCCTGTGGCCCCCGCAGCCAGGCAGTCCAGACAGTAAACAAATGCTGAAAGGCACAGGAGGAGATTTACCTGCAGCACCAGGTGGGGCTCCCCCTTGGGGAGGAAGCAGCTTTCACGAGGCTCCAGGGCAGAGGGCCCCAGGCCAGAAGTGGGGAGGGGAATGGAGACCCCGCTGGAATACCTCAGGGCCAGGCAGGGGCTGTGACAAGGAAAGGGGCACGAAGGCACCTGGGGGATGCGGAGGGGGCGGCCGCGGGTCAGTCCAGAGCAGCCAGAAAGGCCGATTTTGAGACGTACCCCGATTAACAATTTTCTTCCAAAAAAACAGACTGCAAACCCCATCAATCAGTCTGCCATCCAGTCTGCCTGCCACAGACTGCCAGGGTGTGGCCAGTGCTTAAGACACAATCAGGTGGGAGCTCCAGAGAGGCTGGGGAAGGTGACAGGAGGGGCTGATGGCAAGGTGAGAGGCAGGGAGGCTTGGGGACAGGGGACGGGGCGGCAGGTCACAGCGGGGAGGGGGGTTTTGGCTGGAGACCTGGGAAGAGGCCAGCACGGCCCTCCCACCCAGCGGAGCACATGCAGGCTGTGAAAGGCAGAGCTGGGCAGGCCCCCATCACCCCACTTGGCTCCATCTCAACACAGGGAGGACACCCCGCGGCCCACCCAGCACCCACTCCTAGAAAACCACACCCCACGAGCCGGCTCCAGGGGTCTGGGCAGGTGGACCCTGCCCCCAGGTCTAGCCAACCAGCAATGGTCACAGAGACACCGGCTGTGGCAACTGGTTAAGGGAGAGACTTAACTCTCAAGTTGAACCAATAAAACTCACTCTCACTACTCTGGCTGGAATTTTGGAATAAAAAGCTCTCCTTTGGCTAGGACTGCTGAGCAGGGATTTTAGTCTGAGATTGCCAGGAACCAGGATTGGAGATTGCCGCCACTTGAGCCCCTGGATCCAATTGTGCCTGAAGCTTCCTTGAGCCTTTTGTGCTCAATGCAAAAGGAGCTGGGATTCTGCCAGTTGCAACCAAGAGGTCTAATACACTCTCCCCAAAGCCTGAATTCTAAGCCCCCCCTCCCCCCCAAATCTCCCTGCAGCCCAGGAGGAAGGACTCAACCCAGGAGAAAGGGGCAAGCTCTGGGATAGCCCTTCACCCCCGAAGAAGGAATGTTCGTCTCCGTTCGTGGCCCTGAGCTGCCAGCAGTTCTACTGGGGGAGACGCAGGCAGCAGGCTCTGCAGATGAAGCTGCCTCCCACGGCCAGACGAGATGAGATGTGGGTCACCCCTCGGCAGCAAGCGTCCCCCCTCCCCCCGGGCCGGCAGCCCTGGCGGTAACCAGAGCCTGCAGCCCGGGTTTCTGGAAGAACATCCCGATCTCTCTGGGAAGGAACATCTGCTACCAGGACTCGGGACCAAAGGCGCTGATAAACGGAGGCGGCTTGAGCAGGTCCCGTGGCCCCATCCAGGCCAGAAGAAGGGGGCACTGTCTACAGCCAGAGGCCAGGCAGGCTGCAGCCAGGAGCAGGTGGGCTCCCGAGGCCCCACCCCGCTGGCGCTTCCTTCCCCATCCCCTACCCCCTCTCCTCCCAACCTCCATTGCACAGACGGGGAAACAGGCTCTGAGGGGCAAAGAAGCCTGTCCAACATCCCACAGGCAGGAACGGGGCCGTGGAACTATTAACCACCACTACTTCCAGCTGAGGCCCTGCGTGTCACTAACTGCCCACTGGATGGACAGTCCCCGGGTTAGCAGCCCACACGTGTCACAGCCAGTCGCCAACACAGCGCTGCGTTAGATCAGCTCGCCGAATCACCCTACATCCCTGGGGTGGCTTCTATTATTATCATCCCCGTTTTATAGGTGAACAGATTGAGGCATAGAGAGGCTAAGTAGCTTGCCCAAGGTCACCCAGCTGGCAAGTGGCAAAGTCCAGATGCAAACCCAGGCCGCCCTGCCCAGCAGCCTCCTCCTAATCATTCTGCCATCAGACCCCGTCACCAATGCTCCCCTGCCTCCGAGACCCCTGTCCCCCCAGCAGTCTGGAGTTAGGGCCTCACAACTCCTAGACACCACCCCTGCTCACGGGCCCAAGCCCGAGTGCTGCCAGCCAGAGGCACCCAAGGGTCCCTGCTGGTGGGCGATGGCCGTCTCCACAGTCACCCGGCCCGGCTGCCCAGTGCTCGAACCACCCAGCCCAGCCCCAGGAGCAGGGACGGCGGCAGCAGACCCTGCTACCCTCCTCGGAGGCCGCACCCCGGTTCCTGACACCCCTCCTGCCTCCCACCTGCCCTCGCCTGTCGTGTCCCAGCACACGGCACACAGCAGCCACTCCACAAATGCTTGTTGAAGCCATGAAAGCTCTAGGAGTGCAATCTTTGAGACTGACTCAGAGACCACTTAATAAATAAACAGGGACAACTGAAGCTGAGAGAGCCAGGGCCTGCTTAAAGCCAGACTTTGGGGTGCAGTTTTCAGCAGGCAGAGTTCACCCCAGGCAGCCGTGAGCCCAAAGCATCAGGTAACTGGCTCCACGGTTACACTGCCTGACACACAACGGCTGTCAGTGTAGCCAAGGACGTTGCTGGGATGTTCGGGCCACCACTGCACCAAGAGGCTGTGTGGCCGTCGCCAGGTAGCCTGCCCTCTCTGGGCCTAGTCAAAGGTGTCACGGCAGAGCTCGGTGACCAGCCAGTCATGTGGGGAAAGGGCACCTGGGGCCCAAGGAGGGGGCCCAGAATGGACTCCAGAAAGCCCCTCCCTCCAGGGCCACCTAAGGCAGGGGGGTGGGCAGGGGGCAGGGACAGCTTTCCGAGGGCTCAGCAGGTGCTTCTGTGGACGTGGGTTCTGGGAGAGGGAGGCAGGTTCCAGCAACACCCCTCCTTCCGGGAGGGCCAGGGCTCCTGGGACAGGGCTCCCCAGTCCGGTGAGCACAGAGGGTGGCCTCCGGCCCCTGGAATCGAGGGCCGTGGGTTCTCAGTCTCCCAGGGCTGCCATAACCACGTGCCACACACGGGGCGACTTTAACACAGACACTCACTCTCTCATTCTGGAAGGCAGACGCGAGCCACGGTGTGGGCTGGGCCGCATCCTCCGAGCCTGCGGGGAGGGTCCTCCAGCTTCTCCCAGCTCTGGTGGACCCAGGCGCTCCCTGGCTCGTGGCCGCAGGACTCCAGTCTCTGCCTTCCCACGGCCTTCTCGGTGTCCCTCTTACGAGGACCCTCATCCCTGGATTTAGAGCCCAGCCGGCTCGTCCAGAACCACCTTGGCTCAAGATTCTTTTTCCAAAGAAGGCTGCTTTCACAGGAACTGGGGGTCAGGCCTCCTGGGGCACCATTCAGCCACCACAGAGCCCAGCCTTTCCTGCAGCCTCGCTCATCTTCCAAAAGCTCGTTCCCACCCACCCCACAGCCAAGCCCCGGCAGCCTGCCCTTTCACGGGTAAGGAAACTGAGGCACAGTTAAGCCACCCACCCAGGGCTTGAACCCGGCTTCCTCCACGGGGTCCCCCCACGGCAGCCACTGGGCACAGGGCCTCCCTCGGTCCACAGGAAGCAAGCAACTTCACCCCCGGGACAGGCCAGGTGCAAGCACCCCTTCACAGGCGTCCAGCATGGGAGCCCCACAAACGGGGGGTCAGGAGCCCCTTCTCAGACCTATTTGTCTCGGAGGCAAATCCTGCCTTCCTCAAGCCTCTTGGGGGATGAAATCCCACCTTGGAAGGATTGTTCTCAGCCTCAGCGCAGGGCCCGGAGGAGGGGCACCCCCATTCTAGGACAAGCCAGATCCACGCCCATAGCACCCCTCCCGTCAGCCTCCAGACCCCAGGGGAAGAAAGGACCCCTTATGATGTCACAGGCGGTCACAGGCCTTAGGTCATTAGTGGAGAAGGAGGCTGGACGGGGGACAAAGGGCTCCCTGTCATGCAAATGCATAAGTGGGGAGGAAGGGCGGGCTCTGGACTGCCCAGCCCTCTACAAGAGTCTGGGCACTTCCGGGCCTCAGGTGCCGGCCAGACCCCCGGAACACAGACCTGCCCCTGAGGAAGGGCCTCGTTGCAACCTGGGTTCCCAGGCCGCCTCCCCCGAGCAGGGGCTCTCAGCAGGGCCTTGGGGGACAGGCTAGGGTGATCCCTTCCAAGAGCCCAGGGGGACACTTCCCTGCCCCCTACTCCTTAAGCTCTGTGAGCTGGCAGCTCCATCGCAAGGCAAGCTGCTTGCCCCTGGGGGCCCTTCCTCACCTGGAGAGGGCGGCTTGGTGCCCACCCCCTCCACACCTTGGAGCATCCCCCCCTTCCTCGCTCTTAAGCCCACCTCCCCAACTTGGTCCAGGAGGAGCAAAGCCTCAGGGCAACTGCCCAAGAGCTGCTTTCCAAAGGACCCCAGTCCCCAGGACCCCCCTCCAGATGCATTCTCAACCTCCAGATGGCGAGGAGCCCGGAGTGGGTTCTGGCTCAAGTGGCCTGAGCCTCCCAGCCCCACATGGTCCAAGTAGCCTCCGGCCTCTGTCCTCCACCCTCTGCCCTCCGGCCCCGGGCACCCGTAGCTGCCCCCCACCCCGGGGGCCTGGAAAGACCCCATTCCCTAGGGAGAGACAGGGCCAGGCCCACAGACCACTGGACACTGAGACAGGCACAGCCCAGCTGGGCACACAGCAGAGTCCAAGGTGGACAAAACCCCAGGGAGGGCAGAAGGGAGGGACACAGATGCTGTACAGCCCCAAACCCCGGGTAGCACAGTGCTATAAAGACAATAAAGCAAGGTGAGGGGCTGAGGAGGGAGGAGGGGAGGAGGTGGCCTCTCTCAGGAGGTGGCATCTGAGCAGAGGCCTAAATGGGGGGTGGGGGGTGGGATACCCCAGAGGCAGGTGTTCCGTGAGGAGGGTACAGCAAAGGCAGAAGTCCTGAGGCAGGGCTGTGGCTGGTGGCTTCAAGAAACAGCAAAGACATTATCAAGAAAGTGAAAAGACAACTTACAAAATGAGGGGAAATATCCGGAAACCCTGCATCTGATAAGGGTTAATATCCGGAATATGTAAAGAACTCCTACAACCCAACAACAAAAAGACAAGCCGATTAAAAAAACGGGGCAAGGATCTGAATGGACATTTCTCCAAAGAAGATATTCAAATGGTCAACAAGTACATGAAGCCTGCACAGCATCCTGAGCCACTAAGGAAATGCAAATTAAAGCTGTGACACCACCCACTAGAATGGTATTCAAGAAACTGAAAATAAATGGTGGCTAACTGTTGGGGATGTAAAATGGTGCAGCCACCTTGGAAAACAGTTTGGTGGTTTCTCAGAAAGTTAAACACAGGATTACCGTGTCACCTGGCCAATTCCACTCCTGGCTATACACCCCAAAGCACAGACAGCAGGGACTTGGGCAGACAGCTGTACCTCAGAGTTCACCGCAGCATTATCGCAACTGCCGAAACGGGGAAGCAACCCAAGTGTCCTCAGCGGGTGAACGGATAAACAAAATGCGGTCTACCTGCACGCTGGAATATTATTCAGCCATAAAGAGAAATGAAATCCTGATTCATGCGTCAACATGGATGAGCCTTGAAGACATCATGTTGAGTGAAATACACCAGGTACAAAGGACAAATACTGTATGATTTCTCTTATATAAAATTCTCAGAAAAAGCGAACTCATAGAGACAAAAAGCAGGAGGATAGTGGTTCCCAGGGAGTGGTGAGGTGCGAGGTGAGAGGAGGGCAAAAGAGAGTTATTGCTGAATGAGCGAATTTTGGTTTGGGATGTTGGAAATAGTCTGGAAATGGTGGTAAAAGTTACAAAGTATCACCGATGTATTTAACGTCCAAGGATAATCCATTTACAACATCTAAAATTATTCTATGCCATAGTTAATAATAAATACATTATTTTTAAGAGGGAGAGAGGAAGGAAAGAGGCCCATGAGGCGGGAGTGCTCTCCTCGTCCCCACTCCCTGCCCGCCAGGCTCTGCTCAGCACGGCCTGGGCCTGGGGTCCTCAGCAATGAGCCCACCAAGCCCCCTGGACACCAGTGTCCACGACTCCAGGTGATGGTGGAAACCCCTTTAGCAGCTCAGCAGTGGGACTGACCAGGCCCTGCAGGTACGCTTGTCCCACAGTCCGGAACCCTCTGGAACCCTCCAGAATCCTTGAGCACAAAGCAAGCCTGACCCGGACCTCCCATGCTGTCCAAGGGCCCAAGCTCGGTTACCAGCCAGGCCCTCTCACGGGAGCCCCTGGAGAAGCTCCACCGTAGATTAGTTTTGGCTGGACAGAAACTCAATTTTCACGCTCAAGCGCCAACTGCCCGGAATTACCCAGCCTGCTGCAGGGTGAGCTAGTTATATCCCAAGGGCCTTCGCGTACTGATGGGGGTGAGGAGGGGTCTTAGGGAAACTAGTACCGCAAGGAACAGCAGGAAAGGACAAAATTCAGCCAAGAGGACAGAGCAAGGAGGAGCAAGTACTCAGAGAGCAGAGGGGCCCCAGAGATAGAATCCAGACCCAGTCCCACCTCGGGGGCAGCTCAGTGGGCCCAGAGGTCCAGGCGGCCTGGCCTCAGAGGTCATGAGCCCTGCCCCTGCCCAGGACCCTGAACCCAGCAAAGATGGGGAGAGAAGGAGGAAAGGACAGGGGCCCGGGGAGGATGAGCCACTTTCCTAGGGTCCCCGGCCAGAGAGCTGCAGAACCATCTCCCAGCACAGGGCTGGCCCAGGGCCCCCGGGAGCCTCAGTTCCTCATCTGAGAAGTGGGGAGCAAACGACACCCCCCCCTGCCGGGGCCAACGCACACCACAGCAATGGCCCTAGCCAAGAGGCTAATGGCCGGTCCAGCTGCTTGGTGGGCACCAGCTCACTGAATCCACAGAGGAACACTACCGGGTACTAAACATCACCCCCACTTTACAGATGAGGAAACTAAGGCTCGGAGGGGTGCAGCCGCTTGCTCAAATCCACACAGCTACCAAGGGGCGGAGTCGGAATCGAACCCAGGGCAGACTGGCCCCTGAGCCCCTATGTTTTCCTCTAACATTTTATTTTGAGACAACATGCAGCTGAGACCCCGAGGTCCACACTATTCAGGGTTCACCAGGTTCACACACGCCCATTTGTGTGTGTGTGGTTAGTGCCTGCAACTGTACCACGTGTGTACTTGTCATCCCCCCATGCAGCAGCCCCATCCCAGGCTCCCTGGTGCCAAGCAGCCGCGCTGGGCGGGCAGACCAGGGCAGCCTCACGCAGCCAGCCGCGGCGGGGACCAAGGCCCTGGGGGACCCCCCACTGCTGGCCCGAGAGGGGCAGGTGTCACTGACAAACCCAGGACTGCGGAGCCCACGGCGGCCAGGGGAGGACGAGGCAGGGCAGGCACGTGTGGGGGCCCCGGGGAGGCAGCGCTCTCTGGGCGTGGGTTTCCACGCCTGTGACCCAGGGGAGCGCTCTGCAGGGAAGGAAAGACACTTGCCGGAGACCAAGCCACCACCCACGCCAACCCCGGGGCTCACGCTCAGCGTGCCCTCTGCACACGCCAGGCACCACGGGGCCCTCGCGGGTTCTCCTTGGTTCCTCCTGCGGCCCCCCGCGAGGTTGTGCTGCTGCTCCCGAGGTGCAGGCGGGGAAACTGAGGCCCAGCAAGGTCCCGAGACCTGACCACGGCCATGCATCTGCGAGAGGTCAAGCCGAGACTCGACATCGCCCCGAGATGCCCCAAATGCCGTGGGGCCCCTCCGTGGTCACTCCAGAGCTGCTCCGGCAGGGATGTCCTTCTCGTCACTGCTGATCCCGATCACGCCACTGCGGCCCCATCGGTAGCTCCCCAAAGTCGTGCAACAACCTATGACATGAGGACTGCCAGAGCGTCCGTGGTCAGATGGGGAAACTGAGGCTCAGAGACGCCACCTGACTTGCCCCAGGTCACACAGCCAGGAAGCGTGGAAGCCGGGGCCCCAGAGCACACCGTGAGGCGAAGGCTTGTCTGGCTCCCTCTGCTGCCCCATTTTACAGGCGGGAAACCTGAGGCTCACGGGGGAGGGGGGCCGACTTGCTGAAGGTCATGCAGCATAGCGGGACAAAACCAGGATTCAAGCCCAGGCCCCCCAAGAGCCAGCCCACCCCACGAGCCACTCCCGCTAGGCCTGGGGACGAGTCACTCCCTCACCCCCTCTGCTCGCGACTGAAGGCTCCTTGTGAGCTCGGGAAGCCCTTCCAACTTCCCAGTGTTTATCCCAGCTCCCGGCGGCCAAGTCCCTGGGCAAGCCCGGGCCGGTGGCGCTGATTTCAAACCAGACACGGGCAAGGAGCCAAGCGCCGCCTCGGTGGGAGCGGGCGCCAGGGCCCGGCTCGGCGCTTCCTGCACCTGGCTCCCCGTTCCCGGCCCCACACCCTGCAGAAAAGCTCTCCCCCAAGGCGCCGGGCCCCCACCTCGCTCCCTGCAACAGACCCTGACCAGCACACCAGGACGCCAGGTGCCCCGAGCCTCACCAGAGGCCCCCCAAAGGATGGCGCTCCGGAAGAAGGCAGCCCCCGGCCCACGACCCCACTCCCACGGCAGGGCCGGCCGCGAATCCCTCCCCGGGCCCGCCCAGGGCCTCTGGGGACTCTTTTCCGTGACTTCAGCAACTTTGTCCGATAAGACGGCCTGGCCCATTGTCCCACGACACTGAAGCCTGGCGAGTGCCTGCCCAGCCGAGGGGCGCGCCCTGGCCTCCCCCCGGCCAGCTGACCAGAGACCACGCAGTCCCAGCCTAGGGCCGCCACGTCTGGCAGCCGAACTGGGGCTCCTTCCAGAAGTCTAGCAGCCCCCTGCACACGTGAGAGACAGCAAGGTCCTCCCGCGGGCCATGACCCCCCGCCCCGGTCCCACACCCACCCCCCTCGGCCGGGAGCCCACACCGCACCTCCCTGCCCACCACCCGGCAACTTCTCTTACCCGAGCACATGACCAGCCCTTCGCTCACGTCAGCTCCAAACACAACTCGAAGGAACTCTCCCACACACACACAAAAAAAATTAGAAAAGTACAAGGCGCCAGCAAGTGGGTCAGTGAAGTCCGCGCACACAGACTGTTCTACTGGCTTCCGGAAGAGACACCGTGTCCAACATCAAACCCATCCTTCCTCCAAGACTGACACGCGGGAGAAGGACGGCCCCCGAGAGCTGCCCGCAACGCCTTACCGCGAGACTACAACCTCCCCACCCGGCCGGGGAGGCCCTGCTGGCAGCCAGCGGCCCAACAGCCGGGCCCGGCACCCCTCAAAAGAGGGGAAGGCCAAGGCCCACCGGGGACAACCTACGGGGTCACCCACTCCCACAGCTGGGCCAAAAATGAGACGTCGAGCCTCTGGGGAGCTGTTCTCAACTCCTGCCACCCCAGGCCTATAAACACAGAGAATTACATAAGTCCACTCCTCCTGTTTGGGAGCCAAAAGTACGAGCTTTTTCTCCCAGCCTTGGCAGTAAGTAATAATTCCTCATCGCCATGGTAACCCTGGCGGGCTTCCAGCCGACACTGGGGAGCTGAAACACTGTGAGGCCTTTTTATAGCTCGGCTAGAAAAACCTCTTCACTATTCGCTCGCTCGCAGGCAAAAGCGAGCTCCAGCCGCTGCTTGGGCTCCTTTAACCCGTTTATTTCCGCCCAGCCTGGACCATCAGCTCCGGAGGCCGGCCAAGCCTGCACGCCTCCTCCCCAGAGCGCGGCTTTGGCGCCCAGGCGTGGGCCCGGCATGAAACCGAAGCCTCTCCCGTCCCTTCCCCGTCCTCAAAGCCTCCAGTCAGACAGTCACACAGGCAGGCCCTGCCTTGGAAACGTTCCTGTTCTTCTTTTAATCTCAAGCAGAGAAAAATGACCCCTTCACACTGAACCAGGCCACCTTGGTGAGAGGCCCACAGGGTATAAAAGGCATAGCCAAACACACACACACCGGCCTGAAAAGGTGGCTTGGTGGTCAGCCGGGGGTCTGAGCCTTGGCTGCAAGTAGCTGTGTGACTCAGGGACAAGTCTGGGCGTCTCTGGGCATCTGTGTTTGTCTGAAAAAGGGTTAGAGCACTCAAGCAGCCTCACCCAGGGATCCAGAGAAGCTGCCCAGGTCCCCAGGAAGCACAGGGGCCCTGAAACCAGGCTCTGGCCTTACCACCCTACCCCCACAGCCAGAAGTCGGGTTCCTAAGGTGGTGCCGAGTGACGGCCCACTGGGTGCAAATGCAGGAGAAGGCCGGCAAATGCCAAGGTCCGGGGGCCAGACCAAGGCTGGGCTGTTGCAAGGAGAGAGGGAAGGCCAGTGTGGCCGGGTCAGCAGTGACAGTGGGAAGGGTTAGAGGACGAGGTCGGGGAGGTCACGGGGATTGGAGGGGACAGCAGGCCACGGGGCCTCAGGGCAAGCCACTTAATTTCATGGGCTAGAGACACCCCCGAGAGCAGTAACAACTGTACAGCAGCACCTCCTGCACCCCGTGGCATGTGCTGCGTGCCCACAGCTGACTAACGCACCTGTCCTCAGCACTTCTGCCAGGTGGGTCCACCTGTGAACCCCAATACGCAGAGAAGGAAACAGGCCCAGAGAGGATAAGTGATTTGCCCAGGGTCACACTGCTAGAAAGGGGCAGAGCTGGGATTATATCCACCATGTCCCATGGCATGTTCAGCAAGGAGCCACAGAAGGGTTTTAGACAGGTCAGAGCTAAGTGTGATAAAGATCAGTGGCCACTGGGGGACCAGAGCGGCCCCAGGGCCCAGTGAGGAGGCTGCAGTGGCCCTCACAGAGGGTTTTCAAAGGCTTCAAGAGGCCTGTCCTCAAAAGCCAAAAGTGGACGTTGTTCTATTCCAAGCTTACTTTTAAAGGTGGGGAAACCGAGGCACAGAAAGACGTGAGCGACAGAGAGCCGTGTTTTAGCCCAAAGATCCAAACATTGTCGTCCACCGGCACCACCCCCAGCTCTCACCGCAATGGATGGGAGACCACGAAACTCAGGATGGGCCCGACAGCCCCGTCAGAGCCCGCCAGGAAGCAGCGCTGTCGGGACACACGGACTCTTTTTGTTCTTTCATGTTTGTTTTGGACACAGACCTGCATGCAGACCTTCGCCAAAAGCTGGCGCGACACTCAGGAGGAGCTCATCCGGGCAGGCCCGGCTCTGGGTCCTGGGCCGTGTCATCCCACGGTCAACCCCTTCTGCTTCCTTTGTCTTCCCAGGACGCCGAGCCACAAATTGGGTGTCCAGCGACTTAACGATGATGACGAATCACCAAAAACCAGGAACAGCCACACGCGGCAGCTCCCAGGCAGAGCTGGTCGCCAAGACGGAGTAAATGCTCTGTGTAGGCTGGTGTGCGGCGACCTGCCTAACAAACACCGCCGTAGCGCACACGGGCCGCGGGCTGCTGCCTGTGCGCGAGGACTCATTTGGGAATAGTCTCTGCAGGTGTGACCAAGTCGAGACGAGGTCCTCCAGGGGTAGCGTGGACCCTAAAACCGACGACTGGTGTCCTGTAAGAGGGAGAGCTGAACGCGGACAGACCAAGAGCAGACGGCGGCGAGAAGGCGGAGGCGGAAGGCGGCAGCTGCCAGCTGAGGGACGCCGCGGACGGCCCACGGCCACCGGGCCGGAACAGGTTCTCCCTGAGACTGCGCGGGTGCGCGGTCCTGCCCACCTGGACCTAGGCTCCCAGGCTCCGGAACCGGGAGAGGACGCGTCTCTGTTGTTTTAAGCCACCCCGTGCCCCAGGATCAAATACCGCACACGCCGGGCGGCAACCAGCCCTTGGTACCCAGAAAAAGCATCCAAATCTTAGCACCAAGCTGCTTCCAGGACAACCCTACCGAGCAGAGCTCTGGGTGGCAGGGAAAGATCAGGAAAGACTGACGGAACCGAGCAGGGGTTGAGCCCTGCCCGCCTTTCAGGGCCATCGGAGAGGACCCACCTGGGAGGCCCCGAGGACCCAACCCGGGTGCACGGCCATGGGGCTGTCCAAGGCCAGGCCTGGCTGGAGGGGCTCCGACTCACTTCTGACCCGGGGGGCTGCTGCTGAGGAATGGCTGGGAGCAAGGTAGAGCACAGGATAAGAGGGAGACACGGGGAGAGGGACAGAAAGGCAGAGAGAGGGACTGAGACAGAGGGAAAGAGTGGGGGGCATCCGGCTACTTTCACCTCTTCTCGCCCATCCCGCACCCGGTGCCCCGTGACGTGGCAAGGGCCTGCCCCTCCCTGGACAGTCTCAGTTTCCTCACCTGAAGAGCCAAGGTGACTTTGGTGGTTGGACGCCACCCAGCCCGGTCTCCCGTTTTCCGAAAGCAAAGCGCATCTCAGGGTGGTTAAAGTCCCTGACCCCAGGCCTGGAGCCGTCCAGCGTCCAGCAAACATCCATTGGGCCCCTGCTGTAAGCCTTGCTCCAGGCGCCGGGAATTCAGCACCGAACAAGACAAACCCTGCCCTCCCGGAGAGGCATGAAATAAGGCGAGGACGACCATCGGCCGCTGAGGGCATCATCTCACGCAGGTTGTGGTGGTTGTTTGAGGACAAGCAAAGCAGAGGGGCGAACGACCGGCAGGGAGCACTTTGGGATGCGGTGGTTTCTGGGGCAGTGGATTTTCATCAGACGAAGGGAGGGAGGGCGCCGTGGCCCGCAGCCACAGGACAAGTGTTCCTGCAGCAGGAGCCACGAGGACCGAGGCCCAGAGGTGGGGCCACAGCCAGAAGCGGCCAGGAGATGGACCACGAGGGGGTGGCGGGAGGAGCAGGCCCAGGGTGCCGGCGCCTCAGAGGTCACACAGAGCTCAGACTTCAAGTGGGACTGAAATAAAAACTCAGTGGTCCTGCTTTCCTGCGGCACCACAGCCAAGCACCATCCCCTGGGCAGCTTAAACAACAGAAACGTGGCTCTGGGTTCCAGAGGCCACGAGTCCAAGGTCAGGGGTAGGCAGGGCCACGGGAGCTCCAGGGACGGTCCCTCCCGGCCTCTCGCAGCTGCTGGTGGCCCCCGGTGCTCCTTGCTTCCTCGGTCCTCACGCGCCGTCTCCTCTTCTTCCAAGGATGCCAGTCCCTGGATTTAGGGCCCATCCCAAATCCAAGACAGCCACATCTCAGGGATTTAACTAACGAGACCTGCAAAGACCCTATTTCCAATCAGGTCACATTCCGGGGCTCCAGGGGGATATATCTTGGTGGGGGGAGGGCACCATTCAACCCCCTAGGAAGCTGAAGGCTGCAGTCAGCAGCCTCAACGCCCCTCCCCTGCGTCTCTCCCCATCCATCCCCAGGAACCAAGCTGGAAGCTGCGCAGCAGGCTCTGGGCAGCCCTGGACACCGCCCAGGAGGCCCTGCAGCTGCTCCCGCTGGGAAGAGGCCCCTGCAGCTGGCCCTCTCCCAAACTGAGCCAAGTAAAGAGAGCCCCCCACCAACCTAGAGCCCCCTGCCCTGGGAGAGACGAATGTGACCCACTTGCGGGCACCTCGCGACAAAGGGATCTCCTGGGAGGGGAGGCCAGAACCAGGCCACAGCCTTCGCCTTGAATCGGAGACTCCTCCAAACCAAAGGGCAAATCTCTGCCTCCCCCACAAGCGCCTCAAACTCAAAACCTGCGCCATGACGGCCGAGGAAGCGTGCGGCGTTCCAGGCTGTTTTTCTGCGGGGTTGTTTGTTCATGGTAAGAAAGGGCCGCTTCCACCGCAGCAGCTGTGAGCTGGCAGCTGGCAGGGCTAATTGCTCACTCAAGACCGGCTTCCAACTGCAGCACCACCCGGCACAGGTTCTCCACTCTTCCAGGCCACGGCCACAGAGCAGCTGGCAGGGAGCGGGCGGCCGCCTGCTCTAGGACCCCCGGGCATGCTCCCTGCCACCGCTGGCTGGATCGTGGGGTCCCGGACAGGGGGGGACAAATCACAGCCACCCAGGCCCACACGCACTCCCAACATGCCAGGGTGGGGTTCACAGGCTCCACCTGTGGTCCTCTGTGCCGCACATCATGCCCGTTTTACAGATGGGGAAACCGAGGCACAGAGCGGCAAAGTAACCAAGAAGTGGCGAAGCCAGGATTTGAACCCCAGGAGTGTGGCGCCCTAGTCCACGTGGTTACCCACTAGACTTTACAGTCCCTTGGTAGGAGGGGGGGAGGGGAGGCAACACTCGAGGCACCGCATTGTTCTCGGAGCAACTGCTATACCCGTCGCAGGCCCAGTTTTTGGAAACGGCATCTCCAGAGGCATTAAATGTGACTTCTATCCAGAGACGTGAATTTCGGGCTCTCTGGGGACCCACCACACAGTCAAGCCCTGAGAGCTTCTGGTACATTCCATGGGATGTTCTGCTCAGATCACAAGGGGCAAAAGGCGTTGAGAGAAAAATCACAGCTAAGAAAAGAGGCCATAAAACAATGACAGCTGGCTGTGACCAACAGGCAAGCTGTGTGGCCCACACAACGTTTGTAAAAAAAAATTGGGACATCTCTTATAAAATCCAGATTTCCAGCTTCCCTTGGAAAATACTCAGAGTATGCAGCATGCCGGTTTGCCACAATCCCCACCCCTCACTTTCATCTGCTCGGATTCACTCAGGGCCTCCCCAGCCTGCGTCTGGGTCTGGGACACCCACTTCCCCTCTGACCACCTCCCCTTGCCGCTGAAACGCCTGAGCACGTGCTAAAGGTCTCCTTCAGTGTGGAAATGGACAAGAGGAAAGAGGGTCATTCGAGGCTCCAGGTGACTCTTCTTCCCTTTGCTTGGCTGAGCTGGCCAGGTGAGACTGCCTGAGCCTGAGGCCTGCCCAAAAAGGGTCAGATCCCGAGGCACTGATGGAGCCCCTGGATCCAGCCATGCCTGAGTACGTCATGAGTGCCCATCAATTTCCACCTGCGGCCTAACCCAGCTTAAGTCGTGTCTCTGCCAATGGCCCCTAACTGCCCCGGGCCCCCAGCCTCCAACACCTGTCCAAGGAAGCCTCTCCTGACTCAAAAATCAGGACCCCAAGGCAAGGGCTCCCAGGCTCTGCTCCCCAGGATCCTCTCCACCCTCGGTGGTGCGTGCTTGTTTAATTGGCACACTCGCCCTGGAAACTCATCTTCTCAGAGGCAGGGTCATGCCGACTTTTCCATCATTCTCACCCCAGGGACCCACAAGGGTCTGGAACATTCCACGTGTCCAATAAATGTAAACTAAGTAAAAGAACAAGAGGGAGAAGCAAAAGCCGTTGAGCCTATTTACTGTCTTATATTTGAAAAAGGGTCCAAACCCTGAGGTCTGCAGACCAGCCTTGGATTCGCCCTCGCACGCTCTGCAGACACGGCCGCTCACGCCTCGCACGCTCTGCAGACGGGGCCACGCTCGCGCTTCGCACGCTATGCAGACACGGCCACGTTCGCGCCTCGCACACTGCAGACACAGGGGTCCACACTCAGCTCACACACTGTGCCGACACAGCCCCAAGGCCTTTCTGCCTGCTGTTGCCTCAGCCTGGAGGCTCATCCCCTGCCCGTCACAGAGTGGGTTCCTTCTGCTTACCCAGGCCCCAGTCTCCCGCCCCCACCCCAGGAGCCCATGTGGACGCCAGGCTGGCTGCAGGGAGGCAGGGAGCAGACCTTCCACACCCTGCCCGTTCCCACCCAGCAGCCCCACCCAGCCCGGAGCAGCTGCCACGTGCCTGAGACCCTACGTGGCGCATGGAGCCTGGCCCACGGCCGCGCCGAGGGATCCGGCCCCGCTCCCAGCAGTGACGGCCACACCCAGCAGGACTCGAGGAGGGCACAGGCGGTTCCTCGCAGAGGCCCCACCATCTTCAGCCAGGGCCATGGAGTCAAATAGCCTGGCCTCAAATCCCAACTCCACCAGCTGCCAGCTGTGTGACCTTGGGCAAGTCACTTAACCTCTCTGTGCCCTCAAGTTTCCCCACCTACAAACAGGGCTGATAATCATAGTCCCTACATCCCACGGCTGTCACAAGGAGTACATGAGTGAACACAGCCTGGCATAAAGCAAATGCTCAGCAATCATCAGAAATCACAGTTAACAATGGCAATGGCAAACTCTCACACAGCACTAAGGCAAGTAAATGGTCAGCAGAGGCCAGCTTCTGTAACAATACAGTGCTCGTTCTATGTCAGGTCCTGTCTGAAGCACTTTACACGTATCAGTTCCTACTAGGTAAGTTTTATTATTACTCAACACATTTGTCACCACTCTTCCAGGCAGCTTCCCTGGATTGCTCCCACCCCCAGGAGCACCATGGTGACACACAATTCTTCATGTGAGTCTGAGCTCAATGCCCCTCTCTGCCCCAGGCGGTGGTGAGGGGCAGGGAGACGCCCCCCCACCACCACCAAGGCCCACGAGCCTGAAGTCAGCATGGGGTAAATACACGCCCCCACACTGGCCCACGCTGCCAGAATCCCAGAAAGGCCCGTCTGACTCCACGAGCACAGCCTGGAGAGCAAATGGGGTTCCCTCCCTGCCATCTGGACAGGGCGAGTCCTTGGTCGAGGCCCAGGCATCTCAAGGGCTCAGGCCCTGCTGCCCCTGCCCAGGGTCGGGGTATCCAGAGAAAATGGGGTCATCATGAGGACAGGCATGAGCTCTGGCTGGGCGCCGGGGTCTGACGGGCAGAGCATGAGGCCAAGATGCCCCCACCCCACCCGGTCTGTCACCAAACTCACTTCCTCCGACGCCCATATTCGCCGGTCACGAAATGCCCCAGGTGGTCCGGCTTGTCTGCTCTGGCCACCAGATCGGCAGGCTCTGGAAAAGCCAGCCTGTGCCACACGGGCTCCTGCACGCTCCTCGGAAGGAAGCCAGCCCCGTCCAGGCTGGAGACCGCTCAGAATCCCAGTGCCACCAGCCACCAGCTGTCTGGGCTTGATCAAGTCCCTCCACCTCTCTGGGCCTCAGTTTCCTCACCTGTACAATGCATCTTATGACAATTATTACAGCGCCATAGGCAGATCACGGAGTGCCCCAAGAACCAGCAAATCAGAGCCGCAGAAAGAGAAAAAAGAAGCTCCAGAAAGAACCTGTTTTAATTTCAGCAAAAGAGCACACGTCGTCATTAAGAGAACCGAATTTTACTCCATGGTTCAGAATGGTTTCTAGTTCAATCTATGGCAATAGAGGAAGAGGCTGACGTGATCTTTCAGCATATAAGCCTCTGGAAACTTGAGACCTGGAATCAGCATTTCCCGCAAAGGGAAACACGTAAAGCCTGAACACGGGGCTAGCAGAGACAGAGCGCGCGCCACACGGGGACCAGCTGTCCCACGTGGGATGACCCGGAGGCTGCGGCAGGAGAGTGTGGTGGGAGAGGGCACGGGCTCGGGGAAGGTGGCTCGGTTCGAATCTCACTGGCTGTGTGACCTCAGGCAAATCGCTTAACCTCTCTGTGCCGTTTTCTCAGCCCTAAAGTAGGGCTGGCGCTATTCCCTACTTTGTAGGGGCTTATGGAGGATTACATGAACTGCAGCACACAGAGTGGTCTGAAGTGTGCCTGGAACACAATCGCTCTCACAGGCACCGTTGCTAGTGTTGGTATCGTCGTTACTGTTTGCTGCAACTTCAAGACTTGAGCAGCTTTACAAACCCGACTGTAGAATAAAGGCAAGTCCACCTGGATTTCTGGGGCCAAAGACCAGGCACACAACTCACCGGGATCCCCTACCACCTAGGCTCACTGGAAGCCCCGAAAGGCAACCCCTCTCTCCTCCCTCCGGCTGGGGGCAGGGATTACTGTCAGACGTTAGAAGACACGTGTCGGAGAAGAAGATTAAAAACAAGAGCAATTATCAGGCAGGCATCCATCCATAATTATGAATTTGATGTAATTAGGCACCCCACTAACTTCATTACTTATTTATTTTCAGGATTGCTTATTTAATTTACAGCCCTTCTTCCCCGAAAAGCCATCTTGGCTGACACCCCTCAGGCGAGAAAAGAGGAGGAGGATCACGAGGCCCCCTCCTCTACTTCCACCCCTATTTCTGGGGTTCCTTGTGTTATGCTCCCACCTCACCCCAAAACAGCTCCCAGGAAGGCCTGAGGGACTTTGCCCAAGAGGAAAGGATCAAGCAAAGGCAGGTTCTCGGCAGAGCCAAAGCCTGACATTCACTGGGCAGTGCTTGGCACCGAACGCCAGCACTCAACCCAGAAGGCACACCCTCTGGAGAGTAGGGGTGGTCCTGGCCCTGCCCGACACCAGTGCTTGGCCTGACCAATCCAGGCAATTAATGGGGCTGGGCTCTTCCAGCTTGGAGGAGGAGAAAGAGCATTCCACTCTCAGTCACGTTTGAAATCTAGCTGTAGGACTTTAGCTAAGTCACCTGACCTCTCAGAGCCTCAGTTTCCTCCTTTGTAAAACAGGAGTCCTAAGAACAACAAAAGCAGCCTGTTGAAAAAAACAACTGCTCCTACCCAACAGGGCACTATGGTCTCAGCCAATGCAATAAGACAAGAAAAAGCAGTAAGAGGTATAAAGATAAAGACAGAGTGAAGAAACATTGTAAGCATCTCCCAGAACACAGGATAGTTCAACCGGGTGACCAGATATATAAGATCAAAATGCAAAAACCACATGCTTTCCCAAATGCAGCAATAACTGAAGTGTAATAGAAAGTATAACAGAACCCACTAAAATGGCTAAAATTAAAAACACTGACAATATCAAGTGCTGCCAAGGATGTAGAGCAACTAGAACTCTCACCCATTACAGATGGGAATGCAAAATGGTACAGCACTTTGGAAAACAGTTTGGCAATTTCTTATCACCTAAAACATACACTTACCATATGACCAGCAACCCCCTCCTCGGTATTTGCCAAGAGAAAGGAAAACACATTAATACAGAGACTGATAGAAGAATGTTCACAGCAGCTTTATTCATAACAGCCCAAACCTAGAAACAACTCATTGACCATCAATTGGTGAACAGATGTTAGAAGAAACATGTCGGAGAAGAAGATTAAAAACAAGAGCAATTATACATACACTAGCTGCGGTATGTCCATACGAAGGAATACTCCTCAGTGGTAAAAACGAATGAACTGCCGATGTGTGCAACAATGCGGATGAATCGCTAAAACATTGCGCAGAGTGAAAGAAGCCAGGCACAAAAAGGTATGCAATGTATGATAATAGTATATAAAACTCTAGAAGGTTCTGGAACTTCCATGACAGATGGCAGATTAGCGGTTGCCTGTGCTCAAGAGATTTCCAGCAAAGAAGCTGAAGGGAACTTTTTGGAGTGATGGAAATATTCTACCTCCTGACTGTGGTAGGTTCATGAACATTTACATTTCTCAAAAGCAATGGAACTGAACCCTTAAAATGGGTGCAGTTTATTACAGGTTAGTCACACCTCAGTGAGATTGAGTTTTTTGAAGTGTAACAGAAAAATATACACACATCTGCATCAGTACCACTAACTCCACTCCCAAAGCCCAGGGACTATTTCCCTGCTTCTGGGCCAGGTCTGCCGATTCCTCACCGTCCCTCGAGTTGCTCGAAAGCCCTGACTTACTTGCACTGGACGAGACCAGTCTGGGTTGAATCCCAGATGTGCCCCTTCCTTACTGGACCATTCTGGTCACTCTGCCTCAGTGTCCCCACACAGAACAGTCCTCATTCCTCAGAGGGTCGTTATGAGAATAAAACCAACTAAGGGGACATTAACAGCCATGTCCCTGGCATACAGCAGGTATCTAATTATTGCTGTTGTAAAGTAACAAAATGACCAGTGCCAGGTCCAGCATGAATTCCCATCCCAGGGCTTGGCCAGGGTATTTAACTGATACCTGCTGTCCAGGACGGGACCAGACCAACGGATGGGGGACCCCCTCCCATAGGGAGGGGGCCCTGGGGTAGCCCAAGTGCACCGAGAGGTCCTTCCCTGGAGAGCACATCCCGTGGAGCAGGGCGTCTGGGGGGCTCCAGGAATCACATACACCACCTGGTGCAGGGCAGTCACCCAGAGCCCGCTAGACGAGACAGCAGCCAGAGCCCACCCGGTGACAAACAGAAGAAAAAGATAAGAAGAAGGATGTGGAGGGAGCGCGCGGGGACGGCGATGGGGGACTCGGCGCCAGCTCACGCGCCTGTCTGAGGGCGGCTCCTGCTACCCCAGGAGTGATGGGGAGGGCAGGCAGCGCCCGCGAGCCGTGGCGGGGCGTCCCCCGGGCCCGATTAGCGGGCGGCCGCAGGCAGACACGCTCAGCTGTCAGCCCCGTCCTCCCAGCCCGCCATCAGAGGCACCATTAATTGCTGTCATTTGAGGGTGGCCTGTGGGGAAGAGGAGGGGAGGGAGGGGGATAGAGGTAGGGGAGATAGAAGCGGGGAGGGGAAGGAAAGGGAAGGAGGAAGAGGGAAAAGGAGCAGGAGGGAGGAGGGGGAAGAGGTGGGAGGGGAGGGGGATGAAGGTGAGGAGGGGGCAAAGGCGAGGAGGAAAGAAGGAGAGGAGAGACAGGAAGGATGGGGAAGGAGGGAGAAGGAGGAAAGGGGAGAAAGGGGGCAAGAGGAGAAGGGGGCTGGGGGAGGAGGGGGCAGGGGGAAGGAGAGGAGGGGACAGGGGGAGGGGGCAAGGAGGTGGCAGGGCCGCTTACCCAGGGCTGAGCACCCAGCCTGGGAAGCAGATGATGGCAGAGGTTGCCCGGCCACCCTCCTCCCCAGGCCAGGGCAAGGCCAGTCTACCCACTGCCAGGGGCGGCAAAGAGGGGCCCAGGCAGAGATCCTCTGTCCCCACACACACACCCGGCCATGTGGCTGCCTGTGGGGTGGTCCTGCTCGTCCCCCTCCCCAGGGCATCCCGGGAGCCTGGCCACTTACAAACTGGACTCCCTGCCGGGTACGTGCACCGCCCCTCGCCCACTTCCCGGGTGAAGAAACCGCTTGGGGAGGTTCAAGGCCCAGGCAAACCCCACGTTCCCGCCTGCACTCTGGGGGCTCAGGTAGAGCCCTCCACCTAGGAGGCCCGGAGTCCGTGTCCCCCGGCATGGGTCGAAGTCCTACCTGGCTTAGGGACTGCCCTCTAGCACCGTCGCCAGCACAGAAGACGGGAGCCAGGCTCCCCAGGCTCACAGCCCCCCTGGGCCTCCTTGTCTGGGAGCTGGGGAGAAGCACGTGCCAGCTGGGCTGGCCCTGAGCACCGGGGGAGATCTGCCGCCGGTTGCTGACCTTGCCTCAGCCCCCTGGCCACCCAGCTCCCCTGCTGCCCCTTATCAAGGCTCTTTCTCAGGTGTACCTGCTCCCCAGGCCCACCAGATGCCCCCAGGTGGGGACCTCCTCCCCTTGGCGGATGCCAGAAAGCCCCCAAGCCACCCGCCCCGCCTCCAGGCCCCCCAGCAGCGCTGCTCCAGGGCCACCCCGGCCACGGACACATGGGCCTCATCTGTGGGGCCTTCCAGGGCACCCCTCAGCAGGGAAAAGGAGCCTCCGCCCCCCACCCGGCACCCCCACCCCCCACCTGGCGCCCCCTCCCGTCTGTCTGCCTCCCTCCTCCCTCAGACGTGATGGATGGCCCCAGCGGAGGAAGCTAAGTGCTTGCAGACAAAAAGCCCTTTTATCGTCCTCGGGTGGGCCACTGGCATGACAAGCAGATAACTCAGCCACAGGAGGAAGGGCTCCCCATTAGGCCTGCCCCGGGGATTGATGGAGGAGCACAAGGCGGCGAGGAGGAGGAGGAGGGGACACTCTCCGGGCACAGCCGCCCTGCCTTCCAGCTCCAGAGCAACGTGATCCAGCAGAAAGGCTGCCGGCTGACCAGCCCCCACCGGCGGGCAACCCACCAGCAGGCGTCGCCCACGCCACCCCTGCCTCCAAGACAGAACTCACTGGTGGTTCCGGGCCTGCTGGCTACTGGGGGCCCCAGAGGCTCAGGAACGAAAGAAGAGAAGCCACCCCCAAGAAAAGCACACCCAGGGGACAGCCGGGAATCCTGCAAACCAGGAGGCCCATCCCAAACCACCTCAGGGCCTTTGCACGGTCTGTGCTGGAGGCCCGGACACCCTTCCCCCAGATCCCCGCATGGCTGTGTCCCTCCCCCTCCTGGTCTCTGCCCAGACGCCACCTTTTCAGAGCACCTCTCTGATCCCCTCTATTGGAAACTGCAGCCCGCCGCTCCACACATTCCCCAAGCATCTTCTCTGCTTTGGTCCTTGGCCCACACACTCCCCACCAAACGACACACGCACTGCCCCTCTGACTTAGTGCCGCTCACAGTTCTCTGCCCAGCGCCCAGGACAGGGCTTAGCCCACAGAAGGCGCTTTAGAAATAACTGCTCAGCCTATGGATGTGTTAGGGGGAGAATGAAGTCTCCTGAGAGCAGCCAGTCACCAGGCAGAACGTCCAGGAGGCCCACAGATCTCAACCGGCCACATCACCCACCCGCGGGGGCCTCCACATCTCTCACAGGATGCCCATTTGACAGACGGAGAAATCAAGGCACAGAAAGGCGTCTCCCTCCCTGAGATTCGCATGAAGGTCTGTGGGATGCTTGCCCCCTGGCAGAACCACCTCGGGGGCACAGGTGACCCACCTGGGACACGGTGCAGCTGCCAAGGCCAGCCCAGGCCTGGGTGTCAGGGACGAAGACTGCAACGCACCCCCACTCTCCTCCCAGCACCGTGGCCTCAGCCTCGGCTGACCCCTCTGCTGCATGGGGGCCGCAGAAGCTGGCAGCGAGGGGGCTTGCCTGCACCTGCTGTGTCCCTGGTGGGGAGACAACGGGCGAGGGGCTCAGCAGCCCAAAAAGTAGAGGGTGCCGGGTCTCAGCCCAGCCACGAGGCCGAGGGTCGGGGGGCCAGGGACCCCGCTGGCCGCTCCTCAGCGCCTCCCACTGGACACCTGGGCGGTGGACCTGGCTACCACCCCATTCCGTCCCCGAAAGACAACTCTTCAAGAAGAGTTACGGGAAAACGCTGCCAAGTGCAGAGTGAGCGCTTGCTACCTGCTAAGCACGAAGTGCTCAGGACAGCTCAGCATCTCCCTGCCAGAAGTCTCATGGGGTTTAACCTTGCTGAAAGGCAGAGCTCCAGGTCCAGAGCTCAGGAGGGTCCGAGCTGCCCCTCGCAGGAGGCCAGCACCCACGCCCTGCTCCCTTCACCAGCAGGGACAGAGGCTGGGCCTCGCCCCTCATCCCAGGGGCCTCCAGGCCGTGCACCTCCCAGGCCTCCTCCAGCTGCTTCCCGCTCCACCCAAATCACCCAGACTTGCAGAGGGGAAGTGTCATTTCCTCCTCACACCCACAGGCTCTCTGGGGACAGAACGCCTTTCCCAGGCCTGAGTCAGCGTCCTCCCGGCCAGCAAAACCCTGCGTCTCTGGGGAGAGGCACAGGGCCTGGGGAGATGGGCCTGCAGATTCACTTCCCTCCTCTGCAAGGCCTCCCTGCCGCTTAGGAGGAAACAGCACCAAAATCATCGCCGACACGCCCACGGTGCTCGCTGGGTGCCACAGACCTTTCTAGAGCTCATCTGATCCTCACACGAGCCGATGGGGGATGGGCAGGGTGAATTTTATTACAACCCCACTTTACAGACAGGGAAACTAAGGCACAGGGAAGGTAAGGGGTGCACCCGAGGTCACACCCTTGGTGGCAGAGGAAGATCCATGCGCGGGCATGGGCTCCAGAGTGCATCATGCCTCTCAAGTTAAAAGAATATAAGATAGAAGACACCAGGGGCCCCCAGGCCAGCCCACGAGCCCAGCTCCAAGCCTTTCCCCACCGCACCTACCCGCTTCAGGGCTTCCTTCCCTTTTCCTGGACATCCCCAGCCTCGAGGACCCCACCCACCCTCCACCACGCCTCCAGCCCTGACATGAGCCCACTGGGGGGCTCAGCCGCCCCCCTGGGAGCTCCTAAAAGGGTTCAAGGCTTGGGAAAGGCAGCCTACCCGTGCTCGGGCTCCCTGTCTCACGGAGCACTGCCTCAAGGGTCTCCAGGGGAGGGGCAGGGCAAGGCATGCACGGTGTCCATTCGCTGGCTCAGCACCCCTAGGAGTGGATGATGCTGTCACCCCCCGTTGACAGCTGGGGAAACGCAGGCACAGGGAGAACGAGGGGCTTGGCCCCGGCAGCCAGCGTGGACGCAGCAGGGCCTCCTCTCCTGCTGGAGAGCCTCCTCTCCGGCCGCCAGTGGCTGGCGTTTTCCAGCCCGAGGGCTTGCTCCCACTCCAGGCCCACCTGTGACTGCTCGCCCCAAGCTGCAGGCTCCTCCACTGGAGCACAAAGCAACTTGCCCAAGGAACCCCAGAGCCGAGAGCAAACCCGCTGGCCCCACGTCTCCAGTGTCAGGCATCCTGTGGCAACCACGGCACTCTCTCCGCCGGAAGCATCCCATCCCCAGGGGACCCCAGCAACTCCTAGCAGTCCCCCACCCTGTACAGCTCAAGGGCCCTGGACCTCCCCCGCTTCAAGGCCACACCAAGCACCCCCGTGTGTGCCAAGCAGAATCTGGCTCCCCAGCAACCTGGGAATTCCCTCCCACGAGAAGTTCCCGGCATGCAATTCCCCTGGGGACAGTGAAGTGGGGACAGATGTGAGCCTACCAGAAACTGCCGCCAGCGACATCACGTCCTCAAAGACTCCGTTGAGACCTGCAGGACAGAAAGCACGGCTTGTTATTTAACAGCACAGCTTCCACGGCAGGACCACGTCTCGCTGGCCAGGCCCAGGCAGGAGGAACGTTAGGACAACTGTTCCTCCATGACAGCCCTGGGAGGCAGGCGCCACTTTCCACGTTCGACAGAGAGAGAAACCGAGGCTCACAGAGTCCAAGCCTCGTGCCCAGGGTCCCACAGCTGCAAAGTGGCAGGGCTGGGGCTCAAATCCGGGGCAGCCCACGCCCCAGCTAACCCATCAACGGGTTCCAGTATCCCAGTTACCCAGTAACTGTCAAAGGCCCATAAACAAGAGAGAAGTTGCCATCGGAATGAGGGGAATCTACTATTCCCATTCAGGAATTTCCAACTGCATCACCACACAAGGTTAAGAGCAGCACGATGAAAGCTAATACCCAGTGCACAGGACACTCACGAGTAAATAGGAAAAACAGTCAATCCAATAGAAAAACGGGCAAAGACTTCAACAGACACGTGACAGAAGAGGCTGTGCAAATGGCCCATAAGCACCTGAAAAGATGCTCAGCATCGTTAGTCGTCAGGAACGTGCAAATGGCTAAAATGAAAAAGACTGACAATACCAAGTGCTGGAGAGACTAGGGAGCCACTGGAACTCTCAAACACGCTGGAATGCCATCTGGGCCTCTGTTTTGGCGGGTTCTTACGAAGTCAGCATTCATTTACCATCTGACCCAGCAATCCCACTCCTAGGTATTTACCCAAGAGAAATGAAAATAAATGTCCACACACCAAAAACTGGAAACAACCCAAATACCCACGGACAGAGGAACAGATAAACAGTGGCACATCCACACCCTGGGGGAAACCCCACAATAAAAAGGAACCAACTGCTGGTACACACCGCCCGTCACACTGAGCCACAGAAGCCAGCCTCAAAAGGCCACTTTCTCTATGATTCCATTTATATAACTCCGGAAAGGCCAAAGTCAGTATTCAGGTGTAGAGGTCTGCAGAGGCAGTCAAGCTGTAACAAAAGAGTGCAATTCCCAAAAAAGTTATCAGGACGGTGATTGCCTCTGGGGAGAGGGAATGGGGTGGGCACAAGGGGTCCCCTTTAATATTCATTGATCTGTGGGCACATATTTATATTATCGTGTTAACTCTTGTATAAAAAAGAATAAGTAAAAAAAGTGGTCCAGTGGGCAGAGCACGGGGCTGTGAGTCCAGAGACCCAGCCCCACCCCAGATCTCCCACTGACCGCTGTGGCCGTGGGTAAGCCCCCCATCCCCCGCCCTCTCTGAGCTCAGTCTTCCCATCCAGAAAATGGGCCCATTCCAAGGTTGTCTCCCAAGCCTGCCCACTCGCAAACATCTCAGCCTCGATTGTAGTTTTGAGGCCCCTCCATGCACCCTGTGCCAGACCACCGCGATCAGAGACCACCGGGGCCGAGGCTGCCGGCTTGCACCAGGCTGGGGGCTCCACCCCTGCTACCAGTGCAACCTGGAACGAGTCACTTCACCTTTCTAAGCCTGTTTCCTCAGCTCTCAAATGGGAAACGACAACAATGCTGCCTTCCCAGGATGCCGTGGCCGTGGCCGCAGCGCACGGCAAGGGCTCAGTCACTCAGTCACTGCTGGATGCCACTGTCACTCGCTCTGGCTAGCAGCTGAGCGCCAGGAGCCCGGTCCTCTCCAACGCCCCCTCCCTGGCAGGCCTGCTCAGACCCCACAGAGCCTTTGAAGGGGCAGGTGCAGGCGGCTCGTGGGAGAACAAACCTGCCGCTTCTTTCCTGTTCTTTTTTTTTTTGAAGTCTTGTTTTTTCACTGAGATGCCCCCGGGCTTGGCACTCGGTCCTGCCATCTGCGGCGGCTCCAGAGACAGGCCCCTGCGGGGAGGCCGGGAGTGGGGAGGGCCCAGGCAGGACTCCGCGGCTGCCCCAGCTGCCCCTGCAGTGAGCCCCAGGCCCCACGGGCTCTCCCCGGGGCCGGGGGCTCCCAGCCTCCAGCTGGAGGCACAACCTGGAGACCAGACTCCCATCTCCCTCCCGCCCTCTCCCAAATCTGGGCAGCCTCTCCTGGAACCCACTGACAGACACAGCCCCTACAGGGTCCCAGGTGGCAGCGGGGGCGAGGCTGGCCCAGGCTCCCCCAAGGCACCGGTCCAGCACAGGGGGAGGTGTAAGGAGCCTCCTGGCCACAACTGAGCGGCACGAAGGTCCGAAGATGGGATGAGCCCCGGAGGGCGCTTCAACCTGGCACGGGGAGCTCTGTGACGTCCTCACCGAGGCCGTCGGGAAAAGGGGGGCTGGCCAGAACGGGGGGCATGCAGTCGGCAGTGCAGAGGAGGAGAACTCCAGGTAGGGGGCTGCGTGGACAAAGGCTGGGAGTGGGAGGACCTCGGGCCACGTGAGCTGGCCCCAGAGCCCTGCAGACGAGCTCAGAAGCTGGCTCTATTCCCAGTGTGGGGAGACCCTTTTGTGCAAGAGAGGGGGTACCAGGTGCCGTCTGAACTGTGGAGAGTGCACTCCAGGTGCCAGGTGGAGAACAGGCAGCCAAGGTAAGCTATGGGGGGGCTGGGCCCGGGGCAGGGCAGCAGGAGGAGGAGGGGGTGGGCCTGAGACCTTTATGCAGGTGGAGTCGGCAGGTGGTGGAGGGCCAGGGAGCAGGGACAACGCTCGGCTTTTCCAGCCAGGGGACCCTGGCCAGCCGCGGGGGGATGGGAGG
>JAKSZT010054518.1:4136064-4161916 GCA_026826555.1 Tolypeutes matacus | reverse complement strand
AGCTGCCAGGGTGGCTGGGGCACAAACCGCTCCCCCGCCCCAGAGCTGCCGGGACAGGGCTTCCCTGGGCCCTGAAGGTCTCCCCTGGCCCCTGGGCTCGGGCCTCCCAGTTCAGTACCCACCCCCAGCCGGGGGGCTTCCTTGCAGAGGTGGCAGATCTGGCCCCCCAGCCTTGCCCCCGCTCACCCCCGCTCCCCTGCTGAGCGTGCTCACTCGCACTCACTCACACGCATGCACGCTCGCTCACTGCTTCACGCCCTCTCACTTGTCATGCTCACCAACTCCCCCGTGCTCACACCCCTTCACACTCACGGTATTCACACTCACGCACTCTTGCTCGCGCACACTATTTCACACGTCAGACACTCCACTCGCTCGGAGGCACTCACACTCGCTCACAGGCCTCCCTCGCACACTCCCACACACTCACCCCGACTCAGTCCGGAAAGGCTCGGCGGGGAAAATCAGGCCCCTGCTTCCTCGGCCTCCCTTTGCGGGCGCTTCCGGCCGCGAGCCTGTCCTGGCGCCGTCCACCAGCAGCTGAGCCCAGCCCTGGCAGGAAACGCTCGTCCCCCACCGCCCTCCTCCTCTCCAGGGCTGACCGGACTCGTTCCCAGAGAAGCAAACGTGCAGGGAAAGGGATGTCCTGCCGGCACTGACCGTGTGCCCTGCCCCAGAGCCCACCGGGACCCCACGTTCCTCGGCTCAAGCGCACCAATGAGCCCCTGGGCCACGGGCTAAGGGGCCACTTACTTGAGCCCGGCAGCCAGGACCCCCTCACCTGGCAAAGACCCCAAACAAGCCCCATCAGGCTCAGCACCCAGCTTTTGCTCTCAACTCGGCCAAACACACCCTTCCCATCCTCTCTACAACCCCAGAACCAGCACCATTTTTTCCTCCTCCAGAAAGCCTACCCAAACACCCCAGGCACGGCTGCCAACTGGACTTGTGCACCCAGCACGCCCAGAGACAGGGAGCCACCAGCCCAAGGACACACAGCTGCAAGAAGGCAGAGCCGGGATCCAAGCCAGAGCAGGCTGCCCTGCTCCCACCGACACACTGTCAGCCATGGGTCTGGAAGGCAAGGGCTCTTGGGGGACACACACACCCCTAGAACACCCAAGAGACAAGACAACTGCAGAGTGTGGCTGCAGTGCCGCACACAGGCCAGAGGGGGCTTGCTGTGAAGCCTGGGGAGGTGGCTTAGTTTCATCCACGGAGGTCAGGAGGGTCTCCCCACAGAGGGGACACTGGAACAAAGGAAGCAGCTAGCCATGCAGAGAGAAGGGGGAAGCACATTCCAGGAAGGGATGGCAAGGTCAGAGGTCTGGAGGAGGGAACCAGCTCGGGGCATTAGAGAAAGTAGAAGCAGCCAGCAGGGGTGGGGGGTGAGAGCAAGGGGGAGAGGGAGCCTTGGCCAGGTGCCTGGACGAGGTCACACAGCAGGGGAGCAGGGTGCCTCAAATAACAGAGAAGCACCTGTGTGAGGCAGAGCCTGCAAGGAACCTCCCAGGTAATCCCCGAGGGCTCCCTGGAGGCAGAGGGCTTCAGCTAGCAAAAGGACAAGGCAGGCACTCCTCCCCTGGCCCAGCCTCAGCCCTCTTCCTACACAAGAGAGCCCCTCCTCAAGAGCAGAAACCAAGGGGCCCCGGTGACAGTGGTGGTGGGCTAGCACTTGGGGCCTCAGGGCCTTTCCCACCAGGCCTTGTCCACAGTTGCCCAGGGGCAAGGCCTCAACCCTGCTGGCCCCTCGAAGTCCCGGGCCCTGGCCCTGCACGCTCCCGGAGCAGGTTGTGCAAACCGCCGTGATTGCACAGGCAAGGCACCGCACAAATGCTCCTGAGCCCAGGAGCCACGCGGCTGTGCCGCACAGGCCCCGCGGCGTGGCCCCGAGGAGATGCTTCCCGAGGTGTGGAAAGGAGAGCAAAGGAGAGCAGGTGGGCGGGCGGAGGGGATGGGGCGGGAGAGGGGAGCCTCCAGGGTCAGCTCCCAGGGACCCCCAGATCCAGGCACTGTCCCCCCCGGGGGGCAGCAGGACCCCCAGAAGCTGTCTCTGCAGGCTGGAGCAGCGGCCACCCCCTGCCGAGGCTCTGGGGAGGGGGAGACAGGGCAGCCAGGCCCACCTCCACTGCAGGCCGCGCGAGGGGGAGGGAGGCAGGCTCGCGGCCTTTTCATTGGGAAGCCACCAGGGTATTTGATTTTCCTTCTGAGTGACAGTTGAGGCGTGCCACCCCCGCGGCCCACTCTCCTGGGAGCTGGAGGCAGTCACCGGGAGTTCACATGGTCCCCGCTCCCTGCTCCCCGCCAGGCTCCCCGCCAGACTGTGGGAACGGGAGGGATGGCGGTGTGGGAGCTCTCTCTCTACCCCTCCCCTCACCCTGGGGGGGGGCTACCAAAGAAAGGCCAATGGGGGGTGCAGGGTCGTGCGTGCCTGTGTGCGTGTGTGTGTGTGTGTGTATGGGGACAGGGTGGGCGTGAGGCAGTAAGAGAAGGTGGGGGCTGTAGCCCCTAAGTGGGGAGCACATGGCCCTCCTGAGGGGGACAAACATCCCTGCCCAAGTGGAATACCCAGGGGGAGCATAAGGCCCATGGGGGCACACAGCCCACCCAGAGGGAGGCAAGCCCACCCAAAGGGGGACAAGCCCATCCAAGGGGGGACACGGCCCATCCAAGGGAGCAAGGAACACAGGGCCAGGGAGTGCTAAAGCACATCCCAATGCCTGCCCGTGCTCCCCCCCAGCCCCCCAAGTTCATCTATCTGGACGCCTAACAAGAGGGGGCTACACTCGATTTGGGGCACAAGGACAAGGAAGGCCCGACCAGAAAAACCCACCACGTGACCATCCAACAAGAGTAAGAGCCCCCTGCACACTCGCCGTGCACTGGGCCCCAGGCCGCCTTTCCAGCCCCGAGGCGAGCACTGTCATGACCCCATGTCATGGATGGGGAAACTGAGGTCCGGGGAGGTCCAGCGGCCTGCCCGAGAGTGCACAGCCAGCAAGGGAGGGGCAGGGTGACTGGAGCTGAACATCTGACCCTCTGCTGTCAGCGCCCCGTCCTCCACCCTCTGCGCCCCCAGTTTAGCCCACACACAGCATGCTTCCCAGAAACCTCTGGGCCCCTCTCCTCACTGCGGGGTTCGGGGCCACCTGCAGAGGCCAGGGAGGAGCCTGGAGGGGAGGGAGTGGGCGGCCCCGGGGGAAGGCGGAGACACCAGAGGGCCGGGAGGGCTTGGGGGGCTTCAGCTCTGAGGCCTGCAGAGGCCCAGGTCAGGCAGCCCGGAGAAGCCATCTGTCCACCCATCTGTCTGTGTGTCCACCGCATGGTCGCCCCCACTGGCACTGACGGTCGCGGGGCCCGCAGCCCGCCCCTCCTGAGGGCGGCCACCGTGCCAGCAACACTTAATTCTCACAGGCATTACCCCCCCCCCAAGAGCACCCCAGCTGGTGCTTCTCGAACACCCCCTGGCCTGGGGCACCCCCACGGGGTGCGTGGCTACTCGTGGAATGGAGTGGAACTGGGAAACTCCGGGAAGCCTCTCTGCCCCTGCCCCCCATGACCCCAAAAAGGTGAGCTTCCGGCTTCTCCCTAAAAGAGGCCACGTGGCCCGGGATCCTGACAGTCAGGAGCTCCAGTTCCAGGCTCCCGGCCCGGAGGGGATCTGGGCTGCCAGGGCTGCAGGGTGGGGCTGGGGGCCTCCGGGGGAGGAGGGCCGCCTTGAAGAGCCAGAAGCAATTAATTTTCCGGGTCAAGAGATGGTGAAAGAGATTTGTCACCCAAGCCCAGGGGACATTCCAGTAAGATCCCATGACCCAGGGCCATGGCAGCAGGGTGGGGGGTGGGGGGTGCCTCACACTCACCTGGTCCTGGGGGGAGGCATGCGCCTTCCACCACTCCCCTCCCTTCTCTGCTCTACCCTCACAGGCCTCCCTCTGGATGCACCCCACTTATCACCAGCTCAATCCCCCCATACACCTGCCACCTGACCCGGGGACTGGCACCCACCCCTGGGCTGTCGCAGGCTCAGACCCGTGTCCCAGGAACACAGGGCAGTCCCGGCCTCAGTGACCTGTGCCCCAGGAAGGACTGGCACCACCCTTCAGCCCGGGCCTCACCGCACGGGTGGGGCCCAGCCTGGGGGAGACCTGCTTGGAGCACCGGCCACGGGGACCTGGACCGAGACCTGGGTTCAAATCCTGGCAGCACCAGGTTCTAGCCGGGTGACCCCGAGTACGTTGCCCAACTTCTCTGAGGCTGTTTCCTCAGCGATAAAATGGAGACAGTAACAGCAGTGGCTAAAAGTCAGCCAGGCTCAAGCTCAAACCCCAGCCCGAGGAGGGCGTCTTGCTTCTCCTAACCTCAGTTTCCCTATCTGTACAATGGGGCTGACACTAGAGGCTACTCTGTGGAACTGCTGTGAGGCCGAATGAGGAGCATGCAGCCCAGGACACAGCGGGGCCCACCACCCACTCCCCCAGCCCCACACCCGGTCCCTCCGGCACCTGGAACAGGGCCCTGAGCTGAGTCCAGGGGAGAGCTCAGCCTGCCACCCACACAAGGCCAGAGCTCTGAAGGCCACAGTGAGACAGGGATGGCCCAGCACGAGGCCACGTCTCCAGCAGGACGTGGTGCGGCATGCAGGCCTTGGGGACCCCCACCCACCCCCGAGGCTTGAGGGCAGCTGCCAAGGAGACCAGAAGCCCCAGGCACAACGCACCCTCCACTGAGTGCCCCAGTGTTTGGGGAGTCTTGGAGTGGTCTTAGGCAGGTGGGAGCAGAACAGAGAAGGGGCGTTCAGGGCACCCATCCCTTGTTCCAAGATACCCCTGGCTGCCTCACCAGAGGATGGAAAAAACAAGGCCCAAGGAGGTCAGCAAAGGGCGGCTGCAAGGCCGCAACTAGCTGGTGCCCAAGATGAGCAAGGCAGGTCCGTGGGTGCCCAGAGGCCGAGGTCACCAGGTTCAGAGACAGGAGGGTAGAGTCGCAGCGAGACGGGCCCGCAGCCCACACCCTGGAGGGAGCCACGCTGATTCACACCCGGGGCCCTGTTCTGGAAAGTTCCTGCTTCTGCAGTGTGGCGGGGGGGGGGGGGGGTGCGAGAGCTGCACAACAGTGCGGGGATTCCCCCGGGGCCAACAGGTGAGCAAAGCTCCGTGCACAGGAGGCAGGAGCCTGGCCTGGTTACTCCACACCATGCTAGAAACACCCCAGCTCACCCCCTCCCAGGGCCCCATAGCAGCCCCGTCCGCCCGGCAAGGGAGCGCCTGGCAGGGGCCCACGAGGCAAGACAGCAGGGTTGGGGCAGAGGCTTCTTCTGCTGCCTGGCTCGGCCCCACCTGCTCTCAGGATCCAGCTCCACCGCTTGCTAGCTGTGTGACCCTGAGGATGCTGCTTGACATCTCTGAGTCTACTTCCTCCCTCCCCTGTAAAAACGAAACTCATTTCCCAGGGCTGTCTTAAAAGACTGAGCAAACGCATACAGTAACAGTTCAATGATTCTTTTTTCAGTTCCCAAATTGGTTTTTTTTTTTTCAATTGAGGTGAAATTCACGTAACACAAAATTAATCATCTTGAAGTGAACAACTCAGTGGCATTTAACACATTCACAATTTTTTGCAGCCACAACCCCATGTAGTTCCAAAACATCTTTACCTCAAAAGAAGTTCCCTCCCCCTTAGCAGTCACTCCCACCCCCCCTCACCCCAGCTCCTGGCAACCAACAACCCACTGTCTCGCTAGATGTGCCTTTTCAGGATATTTCCTATCCGTGGATCATACAATCTTTGTCCTTTTTTCCTGGCTTCTGTCACTTAGCATCATGTTTTCAGAGCTCACCCAAGTTGTACCACGAATCAGAGCTTCATTTCTTTTCAACGCTGAATAATATCCCGTTGTACGGCTAAACCAGCTGTTCATTTTTAAGTAAGAAAAGTAAGTGCGTTATAAATAACATGGAAATACAAGACAGGATATATAAAATGAATATACACAGGAGATAGGGTTTTTAAAATTTGTAAAATCATCAAACGATCTTGATTGTAAGGACACAGTATCCGGTGGGAAGGAGGACACCTAGGAGGCCCAGAGCTGGAAGAGGAGACCGCGGACCAGCCCTCCCGCTGGGCCTCCTCCATCTGCTCCAAGTCCCCACAACCCCGCCTCCCGCCCTGCTGTACGCCCCGGGCGAACCCCTCGCCCTCTCTGGGCGCTGCAAGGGGATGCTCTCAGGGCCTTTCCACCTTCGGCACTTGCCAAACCCTCTCTGGGCTCCAGGGAAAGGCGAGAGGTCGTGGCAGCCAGACTCTGAGAGCACAGCAGGTGTGGGGCACGCCACCGAGGGTGGCTGGTGACAGCCAGGACAAACAGCACCGGGATGTCTCCAGGGACATGCCTTGGGCCACAGGGACACAGGCCAGAAAAGGGGACCGAGCGGTGCCCAGCCCCTCCCTGCCCAGGGCAGGGCCAAGACGCCGAGCGCCTAAGAGGCCCGCCGCCAGCTTCGCCTGACCTCGGCACTACTGACATTTGGGGCAGATAACTGTTGGGGGGGCGGCTGTCCTGTGCAAGGGAGGACGTGCAGCAGCGTCCGACAACCAGAAACATGTCCAGACATTGCCAAATGTCCCCTGGGGGCCAAAACCGCCCCCTGCTGCCGAGCCCCACCCCCACCCTGGTCCCCTCAGGGCCCCCTTAGGGCCTCCTCACCCTCACCCTGGGCAGGTCAGCACATGGGAACACACACCCTCCCCTGAGCCAGCATACGGGTCCAGCCAGTTCTGGAAGGGTGTGAGCCTCTCAAGGGACAGGGGCTCTGTGTCCAGACCTCCTTCTCCTCCCTGGGTCAGGCCAGTGGAGAGCTGGGCCCGGACTCGCTGCCAAGGAGCATCCAGTGACCAGCACAAATCGCCTGAACCCCTACTCGTGCCAAAACCATCCCAGGCACCAGGGGGCCACCAGTGAGCAAGACAGACCTAGTTCCTGCTTCCACGGAGCCGACCTCCCAGCAGGGGAAAGGAGAAAGCAAACAAGCCAACGAACCAGCAGAAATCCCAGAAAGCGAGGTACAAGACAATAAACGGGGTGCTTTGAGAGTGATGGGGGGCTGCCCGGGTTGGGCAGTCAGGAAGAACATCTAAAGGTGACACTGTGCTGAGACCACCTGCTGATGGCTTGGGGAAAAGCATTTCAGGTGGGGGGACAGTGAGTGCAAAGGCCCTGGGGTGGGAAGGCGGGTGGCTGGGCTGCACCACACTGCAGCAGGGTGGGGCCTCGCCAGAAGGAGCCCGGCTTTATTCCCAGAACAGTGGGAAGAGAAGGAAGCCTTTCAGGCCCAAGGCTGATGGGTCTCATTTTCCTTCTGGCAGGGGCCCTCTAGCTGCAGCGGGGACAGAGGACCGCAGGGGCATGAGAAGGTTTAGGGGACCAGGAGGAGGCTGACACACAGACGACAGGGAAAATGGTGGGGGGCAGTGGGAAAGGGGGGCCACAGGAGTCGGTCGTTCTTGCTGCAGTTATTCTCACTGACATGAGGACAGAGAGTCTGGGCGGCAGGGGTCCCACCCCCAGAACAGCTCAGCAGCCGCCCTGTGGCCAGCACGTGGCCAGAGGTGCAGCCCCACGCCATCAAAGTCCTGATTTTCAAATGCCGTGTCTGTTGAAAGGCCCGAAAGCTAGCTTCTCCTGTAGCTCCAGGACCGGAACGCTTCTGTTCTCCCGTCCCTGGAGTCTCATCTTACTCATCCCGAGTGGGTGCCAGCAGCGTCTTCCTCTCGTTTCCCTTTAAGTGACAGTTGGGGCGTCACACTGGTTATTAGCTAGGAACCTGCGTTCCAGAGAGTAAAGGAGGGTTCCCAGAATGCGCTGTGAATACTGCCGGGGGCTGTCGGGATGCTGTGTGGCGCAGCGCAGGTTAGCTCCCTGCCCTCTCTGAGCCTCAGCTGCCCACCCTTAACCCGGGGACTGAGCCTCGGAGCCAGCCCAGGGGGTGGCTGCGAGGGTGGCAGGAACGAGCATGGAGCGTGCCTGCTGTTACCGGGCATACAAGCTTCTCTCCTCCCCTCCAGCCAAAGGGGCTGGAAGCAAGTGGGACAAAGCCCCCCCCCCAGTGCAGGGCCCCTGGCTGGGTGGGGGTGAAGAAGAAAACCCAGCCCTCCCTGCAGGGGCCAGGAGGCTCTTCACCTGCCCGGCTTTTATCTCCAAGGAGGAGATAAGCCGCCAGCTCAGGTTCATGTCCAGGATCAAATGCGCCCACTTAATCCCCTTAGGGATATGCACGGGCTGGGGAGAGCAGCTGAGCGCCGCAGGCAGGGAGAGGGCCACGCCTGCACGTCCCCAGTCACTGACCACAGGTGCAGATGCACCGGCCTTCAGGGGCTGCCCACACCCCCTTGTCAAGACTCCCCTCCACAAAGCACCCACTGTGTGCTGCACCTGGCAAAGGGACTCCTTAATCCACTGGGCCCCCACGTGGTAGGTGCAATTAGGAACCCCACTCTCCAGAGGGGCAAACAGGCCCGAGAAGGATCAGCTGCCCCAGGGGACAGCTCCTCACTGCATCAACTGTGCCCCTTCACAGAGGGGGAAACTGAGGCAGGAATGAAGCCTTAGGTCGCCACCATCTCCCTGCACACGGCAGGCACTTAAGGAAACCACCAGATGTACACACTCGACACAGGCTCCAAGGCAACAGCTCTGTGGGCCTCCCTGCCCCTGGGCAATATCTGGAGACATTGTAGGTTCCGCAGCAGGGAAGGCTGCTACCGGCTTCAATGGGTAGAGCCCAGGGGTGCTGTTCAATACCCCACACGCACAGCAGAGCCCTCACGACAAAGAACTATGTCCCAACAGTGCCAAGGTTGAGAAACCCTGCTAACACTGCCACCATGCAAGCATCAAACAAGCACCTACTGTGTGCAGAGCTGCACACCCACCCTGCAAGAAGACGAGGTCACAGAGAGGGGAGGTTCCATGTTCCGGGTCACACAGCCCCGGACGAGCTCCCGACCCCAGGCCCCACGGTCTCAGGGCCCCCTTGAGGACTCTGGCCTACTGGGTGTGGAGCGGGCCTCCTTCGCCCCACGTCCTTTCCTGGGCTTCTGTTTCAGATTCCTGGCTGCTAAAACAAACACCGTGTAAAGGACTGGCCCCTGGTTTCAGAGGCTAGAGGGTGTGCAAGCTTCAGCGCTCCTTGGCTTTCCCGTCACGTGGCGACGCATGCGGCAGTGGCATCCCCTTTATGTTCCAGGCTCCGCTGACCCCGGCTTCTGGCTGCTCCCCGTGGCTTCTCTCTCTGTGGCCTTCTCCATAAGACCTCTAGCATCAGCACTGAGACCAGTCCAGTTCAGCTGGCAACAACCTAGCTAGAAACAAGCTCACCAAAAGGTCCCGTTTACAATGTGTTCACACGCAACGGGAACGGATTAAGTGTAAGAACAAGCTATTCTCTGGGTGCACAGCTCCAAGCCTCCACCTGGCCAGGTGATGGTATACAATGGTTTGGTCAGACAAGCACTGGCCTGGATTGTTACTGTGAGGGTGATTCACAGATGGACTTGCATCACTAGTCAGCTGATTGCATCTATGGCAGATTGCATCTACAATCAACAAAGGGGATGCAGCAATGAGAGACGTCTCAACCAATCATCTGAAGGCCTTCAAGGGATACTATTTCAGCAGTCAGAAAGAAGTATTTCTATTTCCACTTTAGCCAGCTGGATTCTCCTGGGAAATTCACTGAAACCGTCATCAGAGCTCCCAACTTGCATCCTGCCCTATGGAATCTGGATTTGCCAATCCCCAGAGTTGCACAAACCAACTCCTATAATAAATGTCTTAATATTTGCAGACATAATAAAAAATACATATATATACATACAAAAACCCATCACTTTTGTTTCTCTGGAGGACCCTGACTAATACAGAGCCCAGGGTCAGATTTGTTCCTTTTAACCAAAACCCACATATACCCTAAGATGCTGGACAATCTGACAGTCTCTCCTTGTGGGGGGATGGAAATGTGGTTGCATTATTCCTTGCAGGCTTTTTTTCCTCTTAATTTCCCAATTTACAGAGAATACGTTTGTTCTGCTTCTAAAAACCAGAAAAGCCTTTTTCATAAAGACAGTTGTCAAACCATCCATGCCCAGCGAGGCCCTGGAGCGGTTCCCACCAGCGAACACGGCACCAGGGGACCCCACACCCCACTGGAGAGAGAGAGTTGACAGGATGCAGCCCCAACGGAGAGCCTGCTGGAATCGTCTGGAAAAGCCGCCTCCAGGTATCCAGGGAGGAGAAACGACAGCACGTGAGCACCGAGACAACTGCAAGGTCCCGCGGCAGTGCTATTCCTACAGCAAACACCGGAAACAACCCAAGTGGCCATCGCCAGGGAATACCTGATCACATGTCAAATAGTCCCCTGGCAAAATACTCTCCAGAAGGTACAGTCAGCCAGCTCTAACGGTACCAACGCCGATTGCAAAGTCATGATAAAAACAGAAAAGAATAGCTATAGCTGCAATCCTCACCACAACCCTACAATGGAGGTACTAGTTCTGTCTCCACTGCACATATAGGGAAACTGAGGCACAGAGAAATGCAAAAAAAAAACGTGACCAGGGCCACCCGGCTGGCAAGAGGCAGTGGCAGGACGGGGAGCTGCCAGAAGGCCTGCTCCTAGCCACTCTGGCCTGCTGCCCCTCTAAACGCGGGGAGGAAATTACTGGGTCAGATTATTTTAAAAGCTGTCGATATTCGACCACTTTTGACCCACAAAACTGGCGGATGGACGTGGCCGCGCCTGACAGCAAACCGCGCCGCACACACACGGAACAGCACGTTCCCATGAACTGCTCGCGCCCACCGAGGCATGCCCGGGCTGCAGGATCTCACACGGCCACGCAAGGACAGACCTGTGACCCAACTGCTCGGGCGACCTGGGCAGCACCTGGAACTCACCTGGAATATTTCCTCTGCAAAGAGCAGCTGCCTTCACTCTTCTTGGGTGGGCTGGCTGCATGGCAATCCCGTCCCCCTCGGCCCACCCGGCCCCCGGACGTCCCGGGGCAGGCCTCGGGAGCCTCCTCGGCTCCCGTTTCACGTAACTGCAGGCTCTGGGTTTCTGGACGCAGGCCCAGAGGCTTCCAGGGCAGGAGGTGTGGGCCATTTTCTTCCTCTTTCCATGAACCCGTGAAGGAAGTGGCCGACGGAAGCATCACTGTCGGTTCTGAGAAGCTAGTGAGGCGCTCGAACCCCTGCCCCTTGGGAACAGGGGTGTGGAACCAGAGAGGCTGCCCGGAAGAATCAACTGCAGCTCGTCACGGCTGCAGTTCCGGCCAGGAACACGCCGCCTCCATCCAACTGTGGGGACAGGGACCTCTCTGGGTTTACAGGATTAACAGAGAAACCAGAGGAAAAGAAAAAGCACGGACATCCCACCTCGTGCCACCTTCTTCCGCATCCAGAGCCTCCGAATGGGCACCTCTCTCCTTCTAGACATTCTTTTTTGCACCTTGTTTTTGCGCCACCACAGCCCTTTGAAGTTGGCAGGTCCCTCCGGCTTCACTCAGTGACCCTCGCCCACAGCCCCGGGCAAGGTCATGTGATTCTCAAGGTCACCGGGTACTGGCACAGCCACCAACTAAATGACCATGTCACCCCCTGGCTTGGCTCCAGGCTGCTAATTCACAGGCAGATGCAGGATCTGTATTAATTTACCACAAAGGTGATGCTTCAAACAACACTGATTTCACTGCATGACGGTTCTGGAGGCCGGGAGCCCGATCGGGGCCCACTGGGCTAAAACCAAGGTTCTGGGAGGGCTGCATTCCTTCTGGAGGGTCCGGGGGAGAATGTGCTTCTCCAGCTTTTCCGGGTTCTGGAGCCCACCCCCATCCTTGGCTCAGGGCCCCTTTCTCTTTCTCCAAAGCTGTCAGCACAGCATCTTCAAATCTTTCTGACCCTGATCTCCTGCCCACCTCTTCCACTTAGGATCACCCTTGTGGATCCCTGGGGTCCACCCGGATAATTCAGGATAATCTCTTTTCACCAGCTGATTAGCTGCCTTAACTCCCCTTTGCCAGGCAACTTAACATAGTCACAGGTCTGGGGAACTAGGACAAGGACAAGCCTGGGGACCATTACTGTGCCTGCCCTGGGCTCTAAAACACTCCCGGCCTCAAGGGAGCTACTGCCAAGGCTGGCACTAAGGCCAGCAGTGGCTTGTCAGAGCCCATGTGCCTCGGTCTCTCCACTCCTAGCCGGCACGAGCAGGCACCCCACCTCCACCGCCGGTTCAGTGAATCCACATCCCCAGGTACCGAGTCTAACCTTTGATGAAAACGTGAGCCAGGCAGAGCCCTTTGGCCTGTCACTAGAGACCTTCCTCTCCGCGTCGACGACAAACTCATCAGTCAATACTGTCTGGCAACGTTCTCCGTGCGTGTGTGGAGACCAGTTCCGAAGTCCCCCAGGGCACACCCCACACTCCAGCAAGCTCCGCAAGGAGATACAGGGAATCCGCCTTGCTGAAACCATCACTTCCCATGGCCACGCATTCTGCACCAAGAGCGCTGCTGGCACCCGCAGAACCCACAGCGTCTCTGCCGCCTTAAAGGGTCATCAGGGAGCCTGGTCCTGGAAGGCTCTGCAGTGTACCACTGAGCGACCACTCAGGTTTAGAAAAACGTCCAAAGGACCAAGCAGCACTGGCCGTCGCTGCACCGCTGAAGCCTGCCGGGAAGTGGGGAGGGGGTAGAAGAAGGGGGTGAGGAGGGGCCACCCAACACGCCTGGCAGCGGCCAGCCTAGCCCCCCACTTGCCGGCTGCTGCTGACCATGGTCCAGGCCCTCCCCTCAGCAGCCAGGGCCCCCAGGGAGGTCCAGACTGGGACAAGCCGAGCCCCAGCCAGTCTGCGCCAGCCCCAAAGGCTGCCCCTCTCCCCACACAACACAACGACATTCACAAAATCAACCACCACGACCCTACAGGTGACGGTGCCCCATGAAATGCTTTCCTCGCTTCAAAGCCCTGTGGCATCTCTCTCCTGCCAGGGACCTGCAGGTGGCATCCCTCGCATTTCACAGCTGAGAACACCACGGCCCAGAGAGGTTGTGCAGAAACCACCCTGCAGCCCAGCAGTCCAGGTGAGAGCCCTCCCCTCAGCCCATGCCCCCCACCCCCACGAGAGCCTTTCCGGTATCTCCACCTTGTCATGTGTCGTCCCCCCCATACATCCCTCAACTGACATCCAGACAGGAACCACCTCTCTGGGAAGGGCCCCCAGTCCCTCAATGCCCCCCCAACTCAAGTTCCCTTGCCTCCAACACAAAACCACTGTTCAATGTCAAACAGCCTCCGGTGCCCTCCATGCCTCTTCCCTGCCATCCAACATGCGTGAGGCGTCTCTACAGCACTGAGATGGGCAGATAGGTGCCTGGAGGGGCTCAGAGGCTCGGCAACCAGCTTGGCCTTCAGGGGCACAGAGAGGGCAACGACAGCCCACAGGTCACACAGCAAACCTGCAGGGTGACCCCTGGAGTGCACACGCACACTTATGCCTCAGTGCTCTCACCTGGAGAAGCACTGTTCCAGAAGGCGCTATGCAAGCGGGGCAGCAGCCAGAGCCCAGGTTCCTCGAGGATGCAGCTTCCTGCCCACTGCGGCAGCTGCTATTTATAACCGAGCCGGGAAAAGCCGAGGCGGGCTGGGTCAGCCTCCTGCACAGCCGAACCCGCTGCAGCCCGGGAGCCGGCGTGGGTGACCCCTTAGAGGATGTAGGGGTGGGCCAGGCCAGGGCAGAGACACACAGGAGCCCCAGGACTGTCCCCGGGGGCCCCTGAGGGGCCACAGCCCAAGGGAAAGGGAGACACCAGGCAAGGCCAGTGCTGGGCAGAGCTGACCAGGCCTGCCTGTGACAGCTGACCAATCACGGTCGGAGCCTACAAGCCATGTGCCCTGAACAAGAGACCTCACTGCTCCGTGCCTCAGTTTCCTCGTTTGTAAACGGGGGCGGAGAGGGAAGGGAATAACAGTGCTGACCACGTGGGATTACTACGAAGCTTTAAAAAGCTAACACAGGAAAGGTGCTGGCCACGCCCGCCCTGCCCAGACATCAGTCGCAAGGGTAGGGAGGGGGTCGAGCCTGCCAGGCCCAGGACGCCCGCAAACGGAAGGGGCTCTCTCAAGCCAGCCCTCCGACATCTGCAGGCTCTGCAAAGGCAGGGAAGCCAGGTAAGCGGTGGCAGCGCAGACACCTCGGCCACGCCCTTGGGCACAGGGGCAGCTGCACTGACCTCCAGGACACACGCCTGTGCTCACCGGCGCTGGCCTAGCCCATCTCACGCGGTCACCCGCCCCACTCCCCTACAAGGCACGGAACGCGGTCACCCCACTCGGCAGATGCTAAAAGGGAGGCACGGAGCCGCGGGACTCTGCCCGGGGAAGAGAAAGGGGTGCCTGGCCCTGAGTTTCTCTCCATTACTGGGTGTCTTCTCTTGCCAAACTCGGGACCCCAGGGATGCCCCCCAGAAGGCTGCCCCAGGGAGCCAGTTTGGGACCCACAGAGCTCACAAGAAGGCAGGCCAGGAAGGAGCCACCGATCACGCCTCTGGAGAAACAAGGCTTCAAGCCCCTCGCAGGCACCTGGAGTCGCGCAGCCACGATGTCCTCCAAATACAGACAGAGAACATCCACGCGGCGAACGGAAGATAATACCAACGGCAAGAGCTGGTCCGTGCCGAGTTCCCCATGCCAGGTACCTTCACACATGGCCTCGCCCGACCCCCACAACCACCTCGTGACACAAGGACTCTGATGAGCCCCACTTCACGCACAGGGAAACTGAGGCACAAGGTGATGAAGTCAGCAGGACCTTGTCCTCCCGAATCCCAGCCGCTGCAAGCCCTGCTGGGGGCTCAAGTTCACTCCCCAAGCCTGGGAACCGAGCTCAGTGCCGGCGGGGGCAGCCACGGCCACCTGGGGAGGGACGGGAAGGGAATGACTGAAGGCTCAGTGACCAGGGAGCGGGAGAGGCCATGAGGGGCACAAAGGGTCAGATACAGACAAACAACTGGTGCCATTTTAAATAAGGTGGTCGGACAGTTGAGGATAGAGCGACAATTGAGTAAAGATCTGCAAAGACGTGAGGCGAGCCGCACAGACACCAAGGAGAAGAGGGCTCCCAGCAGAGGCCTTTTTGTATGTGCAAAGGCCCTGAGGCAGGGATGTGCCTGGTGTATTTGGAAGGAAACATCAAGGAGCAAATGTGGCTGGAACAGGGTGAGCAAGGGGGAACAGCTGTGAAGGGGTCAGAGGGGGAAGGGGGGGGGGGCGGCATGCAGCACCTCGAAGGCCAAGGCAAGGACTTGGCTTTGATGCTGAGTGCAATGGGGCTTAGCAGAGGAGGGACATGACTGACTTGGGTTTTAAAGGGGTCCCTGTGGTTGCCTTGTGGGGGAGCAAACTGTCAGGGTGACTGGGAGTCCAGGCAAGCAAGGATGGGGGCCCAGGCCAGGGTGCAGGCGGTGAACACAAAAGGTGAAAATGGTGAAAAACATTTGCGGAGGGTGGAATACAGCCTTGGTAGGTGTGTGGGGTGGGTAAAGGGGGCGATTCCCAACGTGCCCCTGCTGACAGCTGGCATCCCGCCTCCGGCTTAACAGGCTGCAGAAGTTACCCAGACACGTAATTCACACCCACACCCTGACCCTGTGGACCTGGCCCAAGTCCCCAGGCCCTGGAGGTGGCCCTGGACTCCCGCGGGGGCCCAGAGAACAAGGCTCAGCCGCAGACAGCCCCTCCAGGGCCCACGCTGGGCGGGCGCTGCTGGCGCACAGGAGAAGGCTCGCTGGTGGCCTGGCAGAGAGGCCGGCAAGCCTCGTTAGCCTAACGAGCAGGCCCGCCGTGCCAGGCGGGTTTCCATGGCCACAGAGACACCGCCGGGCGCTCAGCGCTGCTCCCTGAGGGTGTGCAGCGGGCACTGCGGGCCCGAGTTCAGTGTGAGGACAAATGGAGGACGCCCAGGCACCCTCTCCCCACGGAGCCATGCCGGGCTCCCTCGGGCTGGGCCTCCGGCACTTCTGTTTAGAACGTCCCCCAGAGAGGCCCCCCTTGGCCACAAAGAAAACTCAAGTACCCCCCACACACACACACCCAGACCACAGCACGGCAGGTGGCTCACCTGGCACTAATATGTATTCGTGGGAAAGCATGCCGGCCACTGTCCTAGGAGCTGTGCAAACACCACTGCATTTTATCCTCACAACAACCCTACATGGGGTGCTAGTATTATCCCCATTATGCAGAAGGGAGACTGAGGCTCAGAGGGGCTAAGCAACTTGCCTCAAGTCACACAGCTTGGACGTGCCAGCCTTGGGGGGCTGGGGGAGCTGGTGAAGTCACCTTGACGCAGGTGAGGAGATGGAGTCTCAGGAAGTCTAAGTCCACGGACGGACCCCACGCCCCTCTCCAGGAACCGGTTTAGGGGTGAGCATGACTCGTGCCCTGCCCACCAGAGGGGTCGGGCATTTGCTGGGGGCTCTTGGGAGAGGGCTGCTTCTTACAAAAGACGGCCTGCCTCCTGCCCTGGAGCAGGGAGTTCCTGGGACTACGGCAGTGGCCACTTTGGAGGCATGTGGCACATTTAACCAGCGCCCACGGAGGCCCAGGGAGCAGGACAGAGGACGGAGACAGGCTGAGCTGCTGCGTCAACCAGCCCCAATGCTGCCAATGCTGGACTCCCGTCAGGGTCCCGATTTCATCAGCCGGGGGAGTCGGGGTCGCCCGCTCCCTTCTCCACTCTGTGCCTCAGTCTCTCCCTCTGGCCACAGCTCCAAGTCAGCACCTCCTCGACCCCATCCACGAAACGGCACAGCGCCCACTATGGAGATAAGCGTACGTGGCAGCAAGCCACGCAGGCAAGACCCCACTGCAGGAGACCCGTCCGCTGCGGCCAGGTGGCCACCAGGAGGGCCGCACTGAGCCGCTGGCTCCCGGCCCCTCTTCGAGCCCCATCAGCATCGGCTGTGGGTCTGGGCAACGTCTGGCTGCGCTGACAGCCAGGGACTTGCTGCACGCACTCTCCCGTCCCAGCGCGGGTGAAACTTAATCACCTGACAGGGTAAAGAACCCCAACGACGAGAGCAGCTTCTCATTTAAACAAACTCGCTCTGCTTTCTGAGAGCGGGCTCCGGGTTACCCTGGGGGCAGACTGCAGGTTTGCCTTCTTCCTCACTGCACAGCAGTTACAAGCACAGATGCTACGGCCAGGTGGCCTGTGTTCAAATCCTGACTCTGCCCCTCACTGGCTGTGTGACCTCAAGCAGGATACTTAACCTCTCTGTGCCTCGATTGCCTCTTCTGTAAAATGGGGAATAGTAACAGGGTCATTGTGAGGACTGAGTACATGAACACAAAGTGCTTAGCAGCGTGCCAGCTCGTAGCGAGTGCTCCCTGGGTCTCCGCAGCTGTGATGGTCAGCCTAACTGTACCTAATCCAGGCTCATCCCTTGCAGCAGCCCCTCTGCTGCTGCACATGCTCAGTGTAAACAGATATTGAGACCTGCTCCCCAACCACAAGGAATCCAGAGTCTGATGAGAGAAACCGGCATAAATCAAACATCACCCTGAAAACAAAATTAAAATTACATCGCAGCAAGGGCCCAGAGGGAGGGTCCATACTGCCATGAAAGCCCATCCCAAGGGGAAAGTGGCCTCATCAGGGAGAACGGGAGGCTTCCCCAAGGAGGTGACACTTGGGCAGAGCACTGATACCGGAAGAGATAGAGTGGAAGGAAAACAGATGCCAATGGCAGGAACGGCACGTGCAAAGGCCCTGTGTCGGAAGGGAACGCAAATGAGATGAGTCTCTGTGATCAAAAATTAGCTACTGCAGAGGAGCGGGACAAGGGGAGCTTCAGAGGTTGGCAGGCGCCTGAACATAAAGGCTCCAAGGCAGTGAGGAGTCTGGATTTTGCTCAAGGTGGAAAGTCCCTGCGGGATTCTAAGCCAGATGACATCACTTTACCTGCTTGTATCTTAAAAAGCTCTGCCGCCCGCCACGAGCCTGTGGGGGCCAGGGCGGGAGCCAGGAGACCAGGGGGAGGTTACTGCAGGCACCGGACAAGCAAGAGGGCAGCTGGGGCGATGCTGGGGTCTCTGGTCCATGCCCCACACTCAGGGAGGAAGCCCAGGATGGCGGTCCAGGGACAAGGGGGACCTGTGAGCCCAGCTTTGGACATGCTGGGTCCTACAGCTCATCCACGAGCAAGAGCAAGGAGGCAGCTGACTCCACCTGCCCGGCTCTCGGATCAAAGCATGGGCGGCTCCACGGGCTCCTGAGCCACGGGTGGGGGGACAGGGCCTAGCACATGGCCTGAGGAATGACCCCCGCCTCCAATGGCCCCTGTGAGGGTAAACTGACGGGAGCTTTGGGCAGCGGCTCCATTACTTGCCCAAGGTCGCCCAACCACAAGAAGGCAAAGACTCACACCTGGAACCCATGGCTCCCTCAAGCCCCAGACCACAAACAGAGGTCAGGGGAAGCAAACCAATCCCAGGAGACGGGAGGTGGGGAGCAGGGAGCCTTCACCACCCCGCCTCCCGGGAAGAGGGACCCCCAAGGAGCCAGGCAGCTCCCAGACGAACAGACCAGCAGATAAAAGCAGAGGAACTGAGCCTCCGCAGCCAGCTGAGGCTGGGAAAAAACACCCCAGGGGCCGTGGGGTTGTGGACACACCCACATGGTGGCCACTGCAACCATGCCAAGACCCCTGGCCACCAGGGTCCCCAGAGAGGGGAAAAGACAGGCCACACTCCGCCCCACAGCTGTGAGCACGTCAGAGCCCACCCCACGTCAAGCCAAGTGGCTCTGGAAGGGCCCCGTGGGACCCAGAGAAGGACAAGCAGCTTCCGAGAGTTAATCTTTTGCCATCCGAGTTGCTCACTGACATCTTCCTGAGTCCAAACCAAGACCAGCATCCAAAAACCCCAATCCTCACCCAAGCTCTGACTCAGGAAAGACACTCCACAGGGCTGAGCCACCTACCACTCATAGGCACAGAAGGGAGGACAAGCATGATACCTTGAGAAGTGTTTTCCTGCTCTCCATTCCTCCCCTCAGGAGCTGAGACAACTTTCAAGAATGCAGATAAGATAAAAATCACAGCACAAGGTCAGGGCAAAGGGAAAAAATCAAGGACAAACTAGTCTGAAATCAGGATGAAGTAAGTAAAAGCACAGACCAGTAAGGGCCCAAGGAGGGCTGCAAATTTGACACTGAGCTTCCTAACAGCCAAAGCAAAGAAGGAAATAGGATGAGTTTTAAGTGACTTCCCAAAACTTAAGAAAACTATGTAGCACCAGACAGAAGGTACCACAGCAACTATGTAGCACGGTACAGAAGTACAGAAGGTATGATCTGCCAAAAGTCAGCCCAACTTCCTGCTGCCTTAACCACGCCCCTTCCCTAGTACATACTACAAGAGCAAAACTATAACCTTGAACATCGGCTCCACTCAGCGAGAACAATGACCCAGAAGAGAAAGAACCTTCAAAATCACATTCTTCTACAGCCACCAATTTCCTCCACAGTGAAAGCCCTGGAAGGCTTTGATGAAGTCAAAAAGACAAGGTAGCTCGATATCAAGGGTCGGCAAATGTTTTCTACAAATGCCAGATGGCAAATGTTTTAGGCGGGCCTTCCGGCCTGTTACAACTCAACTCTGCCGTTGAAGCAGGCGGCCCTAGGTAACAGGTAAAAGAATGGGTATGGCTGAACGCCGTGTCCACAAACTTTATTTGTGGACACTGCAATGTGAATTTCATATAACTTCATCACATGTCACAAAGGACGATTGTCCTATTTTTTTCCAACCATTTAAAGACGTGAAAAACCATTCTCAGCTCACACGCCATATAAAAACAGGTGACAGGCCAGCTTCCGCCCACGGACTATGGTTTGCTGAGCCTCACTCACTAGATACTGGAATAAGCTCCAGGATATATTGTAATGGATGGGGTCAAAGCAAGAAGTGAATATAGTGCCATAGCATTTGTTTGTTTTTAAAGGGATTCTGCCTAAGACCAGAAGACACAGACGTTAACTGGGAAGTATAGGAGGTCAAGAACTGGAAAAGGCCACCTTTCTATACCCCTTTGCGCTGCTTTTATTTTTTAACAGGTCCATGCATATTTTTTTACAAAAATAAGCTCAAAAGGGAAAAAGAATAAACAGTCCCAAGTAAGTAATGGCAGAGCTCCAAGCATATGGCTTTTTGTGTGTTTTGCTGGACTTCTCAACTGAAAAGTAAAAAGTAACATTAGCACCCCCCCCCAAAAAAAAAAGAGTTAATCTATCTGTGCCTGCATGAGAAGATGTCCACAATAAATGAATTCATATGAGAGAAAAACCGGGAAGTTGTGACCCCGCTTGTGGAACACGCACGTGCAGGGACAAACAAGGAGGACCGGGAGGATCGGCTCTCCTAACCCAGGATTCCTTCGGGTCCCTGCGCCAAGGTTTCCCACCTGAGCTCAGCTCCAGGAAGCGAGAGCTGCCCGTGCACAGACTTGGAGCTGCATCCCGTGCTCGTGAAATGGTAGGAAGGAAACAGGAGAGGCTAGCCAAAGAGCTGGGGCCTGGAGGCCTGGGGGGGTGCGAAGGAGAACGCTCAGCCAGCAGCTAGAGCACTGGCACTTTGGACCCGAGTCAGCAGGGAAAGCAAGGCACGAGCGCCGAGCCGTCCAGCAGGGCCAGTGGGCACCAGCCACCTGTGGCAATTTAAATGTAAATTAATTAAAATTCAATAAAATTCCGAAATCAGTTGCTCAGTCCCACTAGTCATATTTCAAGTACTCAGGAGCCATATGGGGCTGGTGGCCCTAGTCCTGGGCAGCAGGGACCGTCACCGTCGCTGCAGAAAGTCCTATTAGACTGTGCTCTTCCAAACCATCCTCTCAGGAAGGCGTTGTTTCCTTCCCCATTTCAAGGAGGAGAAATCTAAGACCAAAAGGTCAGAGACATCGCTCAAGTTCACAATTATTAACTGGTAGGTGCAGGATTTGAATCCAAGTCCGACCTCAAAAGAGCCCACAGTGCCTATCTCAGAAATGGAGGGGAAGCTCCGGCCCCTCCACTCCCCTGGAGCTCTCCCCTCTCCTCCACTTCCCAGCCTGTCCAGACCTCCCAGAGCTCCAAGGCCCAGCCAGCACGGAGCGATTAAAGGCGGAATGGAAACACTGGGCTTTCAAGGGCAGAGGAAGGGAGCGGAGCCCATCTGTGACTCATCAAGCAGCCAGGGACGAAAGGAGCCCCCCAGCTCTGGAGGGCAACCAGCCCAGGCCTGGGGCTCGGGAGAGGAGACGAGCCCACGGGCCCTCTAGACGGGAGGAATGGGCAGCGTCCATCACGCTTGTTTGGTGAGGATATGGGTTCACAGAATAAATTCTACAGGGAGTTCTTCGCTCTCCAACAGGGCAAGTCCAAAGGAGCTCCCATGCCACACATCGGTTCATTTAATCCTCCTGATGATAAAGCCAGAATCATCATCACCATCATCCCCATCGTAGAGATGCACAAACTGAGGCTCAAGAAAGTTAAGTGACTGGTCCTGAGTCAAAAAGCTTAAGGTAGAGCCAAGCGTCAAACTCAGCGCTCCTGCTTTCTGTCCCGAGGCCACCCCACCAAGCGGTGGGCAACGGGCCTCGTGGGACGAGGATTCCCAAACTGAGAGAGCACCAAGCCAGGACTTGAACTCAGGACTCGTGATTCAGAACCAGCTGTCCTCCTGGGAATGGCAGATTAAGCACTCCCCATCTGTCCTCCACTGTCTCTTTAGGAAGATTCCTTAGGTACCAGTGAGCAACCAGAGCCTTCCGCGAGGGCAAGCCCAGGCCCAACGGAGGGGAGCCTCACTCTGCTCTAAAACAGGGAGACTGACTTTGGTAAGCTCAGGTCCCATCACTGCACAACCTCGGGGTAGCCTGGGACCTCGGGCTAGCCTAGCCCTCCTGTTCCCTCATCTGTAAAATGGGAAGCAGGCCGTCATCCACGAGATCGCAAGGCTCTAACGAGTCTCCGAGTACAAATTACCCCAGGGCTCCGTGCCAGCGTGCAGGGCACACCAGGCCACAGAACTCATCTGACGCGGCTTCCTGGAGCCCCATTATATGCCACGCTAAATAATTCAAAGCCATGTTTTCATTTCAAAATAAACACAGCCCTGTCACCAAGACGCATGCCAAATTTGCATGAATGTTTAAGAATAAAATGGGAGACCTCAAAGAAATGCCAGGCCTGCCGCTGGCACTGCTTCCCCTACGCCCCTCCACAAACCCTGGGGAGAACAACTTTCTGGGTCTCCTGGCCCACGGGCAGCTCCTGCAAAGGTCTGTAGGTGCTATTCAAGTAGCCTTAATTCCCTTATTTGTACCCTCCAGGGCAGCTCTGCAGAGCAGGCCTGAAGGAAATTCTTGCTGCACCATCATGACCGTGAATTATCCCAGGTCTTAATTCTTAGTCCCATGTGCAAGCTGTGTGACCTTGGGCAAGTCACTCAACTTCTCTGTGCTTCAATTTCACCATCTATAAAACGAGGTAACACCAGCTCCGACCTCACAGGGTGGTTGTGACGATGCAATCACTGAATACTGGTAGGCCCAGCGCCCCACACCTGCTGAGGACTTCATAAGCACTAGGTGTTGTTACTGCATTAAACACAGTAAGCCCAGCTCCCGGACCAAGGGTCAGCTGACAGGTTGTAAAGTCTGTCTGCTGCCTCCCAGCATCCCCACAGGATGCCCAGCTGACCTCTCCTAAGCATCCATTCCCTGGGAGCCCCACATCCCCAATGGGGGGGCCCGGCCCTGGGCAGTCTGGCCCTCCCCAGGCAGCAGTCCCCTCCGGCCCCCTCCCCTGGGCGCCTCTGGCAGGAATTCCCAGCTTGGGGGGAGCCACAGCTCAAGGGTGTCACCTGGGGAGGCTGCCGCTTGGCGCTGGAGACGTGAAAAGGAAACAGAGGAGGGGAAAACACACACAAATGCGACAGCTCAACCCCCTATTGTCAGCGGCAGCGTTTGATGTCGGGGATTTTCCGTTCAGAGAGCTGCTGGCAGGGGTGAGAGCCCCAGACCCCCTGCCAGAGGCGTCCTTCTCAAGGCCAAGGGCTGGCGAGCCCCCCCCCCATCTCAAAGTCAACCACCAACTCCTCCACCCACAGGCACAGGTGGGGGTGGGGACACAGGACAAGGAACACCCCACCTGCCGGCAGCAGGCCGCTGGGGGGCCGGGACTCCCCGGGCGCCCTCAGCGGCAGCGGGTGGGTGGAATTGGTGCCGGTCGCGGCTCTGAGAAGCCCCGAGAACCATCGAGGCCTCCCCGGCTTGGGGTTTTCACGCAGCTCGATCGCGTGTGCAGAGCTCTCTGGAGGAAGTCTTCAGGAGGAGGTCTCGGTATTATTAATTGGGAGGAAAGAACGGATTATGCCAAATAAATCTCTGTAGCCAGGCCCCGCTGAGAGGGGAGGGGGCGCGCAGAGCCCCACGAGGGGTCTCCATCCCTCACCGGGCCTGACAGCCCATTACCATTTCCATGGATTTATCAATAGCATTGATCCCCGGGCCAGCGCCAGGAGCTCGGTGGGAACAGCCCAGGGCTGGGGCACGCTGGGCTCCCGCCCCCACGTCTGGGCACGCAGGCTCCCCGGGCACCGGGCGCAGCGGTAAATTTCCAAGCTGGGACCTGGCAGCGGCGCGGGGAGGCCAGACAGCACCCGGGCTGCCCTCGCGACTCCCCGCTCCGCGCTCCAGGCTCCCTGAGGTCACACCTCCGTCTTAGCATCTGTCCAATGGGCTGAAGGCACCTGCCCCGTTCCATGCCCACAGAGAAAGGAGGTGGGGGGCCGGTGGTGATGGGGTGACCCAGACCCCCTCTCTTCACCAGATGCCCCCACTCCCCAGGCTACAGGTGAGGCACCCCCTTCTCACACCCGAACCTCCTGACAGTAAGGTTTCCAGGCATTTGGATTCAAGGCCAAGTTTCAGAACCCGTAAGTAACTGCCACAATAAAGAAGTAAGAGTAACACGTACAAGGACAGTCCATGGACCAAACACCCAGGTCTCAGTGTGCCCTGGGAAGTCCTTCCCATTATCACCCTCACCTCGCAGGTGAGAAAGCAGAAGCCCAGGGCAGTCTGGTCGTACGTCCAGGGGCACACGGCTAGCGAAGGTGCAAAGGCAAGATTATTACCCAAGGGTTCAGGCTGCAGTCTGAGCTACCAAAGGCTTGCTCCGCCCTCTCTCGGGGAAGGGGCAGCTCAGGGCTCCTTCCGTTCCCTGATCGCCGCCCACCCCCAAAAGCCACCCACAAGATAACTGGCAGCGCCCTGGGAGGCCCTCCCTGCTCGGGCTTGGCCCTGACAGTTCCTTGCATCCAAGCAGCCCCAAGGACCCAGATCTGGGTAGAAAAGGGCAAAGTCAAGGCCACCGATAATCTATCCCAACACGCCCAGGAGAAAGAACCCCCCCCCCCAGCTCACTGGGATCCTCTCCCCTCTCCCCCTCCCTCCCTCACACATCCTTCCTCCAAATCTGCAAAAGGAAAAAAATAATAATAATAATCAAAATAAAACCAGTTCTCACCAACGGGGGGGGAGGAGGGGGAGGAAGGGAGGAGGCTGAGCCGACAGAACGGATCCGCCCCCGCTGCCTGCACCAGACCCTCGGAGAGCCGGAGCGCGCGACAGGCGGCGGGAGGATCCTCGCTTCCAAAAAATAACCCTACAATGTAAAAAGAACGCCGGGCGCCCCGCGCTAACTGGGCCCGGCGACAGCAGCCCGCAGGTACGGCGTGTCCCTCCCGCCGGCCTGGCCAGCCCTCCCTCGCGCTTTTCTCTGCCGGCGTCCGGAGGGGGGAAGGCGCGCCCCACGGGCCCCCCGCTCCCCGCGAGTCTCTGGGCGCTCCCCGCCACTCTAGGGCCGGGGGCCTCCCGGTCCAGCCCAAGTGGGATCAGCTCTGAATTCCAACTTCCCAAACTAGTGGCATCCCAAGTATCCGCACAGCCCGGGGGAGGGACCGAGAGGCGGCCCAATGAGGCGTCACCGGCCGCGGGAGGCAGGCCCAGACACCAGGAACACAGGCCCGGGGGGGGGGGGGCGAGGCGCCCTTAGCGGGACCCCCGCCCTGCGCCCTCTGGCCCGACAGGAGTCGCGGCCACCCTCCGGGCTGGCACAGGAAGCCCCCCTCTGCAGCCTCCAGTCAGGGACCGGGGTACCGTCTCCAGGGGCTCCCCAACCCCGCGCTGCACGCTGGAAAATGCGCAGTGTCGCCCCCCAAGTGTGGGGCTGCTCCCCGGAGGGGGCGGGAGAGAAGGGCGCATGGCAGCCATGTCCCCAGGGCTGGGGCGCACGGCAGGGGCGCCCCCATCCCTCCCCGCGCCACTTCCCTCCTTCCCGCCCCTCGCTGGGGAGCTGGAGTTCCCCTAAGTTCCCTGGCGCCCCCACGCACGCGGGCCGCCGGGGAGACGCGGCGCTGGGCCCCGCAGCAGGCCGCCCCGCGGGACGCCAACTCGGAGTGCAAGGGCGCCGCCAACTCCGCCGCGTGCGCGGCCCGAGCCCCCCCGCCCCCGGAAGCGCGCGCCGCGCCTGCCCCCGGCCTTCCGCCGGGACCCCCAGCCCCAACTCACCTCGCGGCGGCGGCGCCCGGGCTGGGGGCGCGCTCGGGCCGTCCGCACGCTCAGGCCAGGGGCGGGACCGCGCGGGCTGGGGGCGCGCAGCAGGCCCGGCCTCGGGCCGCGACGCGAGCCTCCCGCCACCGCCTCCTAGGGCGCCGGCCCGGGGTCCCGGGGCTGCAAGTTGGC
>JAKSZT010054518.1:4079488-4131064 GCA_026826555.1 Tolypeutes matacus | reverse complement strand
GGACAGGGGCGGGGCGGGCGCCCGGGGGGCGGTGGCTCGGCCTCTCGGCTCCCGGCTCCCCGCCCGCACCGACGCGCCCCGGCCCGGCCCCCTCGGGCTCCTTAAAGGGCCCGCACCGCCTCGCGGGCCCCAGCGCGCACCCAGCGCGCGCGCGCACGCTGCCGCCCCCGCCGCCACCACCACCGCGCGCGCGCGCGCGCTCACACACACCCGGGCGCGGCGCCGAGTTTCTTTTTGGCAGCTTCCCGAAGGAGGTAGGAGGGGCAAGGCGCCTCCCCATCCTGCCCCCTCCTCCAGCTAAGGGCCTGCGCGCCCTCCTCCTCCTCCCCAGGCCCAGATACTTCACTGGACTCGCGTTTCAGCTACTAAATTATAACTCAGGAGTGGCCAGAGGATGGCGACGGGCGCGCACGGGGAAGGCCACACACACGGCCTGAGGGACGCACACAGATGCGCAGGGACACGCAGTAGGCTGCAGAACTGGACGTGAACCCACCCGGCCACTGCCTCGCCATGACCCCAGAGCTCGCCCAGAAGAGCACGTTGGAAACTCACGCCACCCCCACCCCACCCCCGGACCCGAGCACAGCCTGGGACAGCACCCAGATAAGCACTGGGACACACACATGCACACATACAGTTCACGGCGCGCAAGAGGCAGGCACGTGGCCTGGAAGGCCGGTGTCAGGAGGGCAGGGATTCCTGGTACCGTGTTCAGGGCCAATCACCGCAGGGACTCGGTGATGCGCGTCGTGTGGACGCCCATTTGAGGGCGTGCCTGCACCGCAGCACAGACTGAACCCTGCAGGCCTGTGGCGGGGCCCCACGGTGCATACATCCTACACTGGCGAACTGCGCGGGGCACAGACGCACACGTGCACACGCACTGCACACCCACCCATGCACACGCAGGCGCACGCAGCTCTGGGAACCCAGCCTCTCTGGCCGCCCTGACAGCGTGTCCTCACTTACCCCCTCCTCCCCTCCAAAAGTGGGGGTGGCGGATAGGGGGGTGTCTTTTTCAAACGCCAGAGAGCCCAAAGAACCCCAGGCCTGGAACCTCCCCCTCTCCTCCGCTTTCCCCTAAGATGTTGAGTTTTCTTTTTTTTTTTTTTTTTTTTTTTTTTCAGTTCAACTTTCCTTTTTTGGAGCGACGTCTCAGCAGATTCAGTTCTGCCATCTGTGAACATCTGAGAACCCCCAGGGGGAGCGGGGAATGGCTGCGGTGGGGAGGCTGCCAGGCGGTTTCCAGGGGCCCCGCGGCCTCCCGCCAGGATGCAGGGGCTGCCTGCCTCCCCAGCAGCAATTTGTCCCTCTCGGCCCGCTCAGGCTGTTTGTGTTGGGGGGAGGGGAGGAGGCTTGGGGCAGACAGAAACCTGGAAAAAGGGAAGTGTGGGGTGGGGGGACGGGCAGACAGCTTACAGTTTGGAACAGGAGGGGGTCACAGGTCAGCAATCCTCCCCCTCCGTGCTCTGCCCCCACCAGGCGGTGGGAATGCACATGCAAAAGCCTGACCTGCTGAGGGAAGAGGCCCCTCCCGCGGGGCCTGAGGGTAGGAAGGAGGGGGGCCTACAAGTGCCCCCCACCCCTGTGTCACCTGAGAACTCTCCTGGGATTTGCATTTCAATGAAGAGATGCAGGGCTGGGATTTGCCTCTGGGGAAGGAGAATTTGGGGTGTCTTGGGGTTCCTGCTCCCAGATTCCTGCCCCCTAGGAGCGGCTCAGGCTGTGGCTGAGGCTGCAGGCCTCGGAGGGGGTGAGGCGGGGGGGGGGTCAAGAAGCTTTTTAATGTCCCTGGGGTCACCTGGAAACACCTCAGAGGCCTCTCCAGGCTGCTTTCCAGCGGGTTCCGGGTCCTGGACCACCGTGTTACCGGAGGGGAGCCTGAGACTGGAGGAAGGTCTGCTCCTGTTTCCATCTTTATTCACCTCTACGGTTCCGAGCCCTGACCACAGGCCCTGGGGGGTCCACTAACTCCTCCCAGCGACCCTGAGTCCTGGAAGGCCCACCTTCCAGATGAGTAAGAACCTAACTTGCTGAAGTCTCTCAGCACCCCGGGTCTGCATGGACGAGCTGGAAGCCCCTGCCACCCTCCAGCCCCCAGAAGACCCCAACATGGCACCTTGTTTGCTGCTCGACTCTGAGAAGCGGCTGCCAGGAATCCACGTGCAACTAACAGCAACAGCAGTTTAGAAATCCTGCCAAAGAAAGCCCCCCAACAACCTCTCTGGGGGGGACCCCAAGCCTCGGAGATTGCAGGTTGGTAATATCAATAGCTGAGAGCTTCCCAAAGGAAAGACTTTCAATATACCCATTTTACAGGTGGGCAGACTGAGCTTGATTTAAGGGAGTCACCCAAGGACCTCGGGCCATATATAGTGAATGGCCGTGATGGGGTTGAAACTGGGGAGGGGGGTGCATACATCTAGGGGGCTCTGGCCCCACTAGGACCAAATTCTGCCCTCGGGCTATGCCCCCACTGCCCCTCTTCCAGTCCTTCAGCCATTTCCTCCTACATGCTTGGCAAGCTGGCCAAGCCCATCCCTGCTGCAGGGCCTTTGCACTAGCTGCTCCCTCTGCCCAGGACACCCTCCCCCAATCTTCTATCTTCAGGTCCCAGGTCAAGGTCACCTGAGAGCAGCCCTCACTGACCCCCTATCTAAAGAAACCCCAAGACACTCTGTAACCCATCACCCTCTTCCTTTCCTCCACCCAAAATTACCTTGGGAAATTGTAGGCGGAAGGAAGGAAAGTGTAGGCAGAAGGAGGTTAGGCCCGATGTCAATGAAGAGATCACGACTTTGCTCACGCAATACATATTTATTAAGCACCTACTGTATGCCAGGTGCTGAGGGAGAGAGCAGTTTGAAGGTGACGCAGCGCCAGCCCCTGGGAGCAGACAGCTGTGGGGAGCTGCCACTTGCCCCTTCTGAGTCCTGCCAAAGCATCGCCAAGGAGGTCACTCAGAATCCCTATCCCCATCCCCCCTTTGCTGCAAGAAACTGCGGCTGCAGTGTCACCCCAGCTTCCTTGGTGCCTGCACCTTACTTATCACAGTTTTTGCATTTCAGAGAAGAAGAAACTGGGAGCAAGATCAAGCTGCTCTCAGACCTGATTATCTCTGAAGATAAACAATTTTCTTTCTCCTAGGAGGAATTTCTGGTGTGTTCTCCCGCCCCCTGGGCATCTGCTTGAATCTTGGCTCTCCAGGCCAGAGGGGCAGGCACAGATAAGTGCTCGGTCAAAGAGGACATCCAGGGAGGACGATGGTTCCTGCAGGCTTGCTAGGGCCCCAGAGTGGTCACCGGTGGGGCTGGCTGCTTGGGTCCCGGGCGTCCCTCCGGTGGAACCGTGTGCAGCTCTGAACAAGAATGAGAGCAAGCTGTGTGCCTTCTGAGGAGGGAAGATTTCCGAGATGCATTGTTTAGTGCAAGCATGTGCAGTACCAGGTATGCGCAGTGGTACCTTTTGTGGGGAAAAGGTGGGGGTGGGAATAAATGTGCATATACATGCTTGTCTATGCATGGATACCTCTGGAAAGATATTCACTCAGCGAACATTTATTGAATGCCTACTTTGTGCTAGGCACCATGCTAGGCCTGGGGGGCAGGAGCAAAACCCTCTGTGCAGAAGGCAAAGGCTCTACAGTCAGGAAGCCGACATTCTAAAGGGGGAGATGCATAATTAGAACTTATGAGCATATTATACACTGTAACAGAAGGTAGTAGGTACACTGAAAAAAATAAATCTGGAAAGGGAGACAGAGTTCACAAGGGTGGGGAGGTCACTGAGAAGGTGACACTTGAGAAAAGACCTTATAGACATATCTGGGACAAAAGTGGAACAAGCACCAGAAACAGCCAGTGCAAAGGCCCTGCCTGGGGTGGGAACATGCCAGGCATATTCACGGAACAGGGAGGCCATTGCAAGAGGAATGGATGGACTGAGCAGTGGGGAGCAAAGGGGTGTGGCAGGAATGGAGATGGGAGAGGTAACAAGAGACTGTAAGAAATGGATACCGAGGCATCCTCCGGCAGGGGAGCTGGGAAGTGGGGGTTGGTAGAAGGAGACTTGTTTTACTATACCCTGTATGGGCTGGGCTGTTTAAAGATGTATAATGAAAGTGCCTGCCTTCCTTTCCATCCTTCTCTCTTCCCTTCCCTTTCTTCTTTCTGCTTAGACATCCCTGCACTTCTGGAGTCCCTGAGATCCAAGGAGACCTCCTGTCTGGCAACTTTGCACCACATTTGCTATTTCTCAGCCTCCCTGAGAATGTCAGGAATTAGTCCCCGGGTGGCCTGACCTCCCCGGGCCTGGGAGGCCGACAGATGCCCCAGCCTTCCCGGACTGCCACACTTCCCGCACTACCACCACGCCCAGTCACGCTGGGGGAGCTGCCCTGACCTGAGCAGCCCTGGTGGGGCCAGACTTAACCCAGAGGCAGTGAGGCCTGAGGTCTTAAAGCTGGGAGGGGGTGTCACCCAGGCCCCCTCTGGCCTGGCCTGACACAGCCAGGGCACCTCTCACGTACAACGCATCAGTGCAGCAGGCTTCTTCTGACTCAGAAGGATCTCTGGCCCCTTGGGCACCTCAGGAGTGATTAAAAACCCAGCACTGCCTGTGGGAAGTTTATGGGGTTGTGAGACTGAGAAGAGAGGCCTAGCATGAGAGAAGCAAGTTAAAGTGGAAAAAGGATTGGGTTCCTGTCTACCATATAGGAGGTCCAGGGTTTGATTCCTGGGGTCTCCTGGTGAAAGGCGAGCTGGCCCGCGCAGGAGTGCTGGCCCGCGCAGAGAGCTGGCACAGCAAGATGACGCAACAAAAAGAGACACAGAGGAGAGACAATAAGAGACGCAGCAGACCAGGGAGCTGAAGTGGCGCAAGAGATTGAGCGCCTCTATCCCACTCCGGAAGGTCCCAGGATCGGTTCCCGGTGCCGCCTAAAGACAAGACAAGCAGACACAGAAGAACACACAGCAAATGGACACAGAGAGCAGACAACAGCGTGGGGGAGTGGGGTGGGGTGAGGATAAATAAATAAATAAATAAAGTGGAAAGAGTCCACAGATTCAATCAGATCTGGTTTCAGCTCCCAGCCCTGACACCTCATTCAGTCACTCAGCAAACATGTACTGAGTGTTGATAGTGAGGAAGACCCCAGGGCTGGTTCTTAGTTTTGTTTTAATTTATATATATATATATATTTCAGGAGGTACCGGGGATTGAACCCAGTACATGTGAAGCAGGCGCTCAACCACTGAGCTACAGCCACTCCCCATGGTTCTTTGGTAGTGGGGTGTAGGGGAGGCTCGCCTCAACATCCATCCTGCACTTCTCCTGGTCTGCCTTCCTGGACGGCAGAAGTCAACAATTAACGCTTACCAGACTCCCTTGCAGCTAGGGTCTCCTATGGCTTTAGGTCTCTGCAATCCATTTGTGACACTTGAATTTGGAACTGAATCTGGAGGGTGGAGAGAGGGCCTGAGGCAGCCATTATGCCACATTGAGTGAAGCCGTGGGGAAGGTTCTGGAGTTGCCATCTGCGGGGGCAGGGCCTCACTCAGCGAGTGGCTTCCTGTCTGGGTGGGGCAGCAGCTCCCCTGGCAGCCCAGTTCTGCAGCGTGTCTCTGACCATCATGCTGGGAAGCTCAGCCTCAAGCCCTTCAGCCACTGAAGGTCCTGAATCGAATCCCTTCAACCATCCACAGTGGATTCTCTTTCCTGCAAGATTCAGAGAGTCACAAAACAAAGAAAGAGGAGGGATAAATATAGTTACAAATGGTGGTGACTGTGAAAAAGGAAGCAACGAGGGACCACGAGAACTGGAGGGGAGGGAGAAGGACAGGCTTGAGATTGGGTGATCCAACAGGGCCTCCCTGAGGAAGTGACATTTAAGAAGGCACCCAAAGGTTGAGAAGGAGGTAGGCAGGAGGAGAGGGAACAGCATTCCAGCTCCGTGGAACAGCAGGTGCAAAGGCCAAATGGTGCATTTGAAGACTGAGGATTGGCACATCAGTTTACCTCCCTGAGCCTCGGCGTTCCTCGTTTGTAAAATGGTGGTTGAGGGGACCCAGCGAAATAATGCAGCTGAACACCCTCCAAAACCTTAAAGGGCTGGGAGCACTTTGAACCCTTAAAGAGCATTTGCCAAGGGTTCTTTCAGTGCCGGGCCCTGGCCTGAGCATTTTATGTGGATCATTGATCCACAGAGGCACGTAGCCTGGTGGTTAGGGCACCCACCGTAGCCAGACTGCCTGGCTGTGTGACTAGTTACTCAGCTGCTCTGAGCCTCAGTTTCCTAATCCACAAAATGGGGAATAATAACAGAGCCCAGAGCCCAGAGCCTTCCCTGAAGCATCCCATGAGCTTCAGATGTGTCACTGCTTCAACTGTAACTCCCACTGCTCAGATGAGGCAACCATACTAGCCATGGGGGTGAGGGGTTGACGTCCCTGTACCCCCGAACAGGGCTCCTCTTGCCCTGTCAAGGCACCGTGTGTGTTAGAACTTTAACTGGAGTCTGCCTGGTGTGAATCAGATGGTCACACATGGTTGACCTAGCACTTGCCAGCCCCAGGACAAGCAGCTTCTCCAGACCACGTTAGGGGTCTGGGGGTGGGGGAGGGGGAAGAAAAGCAAAAGGGAGAGGAGCAGGGATGGGAGAGGCCCAGGGAGGACCACCCTGATTTCCCCTGACCTCCTCGCCCCCACCCTCCTCCTCACTGACTCTGCTCCAGACACACTGGCCCCCTGCCTGTTCCTCAAACCCTTCCACAGCCCTGCCTCAGGGCCTTTGCACTGGCCATCCTCCCTCCTTGGAATACTTTTCTCCAGATGACCCATGGCTTACTCCCTCACCCTCTGTGAGTCTTTGATGAAATGTTATCTGACCTCTTTTCTTAAAACCATGGGGCATTCCCCAAAGCTCTCGACACTCCTCTCCTGCTTAATTTTTCCATTGAACTTATCATCTAACATATCTATATTATTTATGCACTTTATTTTCTGTCTCTTCCTATAGGCATAAAATCTCTGTGAGAATGTGGACCTTGTCTGCCTTGTCACTGGTGTATCTCCAATGCCTCCAATGACACATGGCACAGAGTAGGCACTGAGGAAATATTTACTGCGTAAACGAATGACCGAGTGTATGAACATGAGCTTTCCCTTGTGATAGCCAGCTTCCACGAAGGCCCCCAGGGACCTCCGCCTCCCACTCCGGATAGGGCTGACTGCCGACCCTGAGGATGATGTGGGGATGGCTGGTGCGTGACTTCCCACACCCAGCGGCTCCGCGGCTCCGCCTCGCTCTCTCCTGTGCCTCGCTCTGGGGCAGCCAGCAGCCACGTCCTGAGGACACTCGAGCAGCCCTGGGCTGAGGCCTCCCCCCCCCCCCCGTCACCACCGCTGACCTTCCAGGCAGGTGAGGGAGGCAGCTGGGACGCAGGCCCCCCAGCCCTGGCCAAGCCTTCAGAGGAGGCCGCAGCCCCCACCGCCACCTCCTCTCCAGCTGCCCAGCGGCTCTGAACCAGACCCTCCCGCTAGGCTGCTCCTGGCCTCCTGACTGCAGAAACTGAAAGCAGAAAGTTCTCTGCTGCTTTAAGCTGCTCGGTTTGGGGTGAACTGTTCCACAACCAGTGAATGCACGGCCACCAGCCCAATTGGAACCCCAGCTCGACACATACCAGCTGGGTGGCCTCAGGCCACTCGCCCTCTCGCTCTGGGCCTCAGTTTCCATATCCGTAAAAACAAAAACCGTACCTGCCCATCTGGCTGTCCCCCAGGGTCTGAGGTGTAAGAATTAAGTAGACGAGGCAGCGTGGATCGAGAAGCCCTGTCTGGGGCCAGTCCCGGGGCCTGAGTCCCGTGAGCCGCCTCCTTGTCTCGGACAAGCCGGGCCACCACTTACCGGGGGCTTCCTCCACACCGGGGTCCGGGCTGGGGGGCGGCTGACAGCAGACCCATGCACCACTTGGGGTGGGGGTGGGGGACAAGCAGTAGCCCCATTTCACAGAGGAGGAAGCTGAGGCTCAGAGGGCACTTGCCCAAGGTTATGCAGCCAGGAAGGGGCAGGTCTGGGACCCGAGCAGGTCTGCTTGACTCCCGAGTCCTGTGTCAGCATCACGAAGGACATTTCAGGTGCTGTTTGAAGCTTTCCAGTCTGCGATGTGCCCTCCCGAGCCAAAGTCTCTCATCCCGTGTCATTCCATTCACTCCAAGGCTCCAGCATCCCAGGACACTGGGGAGATGGTGCAGAAGGACCCAACCACGAGACCACACTCAGCCTCCCTTGCAGTCAGGTGTGGCCACACAGGTCTGAGTTCTGGCCAATGGAACATGAGCCCCTCCAAGGGAAAACCCCTCCATGGGATTCTCCATGCTCCCTCTCCAAGCCAGTGACCTGGGAGGCCACATGTTGAAATTATCAGAGCCACAGATGGAAGGGGCCAGGGTTCCTGCATCACCTGCTGGAGGAAGCCTGCCCCCAAACCAGGAGCATGCGTCTTGTACTCGGCGTGTCTGTGGCAGGTGATCTTGCTTGTCCCCAAGCTGTCCTCCCCCCTGGCCCTTGCCGTGGCTCTCCCTGGACAGAGCACATACCCCAGCCTCCAACTCGCAGATTGGCCACATGACTTATTTTTTTCCAATGCAATGTGGAGGGAAGTGACACTCACAAGATCAGAGACAAAGACTGAAGAAGCATCACATGGTTCTACTGTTCCTTTTGTCTTTCTGCCCTTGTCATGAGACCAGTACATCCTGGGAAGCCTCTGGTTCCAGAAGGAGGAGACAGGTGGAATAGATCGGAATCTAACCCACAGCTTTTAGCAAGGCCCGGCAGAGCCACAATCAACCCACAAACCCACAAGGGAGAAATAAATGCTTTTACTATTAAACACTGAGATAGTGGAATTGTTGTTACACAGCATCAACTCAGGGAAAAACCTGACTAATACACTGAGTGAGAAATACATTTTATTAAATTAAGCCACTGAAACTTTGGGGTTGTGTTTTACAGCAGCTAGCCAACCCTGTCCTATAAAGTCAGATTATTCTGGAAAGATCTTTAGAGATCTTTAGAGATAATCTTGAACAACCAAAAAGATTAGCCAGACCAGGAGGAGCGAGGCCAGGCTTGGAATGGCCACAGCAATCTGATTTTTAACGTTCACCCATCACGGTGACAACCTGTGGTATCCAAAAGGCAGGTGAAGAACTGAGGCTCAGGGATGCAGAGAGAAAATAGTGGAACTGAGGCTGGAAGTCCATCTGCTGACTCATCAAATTTTAGATGAGCAACTACTGTATTCATTTCCTAGAGCTGCCATTATGAAGTACCCAAACACCAGAGATGCATGTTCCACCATTCTAGAGCCCAAGGCCTGAGATCAAGGAGTCAGGAAGGCTGGCTCCTTCTGGGCCTCTCTGCTGCTCTGGCGGCCTCCGCCCACGCGTGGCGCTCCTAGGAGCACAGCTGCTTTGCTCTGGTCTCTGCCTCTGTTGTCATGTGGCCGTTTCCCTGCATGTCTGTCTGCCTCTGTGTCCAAATTACCCTTCTCATAAGGACACGGTCATTGGCTCCCCAGCCCAGGATGCAAAGACCCTATTTCCAAATCAGATCACCTGAGGTGGGGGGTGGGAAGGCCAGTTTGGAGGCTGTTGCCATGAAAATGATGAGAGTCGGGATAGGGCCAGAAGGCGGGGTGTAGGGGACCCATCCCAGGCATCCAGCACAGAGGAAGGGACCTGCGGGGCTCAGAGACAAGTCCGGGCTGTGAAAGGGAGCGGAACCCATTTGCACCTGGAAAACAATTGGCTTTGATGAGGAGAAGTCCGGACCTGTTTTCACTCCAGTCTTTTGAAGCAAGGGGTGCAAAGGCACCTACTGGCCCTGCAGGGTCACTGCAGGTCCTTTGTGCTCATTGAGGTCCAAGCAGAGCCAATGCAGGGGTGTCAGGCCTGGGAGGCTCAACCTCCTCTCTGAAGCTGCCCATCCCATAATCTTTCTTAGCCTCTTCATGCCTCAGTTTCCTCCTCTGTGAAATGGGTATAATATAAACTCCTTCCTCATGTGGTGGTTCTGAGATTTTAATGAGATTCTGGGTGTCGAGTCCTTAGCACAGTGTCTGGGCCACGTAAAGTCGGCCACGACTCCCTTTGTTAATGGTTCCTGGGATGGGAGAATTTGGCGTGGGCTGGAGAAACCAGGCGTGGCTCCCTGGCAGGGGCGGGCCAGAGCTGGCACTGGAGACTTACAATCTGCTGGGTTCGTGCTTGAACCTCCGCCTCCCCGAATCCTCACGAGGACTGCTGCGTGAGTCTCCCGTGGCAGCTGTAACAGATGACCCCAGACAACCCAGAGTTACTATCCCACAGCTCTGGAGGTCAGCATCTGAAACGGGCCTTGTGACGCTACGTTCGAGGTGAGCAGGGCGGCTTCTCCTGGAGGCTCTGGGGAGAATAGGCCTCTGGCCTTCTCCAGCTGCTAGAAGTGCCCTGTTCCCTGGCTCTGCCTCTCTCCACCCTCTGCTTCCATCCTCACCTCTCCTCTCTGGCCCTCCTGCCTCTCTTGTAAGGACCCACCTGGAGAGCCCAGGACAATCTTCCCACCTTGAGTCCTCAACTCCACCGTATCTCCAAAGGCCCTGTTCCAGGTGCAATTAGGAGGTGGCCATCTTTGGAAAGCAGATGTATGTACCATAATTCCGCCCCCTCACCCATCTCATGTATGCAGTGAGATGAGAGCCTTTTTTTAAAAAAAGATTTATTTATTTACTTTATCCATTTTAACCCCCCCTTCCCCATTTGCTGTTTTTGTCCATTCGCTGGGCAATTCTCTGTGTCTGTTTCCTGCCATCTCTTCTCATCCTCCTCCTCCAGTCTTCACCAGGATTCGATCCTAGAGACCTCCGATGTAGGAGAGAGGTGTTCTGCCACCTGCGCCACCTTGGTTCCTGGTTTCCGGAGCTTTCGGAGCATCTCGTCTTGTCTCTCCCCTGCGTCTCTCTCCTGTTACGTCGTCATCTTGCTGCATGGCTCCCGGGGCCTGGCAGCTCAGCGGCACACAGAGCCTGGCAGCCCATGCGCCTTCTATATATATACTTTTTATTTTACCGGGAGGTCCCGGGGATCGAACCCAGGTCCCTCCATATGGGAGACGGACGCCCAACCATTTGAGCACATCCGCCCCCCGAGATGAGAGTCTTCGTCCAAAGTCTCCTGGCTGAGCCGTAGGGCACCAGCCCCTCGAACCTGGTCCATCAGACTGCAAAAGCTGCAGCTGCCACCGTTTTGGGATTCCGGCTTCCACTCTGCTTATTACTGAGCCTGCATTTGTGCGCTTCAGCCACTCTGCCTCATTAATTTATTTAACAATATTAACTGGGCACATGTCATGTGCAGGCAGTGTTTCAGGCATGCGAACTATAGTGGCAACCAAGACAGACAAACATCCCTGTCTGCACAGAGCTGACAGCTGCTCAATTGTATCTACTCTGACACCTTCTGCTTCAAGTAACAAAAATCCCAGCTCAAATTGAATTAAACAGTGAGCATGTCTATTATTTCATATATAAGAAATCAGGAAGTGGGAGGGTTCAGGATTTGGCTAATTAAGTACCATGGCCATGGACCCCCAGGTTCTTTCTCTCTTTCTGGTGTCCTACCCTCAGCTCTGTTCTCATTCCAAACCCCATCTGGTCACAAAGTAGCTGCCATTGCTCTAGCTGAAACATCCAGACACAGCATCCAGTGTATAAAGTAGGACCCTTTCTTTAAGAAACCTTGCCGAAGCCTTTGGCAGCCCTCCTGTCATGTCTCGTTGCCCAGAACTCAGTGCCATACCCTCGGCGTAACCAATCTCTGTCAAGGGAAATGGAGCCACGGCAATTGCCTGAGACCAATCCAGATGCCCTCCAGGGCTGGGGACATGTCGCCTCTCCTGAGTCCCATGGGAAGGCAGGGACCTCTAAGTAAGATCAGGGTTCCCATGGCAAGAAAGAAGGGGAGAATGGCCGTTTGAGGGTGCCACTGTGCTCTCCAGGTCCCAGGGTCTGTCCATACAATGGGGTGGCTCCAAGCACAGGCTTTTGCGCCGAAAGGCCTGGGTTCGAGTCCTGCCTCTGTGACGTTCCAGCTGAGTACCTCCCTGGGCCTCAGTTTCCTCACCTGTCAAATGGCTGTGGCAAGGGTGCCTGCTCACAGGGTGGCAAGCCCAGAACGGGTGCTCACCAAGGCTCAGCCTATTTCTCAAGCAGGCCCAGAACATACATTCTTAGTCCACTGCCTTGACTGGAGAAGACATTTTCCCCCCAGTCCATCCCCCTCTCCCAAATTAAAGTGAAAACTGCTTTCCAAGACCCCTTCCTAGAAGCTGGCTGAGCCTCACCTCCGTGTCGAGTGACCTGAGGTGCTCCTGCTAGGAACTGGCCCCCCACCTCCATCAGCCGCCACCTGGCAGGCCAGGAGCCTGAGGCCCAGCTTGGAAGTGGGGGGCGGGGCTGAACCCGGGTCCCCTAACTCCACTGCCTTGGATTTTACTATTGCTATACACGTTCCACTCCAGGGATTGTGGGGGGGGGTGTCAAATCATGCCCCCCCCAAAAGGCAAGCTCAAGTCCTAACCCCAGGACCTCTGAGCGTGACCTTACTTGGAAAGGATCTTACAGACGGCTCTAGAGCTGAGCTCACGCTGGAGGAGGGTGGGTCCTAAATCCAGTGACCCGTGTCCTTATAAAAAGGGGAGAGGACCTGGAGGGGGGGGGGGCACACGCAGAGAGAAGCCACGTGAAGATGGAGGTGGGGAGAGACCAGAGCGGGAGGCTACAAGCCAAGAATGCCCGGGGCGGCCGCAGCCACTGGAACCCGGCCGGGGCCAGGAAGGGGCTTCCCCGAGAGCCTTCGGAGGGCTCGCGGCCCTGCCCACACCCGGCTCTCAGGCTTCTGGCCTCCGGAGCTGGGAGAGAGTCGGTTTCTGTTGTCTAAGCCACCCACTTGTGGTGCGTTGTTACGCAACCAAGAAAACTAACACATACTGCCTACCGTGAGCACATGGGCGTTTGCAAGCCCTGCGGTGTGTTTTAAGCATCAGGTTATTTCACATTAAAATATGGCTTTCCCTGAAGGAATGGTAGGGTCTGGCCACACGGGGCCTCTACCCGGGCACATGGCCTCTGGTTCGTGCCCCGCCCGGACCCTCCTCATCGCTGGAAGCATCTCCGTTGGCAGCCCCTGCTCTGTGCTCTCACCCAAGCACAGCCCATAAAAATGGGGGGCATGCTGACCCACATGGCCTAGGGGGCCGGGGGCTGCCAAAGATGCAGGAGGACAGGTCCCCCTGCCCTCACTGAGAGGGGGGCCTCGCCTGCCAAGTCTCCACCGCCGCTGCCGACGTCCCAGTCCTTACTGTGCCTGGGCCACGGGAGCTGGGCCTCGTCCCCTCCCTCTCTCTGCCAGGGCACGGTTTCCTCCTTCTGTCCTTCCAGGACTTGGCAGAAGGCAGGAGAACAGGGTTTAGAATGTGCCAGAAGCCAGACCAGCAAGCCAGAGATCTCCATCAGGGACAGGGAGAGAGCCTGCTGGAGGCCTGGGCAGGGAGGGAGGGTAAGGGGCTGCCCTGGGGCGCTGCGGGGGCGGGGAGGGCCTGTGTGTGTGTGTGTGTGTGTGTGTGGCTGGGAGGGCAGGGTGGGGGAAGAGGCCTGCACAGGGCCGTCAGCTGGGTCTCAGGCCTCCTGCTCTAAGGGGGAAAGTTCTGGGCAGGGCAGGGACAGGGCAGCACCTGGAAATGACCCTTTCCCAGGAGTCGCCTTTGGGCCCAGTGACCACATCCCTGCCCCCACGGCCAGGCTCCGCTGACCACAAGGCTGGTGCCTGTGCTTTCTCTCTGCCGAAGGCCTGGACCCCCTGGGGATTCACGACAGGTGCCTACGGGAGGGGCGCTCGCGCATCCGCTGCTGGGTGCGTGAACTTTGGTTCTGCTCCCAGCTCGACAGCTGTGCCCACCTGGCCTCTCACTCCAGTTCTTTTGCATCCTCCTGGCCTCCAAAGGCTGGCGGCCCCGGGGCCCAGGCCTTTCCCTCGCCACTCCATGCATGCTCTCTCCCTCCAGGACCTCAGCGTCTCAGGGGTGACTTCCAGAATCCCAGCTGCAGCCAGCTGGACGACTCCGCTTGGTTGGCTAACAGGTGATGCCAGCTCACCATGGCCAAAACTATGCGCCCACTCCCCCACGGCTTCCCATCCCCGGAGAGGGCAGCTCCAGCCTTCCTGAGGTTCAGGCCCAAACCCAGCAGTCATCCTTGACTCAGCTCCTTCTTTCACACCCCATGTTCAGTGGGTGAGCAAATCCCGTTAACGAGACCTACAGAGAATTTCTAGAATCCGACCTCTTCCTTCTCCCCACCTCCACTGCCGGCACCTTGGTCCAAGCTGACATCACCACCTCTCTGAACTATTGCAGTCATCTCCTTCCTGGTCTCCCTATTCCAGTCCTGCCCCTTCCCCTCCATCCTTACCCCTGCAGAGAGAGTGAGCTCTCCAAAGCATCAATATGACCATGCTACTCCCCTGCTCCACAACCTTCAATGTTTCCCCAGTACCCAAAGGATAAAGACTGACCTCCTCAGGGGAATTCAAGCTCCTCTCCTGTGTCTCAGGCAAAGAAGACTGTGGGATGTTTCCTACACTTGCCTCTGGGTGTACCACTTGCCCAAGGGTGGGTTCTCCTGCCCCTTGTTCCTCTATCCCATCAATCCTTGTCCCAGATCACACTGTCCAATCTCTCCAGGACTCCCACCCATACCTTAAGGCCCATTGCACATGCTGTCTCCTCCTAGCCCAGCTCGGGGCAGCCCACTGGGCAACCCTCAACTCTCTTCACTGGGCCCTCTATGTCACCAGCCCTGGGATGGACACGGCTGGACAGAGAACACACACATGTGCGGCACGGCCTACCCCCTCTCCTGCCCTGCCCCCTCGCTCACTCCCCGCAGCCCAAGGGCCCCCTCTGAGCCTTTCCCCTCACTGTATTCTCTGCCTGGCAGTCCTCCCCGGATGTCCTCCTCAGATGACTGTGTGCCCGGGGACCTTGTGCGGTCCTTAGAGGAGCCTGCCCTGGCCCCTGCACCAAAACCAGCACCCCTCGCACCCCCGCCCCCTTCCTCTGCGTCGTTTTCCTGGCTCTGAACACGTTCTCGGGCGCCGCTGTAGCTCTGGCCAGTTGATTTACTACCCAGCTCCTCCCTAGGACGGCAGGCAGCTCCCTGGTGGCCAGGGCCTGGCACGGGGCAGGGGCTTGGCAAGGGTTTGGGGAATGAATGAATGAACGAACACAGGACACACAGGACACACACAGTCCCCTACACGCCCCCCACCCCCAAACACATACATGCACAGAAGCTCCGGCACCAGGTCCTGAGCCCCAGGTCGGGCACACTGGAAACGAGAAAATCGATCAAAGGGGAGAAGAGTAACAGTAGCTGAAGGCATTGGGCACTTACTTGGTAGTGAAGCAGTTTGTTCTTCTGCTTTTCACTCATCACCTCCTTCAGTGATGCTACAGGTAGATGCTCTGAGTCTCCCCGTTTTACAGGTGAGGAAACTGAGGTGGAGAGAAGCTACAGAACTTGCCAGAATCCACACAGCTGAGCACAGCGTGTGACCCTGCACACGTGTTCTGCACCACGGCCAGAGCCTCCCAAAGGCCCCCTGAGTCCTGGCGCCCCAGCTGCGTGGAGCCTGCACGCATCCAGGAGGCAGGTCTGGGAAAGGGGTCTCACCCACCAGCCCTGCAGGCGCCTTTAACCCTGAGCGCCCTGGCCCAGCCTCCTGCCGCTTCCATGTTCTCTTCACCTGACACAGGCTCTTAGAGCACCTACTTTGTGCCAGGCCTCTGCGAGGAGCCCCCGTTGGCTACTCGTCCTGAGACCCGGCATCCTTCCTGCTCAAGGACTCAGTCTCCTCGTCTGTAAAATGGGCTCACACCTGTTCCCAGGGTGGTTGTGGGATTCAGGGATAACGCTGGATTCCAGTGACAAGTTGGCTGGTGTGCACAGAGCTGGGAAGCAGGCAGGGCCAGAGGCCGGAAGCCTCGGGAGCCCCAGCAGGGATGCTGAGGGCAAGGGGAGGCTGCAAACCTGAGGCAGGTGTGCTCGATGGGGTCGGCGTTCGTGAAAGTCACCTGGGGAGAATGACCGCACGGGCAGGTGGGGGCAGGGGAGACGTCTTTGTCTGCCTGGGATTCCCAAACAGTCCCTGTCCGTGACTTCTCAGCTCCTCTTCCCCTGGGACGCCAGGTGGTTCGGTGGCAGATAGAAACGGCCATCCTTGATCATTTACTTAAAACTGGAATAAAGTTTCACAACAACAAATACCGCTTGTGAACACTCCTGTTCTGACACAAAGTAAAGCAGATGCTTCCTGGACTTCCTGAACACCATTTCCTGACCGAGGAGTGTTGGGGGTGGGGGAGGGGGGGAGGGTAGCAGGTGCACAGGTGTCCGGGGGTGGGGGGGCAGGCTGGGGTTCCCCACGCCTAACATCAGTCCACTGGGCAACGGCTTTCCACCACTGCGGACCTTAGAGCAAAGCGATGCGGTGGGCAGTTCACCCCACTGGACAGAGGAGGGAGACTGAGGCACAGACAGGGGACTTGGTGAGGACTTGCCAAGAGGCACCAATTCATTTTCAAATATTGTTTGAGTAGCTATTAGGTGCCAGGCTCTGTTCTAGGCACTGGGGACACCGTCATACACAAAACAGCGTCCCCCACTCAAGGAGCTGAAGGCCAATAGAACCTGGGTCCACGTAAAGTAAAATGCCCACAAAGAACAACTGAACAGGTTATGGAGGCAGACGGTGACAGGCGCAGGGTGAGGCCACTCTGCAGAGGGGACATTCTGCCGAAGCCTGAATGCTGAGTGACACCCAGCCCCGTGAAGCGCCCAGAGCTTGGGAGGAGTATCCCGGGCAGAGCGGACAGCAAGGACAAAGAGGGGCCGAGTGATCAGGGCCGCAGGACTGCAGGTCGGGATGGTTTCGGATCAAACGACAGAACAGAGAGTTGAGCTTGCTGCCCAAGGTCACACAGCTGGCAAGTGGTGAGGCTGGGTCTCAAACCCAGGCCCCCTGGCTCCGGAGCTGGTTACATGGGGTTTCGGGGAGGCTGCCAGCAGCAAGGGAGTATCCACCTTGGAGGGTCTAGAGGACCCTGTAGCTCACTCCAGGAGCCACGTGGGCCTGTGGGGGGCCCTGAGAGGGGCCAGCGATGCCCAGACCATTGTCCCACCTCCAGGAAGCAGGAAAGATGCAGAGGAGCACTTCCTAGGCGCCAGGCCCTCTCATAGCCACACCTCTGGGGAGGTGAAATGATCGAACCCATTATAGAGACGAGGAAACTGAGGTTCAGAGAGGCAAAGGGACTTGCCCAGGATCACACAGCTCAGAAGAGGTCCAGGTGGGGTTAGAGCCCATGCTTGTCTGCCTCGAAAACCCACGACACCAGGTGTATCAATTAAGATGCCTTGACTTGTGATAGAAACACCCAGCTCCCGTGGTTTAGCACTAAGCCCCCCGCCTGGTACCAGGGGGGATCCAGGTAGGTTGGGGGGCTTCCAGGTCGAGTGATTCCGCCGTCACTGCAGCCTTCAGGGCCCCGGGTTCTTCCCCCCTGTCTGGCCTGCTGTCCTTGGTGCTGACTCCACCTGCAGCGTGGGGGTAAGAGGAGCAGCAGTTCCCGGAGCCACCCCCAGACACTGCCAGGGAAGAAGGCAATCATCACAGGAGAAAGGGAATGTAGCCAGAAACCCCGCCCCAGGGGACTCCTCCCACATCTCATTGGCCAGAATTGGTCACATGCCCCTTCCTGACCCACACTCAGGCCAAGGAGATTGGCTCACGATCAGACCAATCAGAGCCTCCCCTGGGGGAGGGCTCGGCTGCCCCTGGGGCTGGGGGCGAGGGTGGGTGCAAATCCACATGTTTGTGCTGGGTCAAAACCAGCAGTACCCACTCCACAGCAGTTCCAGAAGTGTAATAGCCATACTGTGATAAAATCACACGAGGTGATTTTAGGTGGTTCGTGAATGAACCTCTTTAATAATTATTTGTTTTTTGTTTTTTTAATAATATGTATTTTTTAAAGATTTTATTTTATTTGTATTTATTTCCCCCCACCCCCTCGTTGATTGCATTTGCCGTGTCTGTTCCTTGTGTGCTGGTCTTCTTTTTTTTAGGAGGCACCAGGAACCAAACCCGGGACCTCCCTGCTTTGTTGTATCCCTCATTATGTTTTTCTCCTTGTGTCTCTTGTTGCGCCATCTTGTTGTGGCAGTTTGCCATGTGAGCCCATCGTGTCAGCTCGCTGTCTTGCTCATCTTCTTTAGGAGGCAATGGGAACTGAGCCCGGGACCTTCTGTGTGGTAGGCTGGAGCTCAATCGCTTGAGCCACATCTGCTTCCCAATGATTGGTTTTTATAGTAGTTATTATAACTTTTTATTTGTGGTAAGTGGCTTTTCTTATATGACAGCAATACAATTTCCTTTTTTAAAATAAATTTAAGCTAAGAAAAAAAAAAAAGATCAATTCCCTTAGACTCAGGTGGAAGTGTAAAAAGGTTCTGATGGTTTGAAAAGTTGTATCTAACAGGTCTGAACAAGTGCCTACGGATGAGCCTGCAAATTCACTCTCCAGGACATGCATGTCATAGACGCATCCACATGTTCATAAAAAGGAGCCCAAGGGGGCCCTCAGAATCGTCATCACACCCCAGCCTAGAAACGCCCGGAATGCCCATCGGCGTAGACGGGGTGAGTAAATTGTGGCACACTTGCCCCATGGACACCACCCAGCAAGGGAAGAAGCTTGAAGCACAGCCACACAGCAGCGCAGGGAAACCAGATGCGAGAGAATCCGAGCTCTAGGAGTCTATCCTTTGGAAGTCCAAAAACCAAGCAAAACTCATCTCTAGGCGGAAGTCAAGACGGTGGTCATCCTGGAGTGGGAGTGGGGCGGGCTTGTGACTGGAAGAGGTCCTGGGGGCCTCTGGTGGGTTTCTTGAAGTGGCTGCTGGTTAAGGGGCGTGTTTGCTTTATGGAAATCCTTTGAGCTGTACACTTAAGACTGGCGTACTTGACTGTTCTATGATAAATTTCAGTGAAAAGTTCTACAAAGTGAAGCACTTTAAATAAAAATATGAGCTAAACAGCAGAACCGGTGGTGCAGTGGTGTGCAAATAAGTGAAGGTGTTTCAGGGATGGCTGAAGTTCAAGGTCTGCCTGATACTGTCGTGACGATCGTGCCTGTTTTTGGTGGTTGGAGGTGAATGAACGGCAAACACCTGTTACTGATAATGCAGGTTCAAAGAAGACGCTTCTGCACCCAGGGCGGGCATTGCTGAGTGATCCCAGCTCTCTTGCCCCCTGAGCCCAGATAAAGCCTTGAATTCTTTACAACATAGAGTCAAAGGCAGCTGCTGCCAACGTTTGCAGCTGGCACTTGGGGTGACAGTTTATTGATGTCCCAGACCCAAACCTCTGCTCCTGCCTTAAGCAGGAGGCTTCTAAACCACGGGCGCCACCTCTGCCAGGGGCACACTGGGGGGACTTGCCATGCCCGGCAGAGAGCCTGGAAGAGAAGAGGTGACAGCTTCTGCTGTGGCTGGAGCGTACATCGTGTCTCCTGGACGCCATCCCTCTGACCTGCCCACCCCCAGCTGCCTTCTCGCCTCCTCCTCTCCTTATTATCAAAGTCTCAGAGGACAGCCTTCTCTTCTAGACAGAAGGGCCTCAGCCGGACCTACCTGTGTGACCAGGCGCGACAACACATCCAAGCAGATCCCACAAAAGCACTGGGCTCGACCCACGTTTGGCCATGGCCCACTTTCTGGAGGGTGGGGACCCATAATAAATATTACTTGAGTCCAGGCCCAGCTGAATCAGATCAGGCTTTAATCCAGATTGCTGGAGTCCTTTATAAGCAGAATGGAATTCAGACAGAGAGAGAGAAAGCCCTGGGGAGAAGCAGGAAGTCAACGGAAGCCAGAGGGCAAAGAGAAGATGCCACCATGTGCATTGCCATATGACAGAAAAATCAAGGACCAGGGATCACTGGCTGCCAGCCCCAGAATGCCACAGTCTTTGGGGAGAAAGCATTGTGTTGATGACACCTCGATTTCGGACTTCTCTTACCAAAACTGCGAGCCAGTAAAGTCCCGGTGTTTAAGCCAACCCTTTGTGCGGTGTTTGTTTTAGCAGCCGGGAAGACAAGCACCGTCTAGTTTTCACGGGCCACTCATTTTCCGTGTCAACGGAGGGAAGGACGGTGGGGAGAAGCCAGCAGCCTCCTTTTGGCTTTGGGGTATCATTTGGGCACCTCCCCTGTGCACAGTATTGGCAAACTTAATTATAATTTGGTTAGGTTGTGTTTTTAGTGACATTTAGCAAATTCCTCAGCGAATTCCTTGTGTTTCCAATAATACCACCTCAGTTTTCCTTTAGGGAACCTTGCTTCCCCCGCTGGCTAGATGAAATAATCTCTAACATGATTGGCTTGGAGGATAAGACCCAGTCTGAGCCATTCAGAGCCAGCTCAAATAACTGGAGCTGTCAGGTGCCCTTTTTCTGCTCAGGCTGTCAGGGTGATAAGATGCAATCCCACAGGTTTTGGCACCAGCTTACCTTCAGTTGGGGAAATCCAACCTTAGAATGAAACCAAAACAAAGGAAAGTAGATCCAACATACAGCAGGGTATAGATTCCCAGTGATATCTTTTATTTTTTTTTTTTTTTTATTTTTTTTTAAGATTTTATTTATTTATTCATTTATCCCTCCCTTGCTGCTTGCGCTCGCTGGGTCAGCTAACCACGCCGTGCGGTCGGGCCTGCCTTCACCAGGAGGCCCGGGGAACCGAACCCGGGGCCTCCCACATGGTAAACGGGAGCCCTACTGATTGAGCCACAGCCGCTTCCCAGTGATATCTTTTAAGCACCTGGATCTAACCACGCCTGAAACCCAAACCCACAGATAATTCTGCAAAAGCCATTTTAATTGGACTTCTTTCCCTTGCAACCAAAGACTCTTAACCAATATAAACTATTAAAAACAAATCTGGGCAGCTTCTAAGTGGACAATCATTAGGGGATATGGCCCAAAAACACATGGGTTAGAAATAAATATTGCCAGATAACACAGATGCAGAAAACCCAAGGCAGAGAATCAAGAAATCCATACAAATTCCCACTACATGGGCACTAAATCCACCACTGGAGAGAAGCTTCAGGAGGATCCTAAGTGGCCATCTGGTCTACCACAGTGGTCTCCCCATCAGAACAGGAAATGACGCAGGTTGACACAACTTAGCTTTTCACCTGTGTTAGCTCCTCATGATTAGCGTTTTCTCTCCTAAATAGTCTCAAGCCATCTGTATAATGCTCTGTTCCAGAATTTCACTGAGTTCTTGCTGTCACATAGACTCTTTCTGGGGCGTCCTGAATCCATATTATTTTCCATTCTGGAAAGTTGGGGTCCTTTGAAATGCCCCAGGGATTTCTCCTGGGTCCTGGCCAACCAGGAATTCAGTTCAACATATCTTCCTCCCCAGGGATTTGAGAGAACGTTTGTTCTCAGTGCCAAGGCAGAGCTGCGCACAGACGAGCCTTGCAGTGCTTTTCCTGTCGTCTGACCAGCTCTGGTGAGCTGTCTTTGACATCTCATCATTTCCCCTGACTTTCTTATATCATTTTTAAAATTCACCTGGATAGTTCACTGTTTTTTTTTTTTTTTTCAAGTAACACATGCATAGGATTAAAAAAGCTCCAGCAGACCCAACGAATATACTATAAAAAAATCTGCCCCTTCCCCAGTTCCCAGGCCCCCAACTCCCCTCTCCAGGGCCAGTCACAGTTATCACGGCTATCAGCTGCCCCTTTATCCTTTTAGAGCTCGTCTGTGCATAAACCAGGGGAGGGTGTGTGTGGGTGTCCTCTCCCTGCCTTTTGCGTGTGTGGTAAAATGCACATAAAAATTCTTACCATGGGAAGCGGCCGTGGCTCAATTGGTTGGGCTCCCGTTTACCATATGGGAGGCTCTGAGTTCGATTCCCGGGGCCTCCTGGGAAGGCGAGCAGGCCTGTGCGGTGCGGTGAGCTGATGGCCTGTGCAGCGTGGTGAGCTGATGGCCCATGTGGTGCGGTGACCTGGCACAGCAAGATGACCCAACAAAAGGGAGACAAGCAGGCACAGAAAAACGCAAAGCAAATAGACACCGCAAGCACAAGCAGCAAGGGCGGGATAAATAAATAAAATAAAAATAAATCTTAAAAAAAAAAAATTATTACCACGAGCGCCATTTAGTGCGTTCAGGATGTGTGTGACCCCCAGCTCTGTCTAGCCCCAGAAGGTCCTCCCACCCCAAGTGGAAACCCTGTACCCACGAAGCAGCCATTCCCACCGTCCCCTCCGCTGGGCCCTGGAACCCTCACCTGCTCTGCCTCGATGGGGTCACCTCTTCTGGCTGTTTCTCGAAGCGCAGCCACACGCGTGCGGCCTTCCGTGTCTGGAGCTTCCACTTGGAGTACCATTTCTGAGGCCCACCCACAGCCCGAGCACAGATCGGCGCCTCCCAGTACGTCACTGCGTGTCTACGCCACAGTGCACTTACCCACCCACGCGCTGAGGATCTCCGGGCTGTGGTGGGCAATGCTGCCCTGAGCATGCCCGTGCGGGTTTTTGGGGGTCCCCATGTGCACAGTCCCCTTGGGGATACACCTAGGACAGGAAGTGCTGGGTCACATGGTAACTCTAGGTTTAACTTACAGAGGAACTGCCGGACTGTTTTTCACGGAGCCGGCACCCTCTACGTTCCCCATCCAGCCACGTGCAAGGGCTCCAGCCACTCTCGTTATTCTGGGCGTTTTCTAAATTATTATCAGAGCCCTCCCCGTGGGGGTGAAGTGGCCTGTCACTACGGTTTTGCTTTGTGTTTCCCTTTTGGGTAATGATGCTCTCCACCCTTTTTACACAAATACAGCCTCTTGAATATTCCCTCAACAATCCATGCTGGAGATGATCCCATATCAGCTTCACATGTTTTTTGCATTCTTTTGACAGCTGCATAGCGTTCCCCTGTATGGACCCTAATTCACTCCACCAGTCCCCCCCAAGTCGACAGACACCTGGAGTGCATCAGTCTTCCACTGTTCGCATAATGCTGTAACAAATAGCCCCAGGCGTATGTCTTTATGAACAGTCCTCTGATATTTAAATTTTCCTCCCTGAAGGCAAGGGCCTCCCCCCACCCCATTTCTATCTGCAAGAGGCCTTCACCTTGGCTTCCCCGGATGGTGGTACAAACATCACTGATATTTCTGGGCCGTCACTCTATGCCAGGCGCTTAAGTACATATGGTTTATTCCCTTCACTTCTCCAAGTCATTCTTCGAAATGAGTTTTACCTCCATTGGGAGGAGACTGGACGAGTCCCGGTGGCGGAGGCAAGGGTGCCAGCGCCGGGCTCTGCCTGGCTCCCGAGGCCAGGCCCTCCCCTCTGGCCTCTCTCTGGCCTGGGGCCTCTGCAGTAGGGTGACAGACTGTCCCCGTTTTCCGAGGACCTTGGGGTTTCCCGGGACGCAGGAACTGCAATGCCAAAGCCCAGAGAGTTCTGGGCAGACGGGGCGAGCTGGCCGCCCTGGTGGGGAAAGTCTTCCTGCTTTGGTGCGAGGGACCGCCCTGGTTTCCTGGGGCTGCCGAACAAAGTCCCCCAGGCCAGGTGGCTTGAGACAACAGAGACGCACCCTCTCCCTGTCCTGGAGGCCGGAAGTCTGAGGTCCAGGCGCCTCTGACACCTGCAGGGAGGGGCCTCCCTGGCCGCGCCAGCTTCTGGCGGCTGCCGCTCTTTGCTTGCAGCGGTGTCGCTGTGTCCCCTGCTTCCTCCAGCTTCCCGGGGCGTTCCCCCCGCGGCCCGGCTCTGCTCTCTCTCATAAGGACTCAGGCGTGACCTCATTTCAACCCTATTCCCAGATAAGTCCCCGTTCAGGGGACCGCCTCAGCGCCCCGCCTGGGAGGTGACCGCCCCCCACGGTGGCATCCAGCAGTGCCCAGGTTAGGATGTGCACATATCTTTTTTGGGGGGTCACCGGGACACACGCACGCGTCGTCTGTTCCCTCCCTGGCTCCTCCCCGGGCCGGGTGCCGAGCTCAGCCGTCAGTGGGCACTGGGGGGTCCTGAGCTGCCCCCGGCCCCTCATTTCTCTCCCCTCACACCTGCCTGCCCAGCCTCTGTCTCAAATCTCACGCAGCCCCAGCCCGGCACTGGGACACCAACCCGCCCAAAGGCGTCGGAGAAGGGGAGCCAATTCCCCACCGCACCGCCAGGGCTGCTGCGTGGCGGAAAGCCCGGCGGCCAATCCCCACGACCCCCCACGCTCCCGTCACGCATTGTGGGGGTAGAAGAATGCGTGCAGGGTGCAGTAGCTCAAAAGGACTTTGCAGCCGAGCAGATCTGCAAGAACGTAACCCAGCTCCGCGACACAAAGTCACATCCACAATAACTCACAATCGTCCGCCCCGGGTCAGCCTCTCCTCACGGCCCTGAGCCTCCAGGGCCACAAGGAGCTTCTTCCCAGCCACCTCGTGCTCATAATCTCTCCCTTTATCACTGCAAAAGGGGTTGAAGAGAATGAGGACGCTGCCGCCCCTGATCCATCTGTAACCTGGCTTTTTTTTTTTTCCTGGGCCCTCCCCAGCCCCACCCGCGGCTCTTGCTTTCTTAGACTCCTGACGTGGGAGTGGGAAGGGCTGCCACGGTCTTGAGTCCTGCGGCCATCAGAGGGGGCCAAGGGCCCTGAGTGGTGAAAGGGGCACTCAGGAACGTTCCCAGGGCAAGGGTGGGGAGAGGGGGGCCAGGCAGCCCACCTCTCCCAGCCTCCTGTGGCCCAGCCTCCCGTGGCCTGTTCCTCCCAGCCTCCTGTGGCCTGCTCCTCCCAGCCTCCCATGGCCTGCTCCTCCCAGCCTCCTGTGGCCTGATCCTCCCAGCCTCCCGTGGCCCAGCCTCCTGTGGCCTGTTCCTCCCAGCCTCCTGTGGCCTGCTCCTCCCAGCCTCCCATGGCCTGCTCCTCCCAGCCTCCCATGGCCTGCTCCTCCCAGCCTCCCATGGCCTGCTCCTCCCAGCCTCCCATGGCCTGTTCCTCCCAGCCTCCCGTGGCCCATCCTCCCATGGCCTGCTCCTCCCAGCCTCCCGTGGCCTGGCCCAGCCTGCTGCCTCCTCTGGGCCTGCCTGTGTGGGCAGCTGTGGTCAGGCCAGCAGGGGGCCCGTGACTCAGCCCTGAGGTAGCTGCTGCTGCCCCCCACCCCATGGCTGCCTACAGCTGCCTGCATTCCCAGAGCGGGGAACGCTGCTGGCGCCCTGCGCTCTTCCCCCGACTCTGGGCTCAGAGGGCTGAGCTGGGGCCCTATGTCTGCTTGCCACCTCGCCCGGGAGCTCCCCTCTCCGGGGAGGGCCCGGCACTGACCACGGCGCCCAGCCCCCCCCCCGAGGGGATGAGTCTGGGGTCACTGATGCCCAACCTCCCTCTGCCCCTTCCTTGCCTGCTTCGTGCCCCTCCCCTGTCCTGCTCCCCTACTCACGCTCAAGTTTTCCCAGGAGCCTTTGCTCAGTGAATCACCTGCCCAGAAAGCCAGGCTCTGGGGGCTGCTTGTGAGGAGAGCAGCCTAAGACGCCGGTTCTCACTCTCGCAGGGACGTTGGTGGGCGCCTTGGGGGAAGAATGCCGATAGAATGGGGGTAGTGGTGCCTACCAGGCAAGTAGGGCAAATGAGAGGCAGCAGGTAGAGGGGTTCCGCAAACTGTAAAGTGCTGTGCACAGTGCACCACTCACTGTCGCGGGACTTGCCACAAGACTGGTAAAAAGCAGCCCTTGGAAGCGGATTAACGATGGGAGGAGGGAAGGAAGGGAGGGAGGGAGGGAAAAGGAGGGGAGAGGCGAGGGTGGGGTAGGTGGAAAGGAGAGGGGAGCGGTGGGAGAGCCGCGTAGCGCCTCTGCTTACCCCTGACTCTGGGAGACGCTGGTGGTGGGCATGGGTCCTTAGCCCCGTCAATTTTCACAACCCCATCCCCTGCCAGCTGATTTTCTTTATTACTATCAATATTGAAGCACCCCCAAAGTATCAAGAATTGGACAATGAGCGCCCATGCAGCCAGCTCCCAGGTTTGCTGAAGTCCGACATTTGCCATAACTGCTTCAGATACCTTTTTAAAATGCTAGAATTTTACTGACACAGCTGAAGCGCCCGGTGCCTTCCCTGACCCCGCTCCCCTCCCGAGGCCACCACCACCCTGCAGTTTCCATGCAGAGGTCCCTCCAGCTATGGGTGCCTCTTCTCCGCTCAAAGGTAGCCGTACACAGTTTATAGTGTCGTTTCATGAGTTTTTAAACCTTGCATTAATTATTTTGTAATTAGTTCTTCTTGCTGGTTATTAAGGTTTTGCATTAAGCCATGTTGATAAGCACGGGATGGAGTTCATTCATTTCGACCGCCGTATCGTATTCCATTAGCTGAACAAGTGACCTATTGATGGACATGTGGATTGTGTTCAATTTTTCCTGATTACAAACAAGGCTGCAATGGAAACTCCTGTGCATGCTTCTTTTTTTTTTTTTTTAAAGATTTTATTTATTTATTCATTTATCCCCCCCTTGCTGCTTGTGCTCACCGGGTCAGCCAACCACGCCGTGTGGGCGGGCTTGCCTTCACCAGGAGGCCCCGGGAACCGAACCCAGAGCCTCCCATATGGTAAACGGGAGCCCCACTGATTGAGCCACAGCCGCTTCCCCTGTGCATGCTTCTTTAGGCACTTGCTCAAGAGCTCTCCAGAACCCAGCGCCCCTTTTTATAATATCCATTTGTGATGTCTCCTCTGCTATCCTGAAATGTAATTCATGACTGATAAGAGCCACCTACACCTAGGGCCACCCCCAACGCACACACACAACACGACCTGCCTGCAATCTCAAGGAAAGTGATTTATCATAAAATAACATGCATTTCTACGCCAGTGCTCAAACACCACCACTGCAGAAGACAGAACGAGGGAGGCAGACGTGTGCGCCTCCGTGGAGAACTGGCATGCACGCCACAGGTAAGGTGCCAACCGAGACAGGCGTGTGGCGTTGGCACCTCAAGGACCACAGATGGCGAGTGTCTTGGGGGTGTGATGCTCCAAAGGAGCACCCAGTCTCGGTCCAGTTCAGGAGAAAACTGAGTACAACCCACCGTCGATTTACACACTCATCCCATTCCTGGAAAATCCAGTGCACATCAAAACCCACGCCAAAAACACTTGTGGCTTATTTTTTTATTTTATTTTTTTAGGAGGTACCGGGGGGTCGAAACTGGGACCTCATGTGTGGGAAGCAGGTGCTCAACCACTGAGCTACACCCACTCCCCGACTTTTAGTTTATTAACACAACAGAGTTAAGTTCTAGACCAGGCTCCTTATAAACACGGTTTCACCAAAAAACGACAGGTGGAGTTTTGAAAATTCTCGTAGCGGCCTGTCCCCAGCACCACGCAAAGCTTATCACCCTCAGCCCCATGCACTAAAAGCCCAGAGCTCCCCCCAGCTACTGTGGAAACCAACCGCCCCCCCCCCAATTCCCAAAATGCCCCCCGCTGCGGCGGCCTCGCAAGGCTGCAATTACAGGTCATGGCTCAAGAGGTCTTTAAATCTCCCGACTCCAGGTTTAAAGGGCAACGATAAAGAGCTGCTCTGGGGCCGTCCTCCAGAGCCCAGGAGAGAGGACAGTGTTCACACCAATGGCCGAAAAGAGGCCCGTCTCCGTCTCCCTCCAGAGACACCACCAGCCCATGGCAAGGAGACCTTCAGGGAGCCGGACCCCCGGGCCCAACTCACGGAGCCCCCGTAGGGCCCGGAAGCAACCTCACGCAGCGCTGTCTGGGATTCTTAGACGCCCCGTCTCCGAGTCGTTTATAAAGAGAGAGGGGCCCAGACATCTGATCCCAGTTAGCCGTCATTCTGGGGGGCTTGGATGTCGTTACAAACGAACCTTCTAAAGATCACTTTAAAAAGTAACACAGCCAGGGCTTGCCCGTGGAGCTCATCAGTAACATACACCCACAACACAGACGGAACAACCAGTGGCCTGATTTACGCCACAGGGTGTTCACGGCTGCGGTAACATTTCCAGGGGATGCGTCATGTATGGGTTCAATGCCGTGTCTCCAAAGCTCTGGACATAAGGCGAGCAGATGGGAGCCAACCAAACTCCGATGACTCAAAAATATGGACTTCAAAGAGGTGGGTGGAGGCTTTGGAGAACATTAGTCCACGAATGTAAGCGTGGAACAAGAAGAAATGTTTTTTAATGTATTATAGTCCTTAGAAATAAGCATATGCAACTCGATTACTAATACAAACCGACAGGTAAACATTTGACGGATCAATTTAAACCACAAAAGTTTTATATTTAAGTTTATTAAAAAAAAAAAAAATCGAGGGAGCGCTCTTCTCGTTGGTAGTTAACTTCCGTTCAGGCATATGCCAATTTTTGGCAGCACACCGATGAGTAAGACAGATGAGGCCTCTGCCTCCAGGGAACTGCCATTACATTAGAGGGAGAGAGACAATAAGCAAATAACTATAATATCATGATACGTGCTTGTGGTGAATAATAAAGGCGTACGGAGCAGAAGGAATGGCGGCTGTGGAATGAGCGGGGAGGGGCTTTCTGAAGAGGTAATATGTGAACAGAGACCAGAAGAAAGTGGGAAACTGAGACTTGTAAACATCTTGGGGGAAGACAATAACTGGTAGAGGAAACCACAAGTGCAAAGGCCCTGGGGTAGGACCAAGCTGGCACTGTTCCAGAAACAGCAAGAGGCCAGGATGGCCAGAATGGAGGGGGAGTGGGGGTGAGTAGACCAGAACCAGATCACGTAGGGCCGGTGGCCCCTGGAGAGATGGAGGGTACTTAGTCCTGTAAACTGGGAGCGCCTTTGAGCTGGCCAGGAGGTAGCCTCTCATCCTTCTAGATATAGGACCTCCATCCACAGCTGGGTCCAATGTGCCGCTCCATCATTCTCAGGGTCTTAATTTCCTTCCCTCCACGGGTGAAACAGTCCAGGGCATAGGCAGGCCACAGCCGCCCCAGAGGGTAAGTAAAGGCTGGCTCTCCCCAGCTCAATCTGTACATGGCAACTCGATTCTGAAAGTGAGCACCAATTAAGCACCTCTTGGATGCCAGGCACTGGCCTTGGCTTGGCGCCACATGTAGCCAGGCCCGCGACAGCGCATGCCTGTTCGTCCAAAGCTGAGAGCCGCCACGACCACCTTTAGGATTTTTATGGCCCACAAAGAGCTTCGCTTTGCTCTCCTCCCAGGCTCACATCCCCTGGGTGGCAGGAAGGGCGAGAAGCCGTCAGGTTGCCAGGGAGGGAGTGGGGTCCCAAAAGCCAGTCCTCCCGATGGACTCGGGGGTGCAAGAATCCAGCTGCAGTGGGAGTACGGCTAAGACTGCCTACACCCCCACCGAGTGGCCCCGTTGTGTGCCCTTCTGAGTGCGCCTGCCCGATGGGGACTGATGGGGACCGGGCCCCCTGGGCCTGCCCCCTGTGGGGTGCACAGGCCCCCAGCTCAGAAGGGCTCCGTGGTGGGTTTAATGCCCAGCGGTCACAGCTTTGACATTCCGAACCAATTCCGAACCAGGGGCCCTGCGTGTCCATTTTGCACGAGGCCCTGAAAATTAGGTAGCTTCCCTGGGTGGGGGCCCCATACTGGCCCCTCACATGGGGCCCCGGGCAGCTAGCGGGGATCTGAAATGTGCAAGACCTCCAAGCGGTGGCCTGCAGGGCCCTCCTAGCCGGAAGCCGCTGCAGACACCGAGGCCGCTTGGCGCAGACGTCCGTGAGGTGATGTCTGGTTTTGATTAAATATCCCGAGTCATTCATTAACTGGCACCACAGACAGGGTCGGAAGCCGTCCTGCTGTAAAACCCTCCGCCACGCCGCCCCGTCCCTGCCACCTGCAGTGCCTGCCGGAAACTAGGAGCCCCTGGTCTGGGGGCTGCGGAGCCCGAGGCTGTGGTCACCCAGCCCAGGGACCTGCCGACCTGGAAGCGGCCCCTTCCACCCCGTGGGGCTCCCCCCCTGCTCGTTCCTCTCCCGGCGGAGCGCGGGTCACCTTACCCGGTCACTGGAAGGTTCCAGAGCCCCAGAGCTCAAATGCCACCAATACAGGCAGTCTTGTGCTCGGTCTTTGCAAGCAATCTATGCCTGGCACAGTCTGCACTCGCCGTATAGTTCTGCAGCGATTTCTATAGAAGTCTGTTTCCATCCCAAGACTGAGCCCTCAAGGGCAAGGTCCATCCATTCACCCTTCCAGAAACCTGTTACTGGCCCTGGCCGTTGGCTGATGCTGGGATTTTGGCGTCTGCCATTTCCTAAGTCTAGGGACAGAGACTCCCCTTAGTTGGGCCCTAAGTATTTGCAAAATGAATGAAATTATAACTCACATTTATTGAGCACCTACTGTATACCGGGCACTGTCTCCTCATTTAACTTCCACACCCTGAGGTGTTGTGAACTATTATTATCCCCATTTTACAGAGGGAGAAACTGAGGCCCTTGGCAATGACACGTTAATCAGACAGCTTACCATACACGTGTGTGTAAATGTGCACACATATGCACAATATGCACATGCCTCAGGAAGCTGAAAACCAGTAGATTCACAGGCAGGCAGAGGTCAGAGATGAATCAGCAAAATATCTTGAGCTGGTGCTTACTTCCATCTAGTTCCTGATTTCTAATGACTGTTTATTCTTGAAAGTGTCTCATTCGTGTGCTGAGCCTCCCGGTCAGAGCGCAGTGCCAAGCGGCCGATGTATGCACTCTGGTGGGCTAGCACCCCACCACACACACTTTTCAAGACAGTGCGACTCCTCGGAGCCCGCAGCTCTCTGGCATCTCACAGGTGGGACCCTCCAGGCCTGCACAGAAGGCCCCCACATCTCCCCCTTCCCTGCATTTCCTCCCAGCCCTGGGGTGAGGGTGAGCTCTGCAAACGTCCTGACCAAGAGGATGCACTGGAAAGGACTCGTGCCAATTCCAGACGAAGCGTTACAAGACGTAGCGGAGAGGGCCTGGGGTCCAGCACCCTGCAAAGAAGCTCGGGCAGGTTGCAGGCTCGAGAGGGACCACACGGACGGAGGAAAACCTGGAGAGATGACAGACGACAAACGGAGAGAGGCCGAGGCCCGGCCAGCCCTAGCCAGGCCAGCCCGGCCAGCGGAAGTGCCAGGCAGTGTGGGCAGTGCCTGGATGGACCGGCAGCCCGGCCGAGCCGCCCCCCCACACCATGAGGACTCGAGACAGACCACCTTGCTGGGTCCCGCCCAGTTGCAGAATCACAAGCTAATAAACGGCCACTAAGTCTCGGGGCGCCTTGTTAGCAGCAATAGATCAGGAATCAGGGGTGCAGCCAGGTGGCCCAGATGTCAGGACACGGGGGGTGGGGGGCTGTCCTTGCTTCAGCCCTCCCCTCGAGACAGCGAACAGTGGGGAGTCTCTGGAAGCTCTCAGAAGCCATAGACTCGACCCTAACGGAGGTCAACACAAGACGGCATCCCATAATGTGCCCGTTGGTGCCAGAGCAGAGGAGGAAGAGAGAGAAGATTCCCAACAGAGTGCCCACGTGGGCCTGAGCCATTGCCAGCGAGGAGCCCGGCTGCTGGGCACCCCAGCGGCCGGCGTTGCGGGGGGGGGAGGTGCCGGTCAGTCCACTGTGTGCTCCCTCCGCGTGGTTGTAGGTCAGGGGGTTGGGGGCCGAGGGGACTTGCAGAGCTCAGGGCTCGGATCCCATCCGTGGGTGAGACACATGGGGACAGCCGGGCAGTGGCCACATGCTGGAGGAGTCAGAAAGAAGGAGCGTTAGCAGACGGAGCAGATCCGCCTTATTCGGCCACTTTCTGTGGTCTGGGTTCAGAGAGGGGCTACTTGAGCTTCAGGTGGGAGACGGTGCCTCGGGCTGTCGGTGCTGCCAGCAGCATCTGCTGCCTACCTCCCTCTTCCCCACCGCCTGGCAGCGCCTGCTCGCTTTCCAGACAGGTGTCGGCGTAACAAACTTTGGCCTAAGAGGGAAGCGTGAGCACTGCTGATAAGAGGGTCTGGCAGCCGGAACCGGAAGGTGGGAGGGAGGGAAGTGGGCTGGGGGCAGAGGTGTGGGAGAGACTTGGCCCACTCCTGGGGTCTGTCAGCTGGAGTGGGCGGGCAGAGCTCCTCCTGCTTCCCCTAGAATTCAGCCTTAGTCTTTGCTTCATGAGCAGAGTGGGCAGGAGACAGGCCATCTTCTCACTGTCCCCTCTGCTGCATGCCACCCCTGCCCCATTGTCTCCTGGCCTGGGAACCTCCTACTTCAGCAAGTGCTACCGACTCTGTCTTCCAGGTGTGCCCCAATCTGCCCTCCTCCCAGCTCCACAGAGAACACCCTGGCTGAGTCACCGGTCCTCTCTTGCCTGGAATCTTGCAGAAGCTTCCTCGGTGGTCTCCTGGCCTTCACCCTGCTCCCCCAGCAACCCAGGGACCCACCCTCCCCAAAGACTTCCCATCCTGCTCCCATTACAATCCCCATTCCCTCACATAACTGAAAAGGGCCCCTGTGATCTTATCTCCCCTCACTCTCCCTCACCCACTTTGCTCCAACCCACTGTCCTTCTCAGTGAACCTCAAGTGCACCAGAATCGATTCCACCGCAGGGCCTTTGTACCTGCTATTTCCGCCAACTGAACCCTCTTCCCTCTTATCTACAGGGCTCCGGTGAGCTCTCTCTCTCTATATATATATATATATTCAAGCCTTTGCTCAAATGTCACTTCCTCAGACAGGCCATCCCCAACCACCCTCAGTGAAATAGCCAAGACCCCTCCCACTACCTGCACCATCTCTCTCTATCCCCTTTGGGGGAAGTTTTCTTCCTCATGCAGGAACTCTTGGAAGCAGCTGCTGCATTTCTAGGAGGTGATTCTGCAGAGAGTCTGCCCAGGGCACAGAATGGGCTTGGACGTGGGAACGAGGACATGCACGCCAGGGTTGATTGCTGCAGTCAAGAGGGAACCAACCACGTCAGTTACTGAACATCCCTTACAAAGAGCGAGGCCGCCCTGCAGTCAGGGCACAGGACAATCACCGAGACCTTTGTTTTCATGTCATTTCTGTTCCTGTGTTTCTCAGCTGCGGGGTAACAGACACACAGTAAAGGATTAATTATTCAATATTTCCTTTTTTCATAGACAATTCTGAGAACAGTTTTAGATTTATAGGAAAATTAAGAAGCTAGTACAGGGAGTTTGCAGGCACCCCGCACCCAGTTCCCCTACTCTTAGCATCTCACATTAGTGTGCGACATTGGTTACAACTGATAAACCAGTACTGATATGTTGTCATGAACCTAAGGCCGTATGTTAGTAGCATTTCCTCCATTTTTGCCTTCTGCCCTTTTTCTGTTCTGGAATCCCAGCCAGGACCCACGTGACATTGGGTCGTCCTGGCTCCTGAGACCCCTCTGGGCTGTGACTGTGTCTCAGACTTTCCTTGCTTCTCAATGGCCTGGACAGTTTCATGGAGCCCTGGGGAGGGTTTTTGTAGGATGTCCCTCCACTGGGATTTGTCCGCTCTTTTCCTTGTGAGTAGACTGGGGTTAGGAGTTCAATGGCTTTTTTTTTTTTTTTTTTTTTTTTAATAAAGATTTTATTTATTTATTCATTTATCCCCCCCTTGCTGCTTGTGCTCGCTGGGTCAGCTAACCACGCCGTGCGGGCGGGCCTGCCCCCACCAGGAGGCCCCGGGAACCGAACCCAGGGCCTCCCACATGGCAAACGGGAGCCCCACTGATTGAGCCACAGCCGCTTCCCTCAATGGCTTTTTACCAGCTACATGCTCAAGAGTAGAAGCCAGGTGGGTGCCAAGACCAAGGGAGGTATTTGGAGGAATATATTCCTATTTACACGTGTCTGTTTCTGCTTGTGTGTTCCTATGTCATCTTTGGAAGGACCCACAAGAAACTGGAAACCATGGATGCTTCTGGGACAGGAAACTGGGATAAGAGGGTAAGATGGTAAGAGAAACAGGCTTTTCACTGTTTGCCTATTGGTACCATTCGAAAAAAAATCTTAACCATGTGTACATATGAGTTAAAAAAAAAAAAAAGATAAATCCAATGAAACTAAAACATGCTCTCCCTGCCCTGCGGCCTCAGGGGCCTCCCCCCTACCCCAGGCCAGGCCCTGAGCCCATGGCGGTATCTTGGCAGGCATCCAGGAGGCAGTCACTGTGGTCAGCTGGCTGCACTTCAAAGGAAGGACTGATAAGGGGCCAAGGCCATTTCCCTCCTGGCCTCTACAGCCCAGGTGTGTGGGGTGAGGGGAGGGGGAAGCGATGGCTCAGGCGCTGCCGCGGTGAGCCCCTGGGCAAGTGGTTTTCCCTCAACGGGCCGCCTCGCTTTGCTCACCTGTGTGACCTGGATGCTGGGGCCGTTGAGCGCTGGCTGTTGAGGGCTTAGCCCACAGCTGAGCCTAGGATGCCTCTTCACACAGAGAACAAAATCAAGCCCCTCCTCTGCTCCACAGGTGCCAGGTGATGGGCCCCCCACCTGCCAGCCCCATTTCCCTCCCCCTCCCCCTTGCTCCCCCAGGTCCAGCCACACGGGCCTCTGAGCTGTACCCCAGACACACGCCATCTGCACATCAGAGCCCAGAGCCTGGGCAGTGAATGACAGCAAGCATCTCAGCCTCGTGCCCCCTCTTACCAGCTCACCTCTCTCTGAGCCTCAGTCTCCCTCATTTGTAAAACGGGTTTATAGTCACACCGACTTTGTCATCTGTGGTGGGAGGCCTAAGAGAAAAGGGACCCTCGGCATCATGCTTAACACAGTGTGCACACTCGGGGAACGGGCCAGGCGGTCATCAGAGGAACCTGTCCCCATGGGGGAGCGGGAGTCGGGATGGCTTGGCACCCTGGTTGATGCCCACTCACTGCTTGTGTGCTGCTGGCTTTGCCTGCTTGGACGTTTGTGTTCAGATCCCAGCCTACCTGCTTGCTGGCTGTGTGACCCTGTGCAAGTCACTTGCCTCTCTGAGCCTCAGTCTGCTCACCTGTAAAATGGGCATGATTTCTTTCTACCCTGTACAAACATCGATTGTGTACCTGCCCCCTGCGGGGCCGTTCTAGGAGCTGAGAGCACAGAGGCCTCCCCCGCTGATGTGTTCTGTGATGTCAGAGAGCTTTAAGGGCCATGAGAAAATAAGGACAGGGAGGGTGGGAAGGGCAGATCGCTTGGGGCCTTGGGGCTTTTGCACAGACTCAGGATTTCCTTCTGAGATGGGGAGCACAGGCATGACAGGGTCAGTCGCGTGTCTACACAGGATCCCTTTGACTATGACGAGGACAATGGACTGGGGCCAGCACCGATGCCATGACAGAAAGGAGGAGGCTACTGCACCAGTCCTGGCAGGGCATGGCAGCGGCTCGGACCAGGGTAGAGCCCACAGTGGGCGCTGCTGAGGAGGATGAACGTGCTTCTGCGTGCTGAGCGCAGGGCACGGAGTGGGTGCCTGTCCACCCTGCGGTCACTAGCATCGTTTGGCTGCTGACCCATTGCCCGTTCCAGCCTAGGGTCTGGGATTCTCTCTGTGCTCTTTCCCAGGAAGCTCCCCATTCCCAGAGATTCTCCCGTTTTTTTGTCTTTTTTTTTTAGGGTCTGGATGGACCCGGGTGACCCAGGCGGGTGTCCGTCAGCCCCCGTGGCAGGTGGGAAGGCTGCTGAGGCCTCTTCCTGGGCACTGCGCCCTTTCTGGAGCCTCCTTGAGGAGGACCTGACTTCACGTCTCGTTGCTATATCCGTTTTTATTAGGATGCAAATGTTCACGGCAGCTCTGTTCATAGTCACCCGAAGCTGGGAACAGCCCCAATGTCCGTCCGTGGGTGAGTGGAAAACCAAATCCTGATCCATGCCCAGCAGCAACGAGAAGGAATGAGACACGCACACCTGCAGTAACACGGATGCATCTCGGGTACATTGCATTGAGCCAAAGAGGCCAGGGGCCGAGGGGCACATGCCTCACGATTCCACCCACAGGAAGCGCAGGAAGAGGCTAACGCTCAGCTATGGGGACAGAAAGCAGTGGGGGTGCAGGGGCATCATTCACACACCGTAAAAGTCACCGATTTAAAGGATACGAGAGGGAAGCGGCTATGGCTCAATCAGTGGGGCTCCCGTTTACCATATGGGAGGCCCCGGGTTCGGTTCCCAGGGCCTCCTGGTGAAGGCAGGCCCGCCCGCACGGCGTGGTTAGCTGACCCAGCGAGCACAAGCAGCAAGGGGGGGATAAATGAATAAATAAATAAAATCTTTAAATAAAAAATAAAAAATAAAAAAATAAAGGATACGAGACTATGCAACCATCGCCACCATCATCCCAGAATGCTTCCGTCACCCCAAAAGGAAACCGTCCCCCATCAGCAGTCACTGCCATTCTCCCCATGGCCCACGGGCCTCGCCAGCCACAGAGCTGCTTCGACATTTCGCATAAACAGACTCCTGTGGGGCGTGTGACCTGGTTTCCGGGGTCCCTCCGTGCTATGGCAGCGGTCGGCACTTCATGCTTTCCACGGCTGAGTGCTACTCCGCTGCGTGGACAGATCACGTTTTGCTGATCCACTCCCGCGCCGGTGGACGCTGGGCTGTCTCCAGTTTGAGCTCTTGTAGAAAATGAGCAGCCTCACGCACGCCTGCGTGTGGACAACCGGGAGTGGGATTGCTGGGTCTTCCAGCAGTCTGTGTCTAGCTTTTGAGAAACTGCCAAACTGTTTTCCGAAGTTCCTGCCAAAACTTTGACATGAGGTATGAAAGCATCCGGAACAATCTAGAAGATTCTGTTTGCCTCGTTTAAAAAAAAAAAGGGTAATAAATGATTTGTTGTGTTTTCGAAACAGAGTAAGTGGAGAATATCGGCACGTGGCCGGGGTCGGCGAGGGCTCGGGGCGCTGGAATCCAGCTGACTGGGTTCGAACATCCCCGCCACCTGCTCACGGCGGGCGTCAGGCTTCACGAGGCAGGACCATGGCGGCCTCGCCCTCGGCGTGCTGTTTCGAGCGGGCGTGTCCCGCTCTGTGTAAAATGGGGAGCTCGCTATACTAGAGGTCACACCGTCGTTTCCACCAGAAGCAGCCCCGTCGGGAGTGGACACAGGGGTCAGCATCGTTTAGGGCAGAGCCTCGGGCTGCTGCTAGAGCCCCACTGAACACACGCCTACACACGCGCCCACACACATGCACACGCACACGCCCACACGGCTGGGCACGGGGGAGGGCGTAGGGCAGTGGCAGCCTCTATGGTGTTTGCCGGCCTGGCCCCTGTTTTCCCCTCCTCGGACACCAGAATGTCCTTTTCATTCGGGGAACACCTTTCCCTTTAGGAAACCCCCCCCACCTCCCACTCCTGGAGAGCTGTCCAGTCAGAACACGCCATGCTTCAGTCTAGTGACTGGCTCAGAGAAGGGCCTGTGGCCCGACCTCAGCTCTGACAGCCACGGGACCTCTGCTGGAAACGCACGCAGAGAAGAGCTCTCCTCCCACCAGGGGTGCTGACGAGGGAGAAAGCTGGCCAGTCTCTGCTGCGGCCACCTTTATTGCTGTCATGGAAAAGATGGCAACTCAGAGGAAAGCCGAGCTGACAGATAGAGCCCGAATCTGACGACATTGCTCAACCCCCTGGATCTAACCATGCCTGAAGCCCTTGATGTTTCAGGTATGTGAGCTAATAAACTCTCCAGTTGCATCGGAGTTTTCCTCACTTGCAACCAAGAGTCCTGCCAAGAAGTGCAGGTGACAGGGAGTATCTTCTAGGAAGATAAAAATTCTGGAGAGATTTGCAATATATGCTTTTGTCAGGACAGTGGGGTGTAATCTTCCGACAGGGGGAGAGTGGAAGGACAGGCATATGGTTGTGTAGCTGCCTGACGTTTCTCTAGAGCAGCTTCTCTGAATGGCTGTTTCCTTCCTGGGCACCTGGAGGATGGTGGTTAGTAGCTGGGCTGGGGCAGGTGTGGGAGGAGAGCAGGCCTCCTGCTTAGCAAAGGGAGTTAGTGAGCCAGGGGAGGGAAGGGCCAGGGTGGGCGTGGCACACAGTAGGTGCCCAATAACGAGCCCCTCCCTTCCCCGCATCCATGTGCTTAATTCAGCACTCATCAAAGACAGCTGCCTGGAGCGTCCGCCAAGTTTAAGGCCAGACTTGGAGGAAGCAGAGAGGCAGCATATTTTCCCAGGGTTTTATTCTGAATTTGGGGGATGGGGGTGTAGAGGGGGTCGGGGCCACATGGGCAGGTCCATAACAACATGTCTGTTCATTAAGCATCTGCTGTGTGCTGGCACTTTCCATCAAGGATTTACTGAAATGGAAAACAGATCTTGCCACTCCCTTCCTTAAATCCTTCTAGTTGCTTCCTTTTACTCTCAAAACAAAATCCAGACTCCCCCGGGGCAGCCTACGGAGGGAGGCCCTGCACAGCAGGCCTCCGCCCCCTTCTGTCTCATTTCCTCCCCCTCTCGCCTGCATGCTCATTCCACTCCAGCAACACTGGTCTTCTTGTTCCTTGAACATGCTGAGCCCACTCCTGCCCCAGAGCCTTTGCACACGCTGTTTCCACTACCTGTAATCCTGGTCCCTCTGGGCATTGCTGCCTGTTCAGAAAGGCTTTCCCTGACCATCTGTTCCCCACCCACAAGGCTCCCTGCCACACTTTATCACATCATCTTGGTTCCCCTATTGCCCAGCACTCCTCAGAAAGGAAACTCCCGAGGACAGGGACCTGGCCTCCAGCTCCCTGCTGCCCCCTCAGGGTTTTTGGTAGGGCCTCGAGGAATGTTGGCTGCATGAATACAGGAACCCCAAAAGCAAGGCTGCAAGGGAGGTTTCAATAGCTACATTTTCCAAATACAGCAACTGAGTCTCAAGGTCGCACAGCTGCTAAAGAGGTGCCAGGACTCAAACCCATGCCAGCCTGCCCTGTCCCCACCCGGAGCCCCTAAGGGACCAGGGCGAAGCTCTGGGAGAAGGCTGGCGCTCCCTCATTTTGTTCCCTTGAGAGGTGCAGCTAGCGGGAAGGCAGCTGGCTTCCCTGGGAGGCATGGAGCCAGGAGGGCAGAATTAATCTGCCCTCGGGCTGTGCTGGCTCCAGACCCAAGGAGGTGGTGACTGTCACTCTCATAGGAGAGGGCGCCTCTTGCCATGGCAACAGGACCTCACAGAGGATGTGTTTGCCAGAGCACAAAGGGGGTGTCAGGAAACACCCACATGCTGGCAGCAGGAGCACGGGGCGTGGCCTCGCTCCCCACCTGGGGACGGTTGCTGGGAGGCCGTGAGCCTCTCTGGGTAGACACTGCCTCCCCCAGCCCCCATGCTTGCCCTGCAAAGGACCTTCTTTCTCGAAACAGAGAAGGAAGGAAAGTTGCATGGTCTGACGTGACAGTTCTATGCTGGCACACGGCTAGGACTTTCACACCCCTTAGAATTTTGCCCGTTGCACAAACGGGGACACTGAGGCAGACAGGCAAGACCTGGGAAGGCCCTTAAGGGGTGGGGGTACCAGTGGGGCTTTGGAGGCTGAACTGGCCTGAGATCGAATCCAAGCTTTCCCACTCACCAGCTCTCTGTCTTTGGGCAAGTCATTCTAATCTCTGAGCCTCGGTGTTCTCATCTGTAGAATGGGGACAGTAATAGTTTCCAGAGCAGCCACTCGTGGTTAGGTGTATAATTCAGTGGCTTTTAGTATAGTCACAAGTGTGTGCAACCATCACCACTATCTCATTCCAGAACAGTTTCCGTCACCCCAAAAGGAAACCCCCTCCCATTAGCAGTCACTCCCATTTATCCTCTCCTAGCCCCAGCCTCTGGTCACCAACAATCTCCTTTCTGCCTCCAGGTATCTGCTTCTCCTGGCCATGTCATCTGAACGGAGCCCCATCACGTGGTCTTTCCCTTCGCGTAGTATTTTCAAGCTTCCTCCGTGCTGGAGCACGCAGCAGTCCCCTGCTCCTCGTCATGGCCGAAAGACAGTATTCCATTGTAAGGCTGAGGCACGTTTGGGCTGTCTCCACTTCTGGGCTACTACGAACAGCACCGCCGTGGGCATTCGTATGCGAGGTTCCCTGTGGACCTGTGCTCACCTCTCCTGCATAGACACGGAGGAGTGGAGCTGCTGGCTCAGGTGGTAAGTCTAAGTTTCACTTCCTGGGGCCACTCAGCCTTCTTAGGTCCTTCTGTGCAGATGAGAAAGGAGCATGCCCCCGGGGCAGATAGAGTCTGCACTGGGGCACCCAGCCTGGTGAGCAGCGTGTAGGCTGAGCCCAGGCTCCATTTGCCCTTTTGCAGTGCGCAGCCTGCACAACTGTACTTTCTGATCCTGATAGTTTTTAATTCTTAGAGTAGTGAGGGGGATTAAATGGCATTCTCCATGGAAGTACTTAGACTCGTTCCTGGAACTTCGTAGGTACTGCAATCAGGACTAACTAGTATCCTTTTCCCACCTACAAACAGAGGGGGCACATTTCCTCAGGGTCTGAGTCCAGATCCTCCCTCTGCTGACTTCCAGGGGGTGAGGTGAAGCAGGAGCATCTTGGGCTGTGGGAGTGGGAGGGAAGGGAAGCAGACCTGCTCTCCACTCACCTGAGCCCCCCTCCCAGCTGTGCCTTGCTTCACTGGTTGCATACAAATTGCACCATGTTGAGAATGCTCCAAAATAGTCCATGTTAAAGTACCTTAGTATTAAAGTATCTTATCAGGAGTGTTCTGATCGCAATGTCAGTAGTAAAACTCAATCTGCCACTAGAAAAAGAGGAAACTAATCAGCTACTATAACTTAAAAGTCTAGTGTTCACATGCTTCAGGCATGGCTGGTTCCAGGGCCACAGACAGGACCCAGGCTCTCTGTGCCTCTCGGCTTTACTTTCCTCTGTGGTAGCAAAGATGACTCCTGACAGTGCGAGCCTCCCCTCCTACGTTTCCCAATCCCAGAAGTAAGAGCGTCTTTCCTGCTAGACCTGGTGGAATTCCCAGAGAGGCATCTGATTGGCCTGGCTTGGGTCAAGCCCATCTCTGACCAGTCATTGTGGCCAGGGGGATGGCCGTAGACCAATAGTAGACCCACTGGACTGAGTACAGATTTATGCTCAGGGATGAGCTTATACTACAGGATGGGAGAGGGACAGTTTCCCCCAAGAAGATACCAGGCAAACCAAATCACACAACTATTGACTACTCTGTGCCAAGAGCTGGGAATAAACCACTGGGGTAAGGCAAAGATGGCCTCTACCCTTTTGGAACTTGCTGTTTGAAGGGAAAAGAGAGGCATTAAACGATGAATTGGACTATAAATAACAATTTAGTTACAAATAAGAGAAGGGCTACAAAGGAGGAGTATAGACAGCACAAGGAATTCATCAAGGACACAGCCTCATTCCATCCTTGAGCTCCACCCCCCCTAGAGTGACGGTTTATCCTTAGCTTGCTGCCTTATGGTTGCAAGATGGCTGCTGTGATGCCAGCTATCACACCCTGAAGGAAGAATTTCCAGACAAAGAGGATGATGTTTCCTCCCAGGCTTACCTTTTGATCAGGGTGGGGCGGGGGGGACTTTCCTGGAATCCCCAGCATATACTTTCTTTGGTTTCACTGAGCAGAACCATGTCCAGTGTCACTGCTAGCTACAAGGGAAGCTGAGAAAATGAGCATCAGGCATTTGCAACCACTGGAGTAGAGGCAGGCTGTGTCAGTAAGGAACAAGGGACAGGGGCATAGCTGTTGGGGGGCAACCACCAAGTGACTGTCTTAAGGGCCCTGAGGCCTGACTAGGGGAGAAGTCAGGGAAGGCTTCCTGGAGGAGGTGGTGGTTGAGCTGAGGGCTGAAAGGGATAAGGCATTAGCCAGGAAAGGAGGGCTCCAGGCAGGACAGGACACCTCGTGTCTGGAGAACTAACTGAAGCCTGGAGTACTGTAGCGGGTTGACTAGGGTCCTCCAAAAATCCAAGCCCCCCAAAACTTCAGGACAGGACCGTTATTTGGAAATGAAGCCTTTGCCGATGGAGTTCGTTAAGTGAGCGTGAACCAGACTCCTAAACCCTCCTAAGTGGAAGGGCGGCCCCGCAGAGAGGGCAAGGCCCTGTAAGGACACGGGCAGAGCCTGTACAGCCGCAGCTGCTAGCCGAGGTGGGGGGTACATCGGCCCATGTGGCTGTTGACCCTGGCAGCCGGGAGAGAGGCAGGAGCCCGGCCTGCCCCCGCCGGGATCCCAGACGCCTGGCCTCCGGGGCTGGAGAGGGTAACTGCCTGCTGTCCCCACCTGCACCCCCGTCTGTGGTCCTGTGCCGTGGCAGTCTGGGAAGTAGGACAGGCATCACGCCAGGCCAGGCTGGCTGCTGTAACGAGCAGGCCCGACATCTCCAAGGGCTCGAGCACCGTGGAAGGTTCTCCCTCGCTTAGAGGACATCAGAACAGCCCCTCCTGCTCAGCGGGCACCTTTCTCCCCAGCAGATTTGCATTCCGGGTCCACACCACCCGCCCCTTAGCAAAAGCTTCTGACTCAAATGGACAACGCGGGCAGGCGGCCCGTGTCCCGCGACGGGGAGCCGTCCTGCCGGCCTGCCCCGGGGAGACATTCCCACTCGTGTGCCGAGGCCTTGACTTTACGCATCCCCGCTCCTGGCCCCAGCCCCAGGGTTTTGGTGAGGAAGCCCGTTCTCGTGCCTCTCTCCCTGCACCTGGGCGTCCCCGTTTCCCGGGGCCTGGCCGGGGCCCTGGACTCCTGCTCCTCCTGCAGGCTCCTGGCACCCAGCACCGCACCCGCCGCACAGGAAGGACCAAGCTGTATCTGGTGAATACGCAGATCAGTGAGTAAACCCCACGAGGGTTTTTGGAAACTGACCAGCCGCTGCAGTGGACGGCGCCGAGCGGCCGCCTGTGGAGGCCGGCGGGGACCTGGCCCCTGCTGCCCAGCTTCTCCTTGATCGAAGATGTTTTTTGGTAAGTCGTAAAGGACTTTTTTATTGGGGTGCGATTCACGTAGTGTAGAATCACCTGGCATCTGGTGCGGGCACGGCGCTGGGCGGCCAGCGCTCCCGGGCTCCAGAACAGCTTCACCCCAAAAGGAAAGCCCGCGCCCCGCTTCCCACTCGCCGCTCCCTGCCTCTAATCTGCTTCCCGCCTTCGCGGATTTGCCTCTTCTGGACGCTTCCCGGCAGCGGGGCTGGGTGGCACGAGGTCTCTGTGTCTGGCTTCCCTCGCTCGGCGCCGTGGCTCACCGGGTGTAGCGTCAGCAGGTCGCTCCTCGTCGCGGCTGAGTCATCTCCCTGTACGGGTGGACTGCGACTCGTCTCTCCGTTCACCTGCCCGGGCACTCGGTTGTTTCTGAGCAACGCTGAGCAACGTTGGTGTGCAAGGACGGCGAGTCCCGCTTTTCATTCCTCTGGGGCGCGGACCAGAAGGGGGTTGTCGCGTTGTATGGTAATTCCATTTTTAACTTCCTGAGGCACTGCCAAACCTTACAACCCCACCAGTAGTGTGCCAGGGTCCCAACGTCTCCACGTCCTCGCCAGCACTTGTTATTCTCTGTTTTGCTCTTTACTATACCCACCTTGGTGGGCGTGAAGTGGTATCTCACAGTGGCTTTGATTTGCATTTCCCTAATGACTAACGATGTTGAACATTTATACATAATTTAATCCTCAAAATAACCCCAGGAGGCAGGCACTGCTATTCAAACTCATTTTCCACGTGGGGAAACTGAGGCGCAGGGAGGCGTCGTAATTTGCAAGCCCCAGAGCTAGTTAGTGGTGGAGTTGGAATTTTTTTTTTTTTTAATTTTTTAATTTTACTGGGAGGTCCCGGGGATCGAACCCAGGTCCCTCCATACGGCAGACGGACGCCCAACCATTTGAGCCACATCTGCCCCCTGGAGTTGGAATTTGAACCTGGGTTTGTCCAACTCCCGAGTGTTCTCTTCTATTCCACGGATATGGGGCGACTCGTGCCCCAAAAAAAGACACGCTGAGATCCTCACTCCCAGAGCCTGGGAATGGGGCCTCTGAGGACGAGATCAGACTGAATTAGGGTGGGCTCTGATCCCACCTGTCTTTACAGGAGCAGGAGAAAAGGTGTGGACCTGGTCCACGAGCACCCCGTGAAGATGGGGGTGCAGAGATGGGCAGTGCTAGAACACGTTTCATCAGCGAGCTGTGAGGACACCGTGATGTCAAGTCTTCAAAGCTAAGCAGAATACATGCTTAATTCACTCCTATGCAGCTGTGAACCGGACGCTGCCTCCTGCCCTCAGGGAGCTGACGTGCTAGTGGGCGACACAGATGATAAACAGACCGATGGAAGGGGTGTCTAACACTCCGTCTGGTGCCAGGAGGAAACAGAGCCAGGACTAGGGCGAGGAGAGTGATGCACCAAATGTAAAGGGGGCAGCAAAAACTCAGCAAGATAAGTGATATTTGAAGGCAATATTTCAAAAGATCACAATTCATACAAAATAAATCCATGGTGAACAAAATATCAAGATTTTAAATAAAGATAGATCTTTATCTTTTTCTTTTTTTTTTTTTAAAGATTTTATTCATTCACTCATTCATCCCCCCCCCTGCCGCCCATGCCCGCTGGGTCAGCCAACCACGCCGCGCGGGCGGGCCCGCCCCCACCAGGAGGCCCCCGGAACCGAACCCGGGGCCCCCCACATGGCAAACGGGAGCCCCACTGATTGAGCCACAGCCGCTTCCCTTTATCTTTTTCTTTTACATTTCTCAATTAAATGTAATGGATACATATGAAATTTTTTTTTTGGATCAAATAATATGTTACACAATAATTTGGTTCATAGTAATGCATTCATACAGTATTTGTCCTTTTGTGTCTGGCTTGCTTCACTCAACATAATGTCCTCCAGGTTCATCCATGTTGCCATATGCTTTATGACTTCATTTCTTCTTACAGCTGCATAATATTCCATCGTATGAATAGACCACAGTTTGTTTATCCATTCATCTGTTGATGGACACCTGGGTTGTTTCCAACTTTTGGTGATGGTGAATAATGTGGCTATGAACATCGGTGTGCAGATGTCTGTTCGTGTCACTGCTCTCAGTTCTTCTGGGTATATACCCAGTAGTGGTATTGCTGGGTCATGTGGCAAGTCTATATTCAACTTCTTTAGGAACTACCAAACAGTCCTCCATAGTGGCTGTACCATCCTGCATTCCCACCAACAGTGAAGAAGTGTTCCTAGCTCTCCTCATCCTCTCCAACACTTGTAGTTCTCTGTCTTTTTAATAGTGGCCATTCTGATAGGTGTGAAATGATATCTCATTGTAGTTTTGATTTGCATTTCCCTAATCATGAGTGATGTTGAGCATTTCTTCATGTGTTTTTTTGCCATTTGTATTTCTTCTTTGGAGAAATGTCTATTCAAGTCTTTCGCCCATTTTTTAATTGGGTCATTTGTCTTTTTATTGTTGAGTTGTAACATCTCTTTATATATCCTGGATTTAAACCCTTATCAGATATGTGATTTCCAAAAATCTTTTCCTATTGAGTCGGCTGCCTTTTCTCCCTTCTGACAAAGTCCTGGGAGGTGCAAAAGTGTTTAATTTTGAGAAGGTCCCATTTATCTACTTTTTCTTTTGTTGCACGTGCTTTGGGTGTGAGGTCCAAGAAAGCACCACCTACTACAAGGTCTTGAAGATGTTTCCCTACAAGATCATTATCTTTATTTATTTTAAATATCTTTATTTATTTTAAATAAATATCTTTGTGTCTGTTGAGTGAAGCAAGCCAGACACAAAAGGACAAATACTGTATGAATGCGTTACTATGAACCAAATATATTGTGTAACATATTGTTTGATTCAGAAAAAATTTTATATGTATCCAGTACATTTAATTGAGAAATGTATATATTTATTCATCTGTGTTTGCTTTTTATCTTTTAATTGTTTATATTTTCAATTATTAAATGTACAAAATAAAAAAGATAAATTGAAAAAAGAGAGATCTGTCAAATGCAGCAGAGTGGAGGGTAAAGTGAAATGGGGGGGCTGTTTTGGACGGGGTATCAAGGAAGGCTGCCCGTGGGAGGTGACACCTGAGCAGACACCTGAATGAAGTGAAGGGAAAAGTGTTCCAGGAAGAGGGAACAGCAAGTGCAAAGGCCCTGGGGGATGAGAGGAAGCGCAAGGAGGCCAGGGTGGCTGGGGTGGAGAGAGAAGGGCAGAGAGTGGAAGGAGGTGAGGTCAGCGGGGAGGCAGGGCTGAACTGGGCACGCCTTCTCAGCTGCTGAGGACCTGGCTTTTACTCTGAGTGAAAGGGGCCTGCGGGGGCGTTCGGAGCAGAGGAGGAAGGTCCCCAGGGGTGGGAGCCAGGTGCCCAGTGAGGAGGCTGCAGCACGAGTCCAGACGAGAGTGGATGGTGGGTGGGTGCAGGGGGTTAGCAGAAGGAATGGAGGGCAGTGCCTGAACTATGGGTAAATTCCAAATGAGGTGTTATGCTACCTTCAAGGAGCTCATGGTCCGTTGAACCAAGAAGGCAGATACAAATCTCACCTCCAAGTCAATGTGTAAGAAATACAGCATCCTTTATTTTCTCCTGTGTGAACAGGTTGTATTGACCCATTTCTTTCCAGTGAGACATAAGGGGAAGACTGCTGGCAGCTTCTGGGAAAGAGAGGCCTCACTAATAAAATGAGAAAGAAGTAGGAAGAGAAACTTCATCCCTTCAGCTCCCTCCTCCACCCGACCTTGCTTCCTATCTTTGGAGGGAGTTGTTTGAGGAAGTGATGTCTGGAGCTGTGGCAGCCATCTTGCCACCATAAGGGGACATCCAAGAGGACTACAGAGGCACCAATCCTGCTTCCTCATATCGAGGAATGACTGTACCCACCTGGGCACTGCCTGCTTCCCGATATCGTCCTAAGTAAGGCCTTACAATTTAAGCCACTGCTAGCCTAGTTTTCTGTTACTTGCAGCCAAGTGCATTCTTAATTGAGTCAATACACTACTGTTTCCATGGACTTGGATGTACAGGGTTTGGGAAAGAAGCTTTGAGCTGTCACATGGAGACTCATATCCCCACTCTACCCTGGCCACCTGGGTGACCTCAAGTAAATTGCACGACCCCTTTGGGCCCCGCAGTTCACCAACTGCTTCTGAAGGTAGCTGCTGTGAGGCTAAGGAGGTACAGGACACCAACCTGTGCCTGGTACACAGCAGGGAATTAATCAGCACTGTCGTGGGCAGTGGGCTGGTCCTTTTGCCCTGGGGAGCAATAAACAAAGCCCAGCTGAGGGCTGAGCCTGGGTGTGGACACTGTCCCTGCTCGCGGTCTCGGGGGCTGTGGCATCTTTTCCACCTGACCAAACTGCAGCAGCTGCAGAGGCCTTGGGCTGCTGTCTGGGGAAGACATAGCATCCACTCGATGTTGATTTGGGGTTTTATTTTCCCTTCCCCCTTAACAAAAACGGCTGCACATTTACTTAGAGCAGGCTCAGAAATTCCTGGCCATTGCACAGCCTTCCAACTGGAAAGGAGACGAGCATTCCTCTTTGCTGAGCTCAAGGTCAGCCCCTCCGTTCTGCTGGCGCTCAGGATCCGCTGGAAGAATCGCAAGTCACCGCACTGCAGGGAGGCTGAGGTTGGCAGGAGTGATGCAGGAAGGCCAGATGGAGGCTGGGAGACGACGTGCTCCCCTGACTGCGTGCCCATTTCCCTGAGAAGTTTAAGGTCCACCAGATAAGGCAGCCTTGCGAGAGGCCACTGGCTGGCTGGGGTCTTGGCTGGCAGTTCTGGTCACATTAGCAAGGCTGAGTCCATCTCCTGGCGGCCTGGGAAGGGGGTCACTCATCTTATGTCCATTCCCCAGATGCCTCAACTGAGGTCCAGAGAGATTTTCAGGGGGACCGTGGATGCTGTGACACTGCCCCCACCGGCGTGGAAGGTTCTGAAAAATGCTTCCACACTAAGGGAGTAGGGGACTTACGGGTTCTTTTTTTTTTCCATCGAGGTGAAATTTACATAAACATACAATTAACCATCTGAGGTGTCCAATTCCGCAGCATCCAGTGCATTTGCAGTGTTGGGCAACCATCACCACTGCGTGGTTTCAAAACCTTTCATCACCCCAACAGAAAACCTCCTGCCCACTAGCAGCCCCTCCCCACGCCCCTCCCCCAGCCTCTGGCAACCACTAATCTGCTCTCTGTCTCTATGGATTTGCTCGTGGCGTACTACTTCTCGTTTTCAAAAAATGATTAACCAAATAAAGTCAACTCTTAATGCAATGTGAGGCAAGACAAGGCTGTGGGAAATAACGGGGAGGTCACGGAGAACTGGGGGGCACGGTGAGGTGGGCAGGGCCCACGCCCTGGAGAGCACTGAGTGCTGAGGACTTCCTGCTGAACTGGGAGGCAGAGGACAGCTATGGGGGAGGGAGGTTCTGTGTGGGGCTCGAAACCTCAGCTCCAGCCACACAGGCCTCCTCACTGGTCCCTGCACACGCCTGGTTGGTTCCTGCCTCAGGGCCTTTGCACTTGCATTTCCCCCCAGCCTGGAACACTCCTCCCCCAGATCTTCAAAGCAAGGCCCATCTCAGGTCAAAGATCACCACCATAAACAGGGCTTCCCCCAGCTGCCTTCTGAAACAGCCCACCCCTTCTGCCACTTGCTTCCCCTTCATCTCATTTTATCGTGTGCATGTCATGTCTCACTGCCCAAAACGGCCTTGTTTGTTTGTTTATGGTTGGTCTGACTCCTTTACCGCTGTACCCCCGGTTCCTAGAACAACAGGATGAATGAATGAATGAATGAATGAATGAAGGAGTGGCTGAATGATGGAGCTGGGTTTGGGGAGTCATTCAGAGCACGGCAACATCTCGGGCATGCAGGGTGCCCTCTCCTCTCCCAAGGCCCTGCATATTCTTTTTTCCAGGCCGTGCCCGCCTCTGCCCACACTCACCGGCTGGGAAACACTTGCCTGCCGCCCCCCCCCGGAGCGCCAGTCTCCCCCGGGCTCTGTGCACCTGCGGAACTCTGCAGCTGGTATTCCCTGTCCAGGATGCACATGGGAGATGCTGGGAGGCTTCAGAGGGATGGGGAGGAGGAGGGGGGGACCCAGGCAGGTGCAAACAAGCTCCTGGATTCCTGTTGGAGAACCCTTGAGGAATGCAGCTTTTTTCCCAGAAGGCAAGGTCCGCCTCCTGCTGGGGGCACTTACCTCTTGGTTAATCTCAAGAGTGGGATTGCCGGGCCATGACATAGTGCTTCGTATCCGATCACCACGTGGCAGGACACTATTTCTAGCCAATGTCCTTTTGCAACAACCCCCTTTTTCATCTGAGCTACATACAGGGCTCAACACTGGGCACCTCCGCGGGGCTGGCTACACTCACAGGGCAGTGCCGCCGCCGCCACCATCCGTTAGCACAGCATTTTCGCCACCCCAAACAGAAACTCTGCACCCATTAAGCAACGGCCAAGGTCCTCTGGGTCCCAGCAAGTGCCTCTCTGCCCCTTCCCTCTTAGGAACTGGGCCACGGGCCGCCCGGTGCCTCAGGGGAGGAGTAGCAAGCAGAGAAGCCCGGGTGGGGGGTGCTTGCACTGCGAGGACCTGGCTCGGAGCTTCAAGAACTCGGCCAGGAGGAGCTCCCGATATGGCGTTTGCACCAGAAACGCAGGATGTGGGGATCTCTGTAGGAGGGGCTGCTGGCCTCCTGGGCTGGAAGAGAGCCAATGGGTGGGGCCCGAGACCACCAGCTGCTGTCAGAACCACGCCCCTTGCCCGAGCAGAGAAATGGCATTTCCCAGCCCTCTTGGTGCCAGGAGTGACCGCGTGGCCGCGGTCTGGTCAATGGAGGGTGAGTTAGGTTGGGGTTTGGTCTGCAGGCCTGGCGCTCTGGACCTCCCCTGTATGCTCCTTGGGCTCTCTCTTCTTTCACCTACTGGAGGCCCATGCGGCACGGGCGCCCTGGGACACCGAGGGACCACAAGATGGCAGGAGCCCCAGTCGAGAATGACTGAGGAAGGAGAGCTCCGTCCACCCAAATACCCATCCTGTCCCCCAAACTCTTAAGTGGGGAAGAAACTCTGTTGTGTTAAGCCACTAGGGGGAGACTCTCTAAATCAAGAGTACCCACCCTAAAGCTCACAGCGTTAGATGGGAAACGTGAGAAAAGCGTGTTGGGCATAAAGCAATAGGGAGTGGTGGAGACTGTGGCAAACCAGAGCCCACACCCCATCTAGAGGGGGGAAGCCATGTTTCATCCACAATAGTTAGTGCTACATGGGAATAGGGACCCAGTGTGGCCAGAACTCCCAATTTTTCTAGAGGAGCTGGAAGATTAGATGTGCATGATATCCTCCTCATCAAATGTTGGCAACTCATCCAAATAATATAAAAAAGTAGCGCACTGGCTCAAGTCAATGCATCCAGGGTGGATTTCGCTTATGGGCCACCAGTCTGCAACCTGTGTCCATTCATTCAAATAATAAATGTGTATTGAGCATCTACTGTAGGTCAGACATGATTCTAGGCCCTGGGTAAAATAAAGCACGTCTAGGAAAGAGGTGAAGGGAAGGGAAACGGGTGTGGCAGGAGGGCTGGGCTGGCCAAAGTCCCTGAGTGGCCCCTGGCCTGGGCTGGCGTGCAGGACAGGTTTTCCTCCGTCCCCACCAGCCTGTCTGCACCAGGAAAAAGCCTCCCTCACCTAGGCTGAAGGAATGCAGGACTGTGTGGCTGCTTGGGCTGCCCAGCAGCTTCCAGGTCTTTCCAAAGATTTACTAGGGAAAACTTTCCTTCGCTTTGCCTGGAATCATTAACTCCTAGCTGAACGCTAATTACCGTGCCCTTGAGCAAAAATGTTAATCTAGAAAACATAAAATTATAATGACTTACTTGACATAATTGGAACAAACAAGATGAGCAGGCAGGGAGCAAGCTGCAGTGTCACCCACGTCAGTCCCTGCTGGCATGGGTGCAGCAGGGCCCACCTGGGCAGGAGGCGGCTGGCGCGGAGGTGGCTGGAGGGAGCCCAAGGGTAGGGGTGGGGGTGGGGCCCTGGCCCGACGCGCCCTTGGCCTTGGGGTGTGGCTGCGCACCTCCTCAGCTGGCCTCTCTCCTTCTGCTCAGACCAGCACTTCTCCTAACCTGGGGGTCGGCCCCTCCCCGTTGCCCCGTTATGCCTCACCTGAGAAATGGGTGCCACGTTTGCAAAGGCTGGGCACAGTGCTGGGGACGAAGCCAGCAGGCCCCGGGCCCCGCTGAGGTGGGCAGGAGAGGAGGTGGAGGAGGTGGGGAGGGGCACGCCCCCTGTACCCCTGTCCTTCCCGCCTCTCTTGTCCTTGTGCCAGATTAGCTGGAATTCCCTGTCTGACGGAAGGCTGTCCTCTTCCTTCCTGCCGGGCTGTGTCCAGGGAGGATAATTCCAGAGCCGGCCAGGAGGAGAGGCAGGTGTGCAGTGACAGCGCTTAGGAAAGCCACG
>JAKSZT010054518.1:4033142-4079478 GCA_026826555.1 Tolypeutes matacus | reverse complement strand
CCAGCGCCCGTGCACACACACAGCCCTGGTGCACACACCCAGCGCCCATGCACACACCCAGCGCCTGCGCACACACACAGCCCTGGTACACACACCCAGCCCTGGTGCACACACCCAGAACCCACGCAACACTCAGCCCTGGTGTACACACCCGGCACCTGTGCACACACCCAGTGCCTGTGCACACAGTAGGGGCCCTCACACACACACATGCAGCCCCGGTGCACATACCTGGAGCCTCCGCACACCTTCAGAGCCCATGTACACACATAGAGCCCATGTACACTCTCAAAACTCGCACACACACTCAGAGCCTGTCACGGTTGCCCTCAGCCCTGAGGGCTCTGAGTGGCTAACTGTGCTGGTTGGGATGCTTTAGGCTGCAAGTTAACAGAAAACCTAAGTCAAAAATCCTTAAACCCAGGATCAGCAAACTGCCACCTATGGGCCAGCTGCCCATATATATTTTATTTTTTTAAATAAAGTTTTATCGGAACACTACAACAACACAGTCGAGTAGCTTCAACAGAGATCATGTGACCGGCACAGCCTAAAACACTGGCTGGCTGGCCCTTTACAGAAAAGCTCTGCCGACCCCTGGATTTAATCAACAGGAGAAACGAACTGCCCAGAGCAAGGGGGGCTGCATAACAAATCACCCCCAAACTTGGAGGCTTAAGGCAACCACAATTACTCACTATCTCAGTTTTTATGGTCATGGACTCGTCCACGGCTCACCTGGGGGCTCGGGGGGCTGCAGGTGGCGTGTGCTGGGGGCCGGGGTTAGGGCCCTGGAAGCCTGCTCCATTATGTGCCTGGCGCCGGGGCAAGTCTCAAACAAGTGGGGCTCCTTGGGCTCCTCTATCACCGGAGGCCACACCCCGGTCCCCCGTCACCACATGCCTGAGCTCAGGCAGTGCCCCGCGCCTCCCTGGGCCTCAGTTTCCTCACCTGTATTTCATCACAACCAAGACACAAGGACCGTGTCAAGTGCCACGAAGGCACTCAGCGTCGCTGGGCCCCCTCAGGGACCTGGTCGAGTCCTAGCCCCCAGGCCCTGCGGGCACGGCTCATTGTAAGTGGGGTCTTTGAAGACCCCACCTGGCTGAGGCCACACGGAGCGGGGGTGGGGGTGGGGGGCACAGGACCAGCATCCTCATAGGCAGAGGACACCAGCACACGGAAGTGGACGCCCCAGGAGGAGAGAGGAGGAGGCAGGTGGCCGCGTGACGGAGGCAGACACGACCCCGGCAGGCCCCCACCTGGGAGCAGGCCTGGCGGGAGGACACCGGAGTCTTGAACGCTGTGAGCCAGCGCCCTCCTGCGTCTCCGCCAGGAAGTCTGCGGCAGCAGCAGCCCTGGCCGACCAAGCAGGCGCCACGGGGACGCTGACAAGCCCCTGTTCTCGACATGGGAAAGCGGGCCTGTGAGGCCTGGCGGGGTGAGCAGGGCCTCCCTGGCGCCGTGAGGAGTGACTGGTTAGCACGGGGAAGGGGCCACGGGGCCTGACAAGCGTGGCGAGGCTGTTCTTTTGATTGTGCCTTCTCTGACCTCCTATTTCGTAGCAAGGGGTGAGCAAAGGTGCCACGTTCCCAAAGGGGAACTGATCCCTAGACGTCCTCTTGACCTCCACGGAGGACACCGTCCTCCCAGGGGCCGCCCTCCAGTCCGGGGTTGCGCCGTGTCCCCCTCCACCCCCATGCGGCCAGGTGGGCCGTCCTCTCTGCTCTGACAGGGGCACAGGGAGGTGACCTAAGGCAGCCGAGGGCAACTCAAGGGGAGGAGGCGGGGCCCGCGCTGGAGGGCACTCCAAGAGCTGCGTCCATCAGGGAGGCGGCCAGCCTGCTACGATGACCTCAAATGACCAGGCTGTCCCCAGCCCACCAGCCAGCGGGAGGCAAGGGGGCTATATACAGCAGTGACTCGGGGTGAAGGGAAAACGCCTCTACCACAGAAGAGCAGAGAAAGGGATGAGACGAAGTTATCCTTGGCCATCGAGTTGGTGTGAGATGCACTGAGAGGTCACACGTGGTAGTGAGGGCACAGAAGTGCTCAACACTTTAAGGCCAGGCTATCAGCTCCCCCAAAACTGTCAGAGTTTTACTATCAATAATTAGGGCAAACAGAACACATAACATGCCAGACGGTAAACTGAGCACGTTAGATGTGTGTCAGTAAGCTTCCTCTGCATAACAACCACCCCAACTTACTAGCGTCAAACAAGCAACACTGGTGATGCCTCACGCCTCTCCACATTGGCTGGCTGTCCTTCTGGCCTGTGCTGGCTCGGCTGGGGCCAGAAGGCCCAGGGTGACCTCGCCGACACGCCCGCATTTAGGCTCAGTACATACGGGCTTTGTGTCTCTGGTGGCCGCAGAGTCACCAAAAAGAGGCAGGGAGGGAACCCCAGTGCACAGGCACTTTTCCAGCTTCTGCTTATGTCATGTTGGTAAAAGCAAATCACGTGGCCCGGCTCGGATTCCAGGGGAGGGGGACTGGCTCCTCCGAGGGTCCTGACAGGCTTCCAGGTCATGTGACAGATGGCTGTGCAGAGAGGGATGGAAAGAATTTGTGGCCAGTTTTGCAATTTACCATGAGTATAGTAACTCAGTCAACCCTACCAAGGCTTTGAGGCAGCTGTCCCTTAAAACTTAACAGATGAGGAGACAGGCCCAGAGAAGTTAAGTAACTTGCCTAAAGTCACACAGCCACTAAGTGGAGAAGCAAAAGTATGAATCCAATCTGTCTTCAAAGTCCACACTCTTAATCATGCATGGTACAGGCTGCCTCTCTCGTGGGGAGATGAGAAGTGTGTGTGTGTGTGTGTGCATGCACACGCAGGTGTGCTGTTGCGGGGATGGGGACAGGCTTGGTTCGTTTTGACACCTGGGGGAGGGGTTCAGCGTCTGCCTTTATCACTGCACACAGCCTTCGCTGGCTGCTGTAGACCCACAAATGCCACCTTCACTCATTCCAAGCCAGGACCCCCCAGGCACCAGGACACGGCAGGACAAGGAAGACAAGGTTCCTGCCCTCGTGGAGTTTATCTTCCAGGGCGGGGAGGCAGACAGATGGCCAGCGAACACCCCGGTGTAATGCCAGGGAGATATGGGGACCAGGAGGGAAGCACAGCGGGGGCGGGGGGGCAACAAGCGATGGGTGCAGGCTATTCAGGTAAGGTCAGGAGGGCATCTGGCATGAGCGGTGAGGGGTGAGAAGGCCCTGGCCATGCAGGCATGGGGGAAAGGCGCTCCAGGCAGGGCAACAGCAAGTGCAAAGGCCCAGGGGCAGGGGCAAATCGGTGCATCTGAGGAACAGGAGGCAGGTTGTCGAGGATGGAGCAGAGTGAATGGACGGGAAGAGGGGCAGGTGAGGGGACAAAAGAGGTGGGGGGGCTGGCTCATAGGGCATGGTGACAAGTGTGGATTTTCTAGGACCGCTGGGCACTGCCAGGAGTTTCAAGCAAGCGGGTGACACGCTCTGACTCAAGCTTGCAGAAGGCTGCTGTGGCTGCTGTGCAGGGGTGGACTGCAGGGTAGGGGTGGCGCCGAAGTCGTGGGCGTGTCCTGGAGGTGGCGTGAAAGAATCCATGTGACATGCTCGCCGCCACACCTGGCCTGCAGGAAGCACCCACGCGACAGTGGTGGCTGCAGCCCAGATGACCTGCGTCCAAGCCCCCAAAGCTCGGAATCTATCTGGAAAGAGTAAGACACACCCTGGCCCCTCCCAGCAAGGGTGGCCAGTCCTGAGGCTCAAAGGAGGCTCCAGGGCCTCGGAGGAGGGAGGGGTCAGCTGGGACTACCCACGTCTACTGCCCCTTTCCACATCTTGAGGGACCCTCAGTCCAGAAGGACTCACTGAACCAACATCCCCAATAGAAAAGCCACCCACCTGTGTGCCAAAATCTCGCCATCTTCCCTGGCAGGCTCTGAACCCAGTTACAAATGGGGAAGGATTGCTGGCCCACTCCCCACCACCACTCCCTGCTCTGAGCCCCCGTGGCTCTCAGTGGCAACAGCCACCTACTTGTCGACTGTGAGTTTGTGTTCCATGTGAGCCCATGTCTCCAAGTCAGAGGCTGTCAGAGCCTGGAGGACCTTTTGGGGTGGACAGCCTCAAGGCTGGCAAACAGGTCCCTCTTCTCCTGCCACACCCGAGCAGACATTATCAATCGATCTCAGCTACTGCATCTTCAACTTAGATTTCCAGGCAGCCACACTCAATTGCTAGGAACTGGTGCCTGAATAAAGGTCTTTGCTGTGCCCAGTCCAGCACAAAGCCCTCATGTTATAAACAGGGAAACTGAGGCCCAGTCATAAGAAGAAATGAGAAATCAGTCCCCTGACACCCAGCTTACAGGGAAAGAGCCTGTCATTTAGGTCCACCTGGCTAAGGGGAGATGCTCCACAGATATTTGTTCAACAAATAACAGGAATTAACACAAACCTAAGAAAATAAAAAGAGAGTTCTAGCTGTAATAGGTAAAAACTGGGCTGGGTGTGAGGAAAGAACTCATGACATCCAGGGTTGCTAGACATTTAGAAAAGTTGCTAAGGGAAATTTTCAGAGTGTCTTTCCCTGCAGAATTTTAAAAATAGTCTTGGAAAAAAAATAGTCCTGATTAAGTATCCATCTGCCGGAGGAGGCTCCCGCAGAACGCTGGGTGTATTATTCATTCATCGTTGACAAGTGATTGTTGAGCATCAACTATATGCCAAGCATAAATCAGTCACTGAATTAAAAAGCAAAAAATAACAGCTAGACTCCGTGTATCTATATCAATTAGAGATCTTTGGCTGCAAGCAACAGAAACCAAGTCCAAAACTCAAGCAAAGAGTTTGGAGAAGGAGATGGGGTGGCTCATGAAAATGACAGCAGAGCTAAGGAACCAGGCTCAGAAAGCAGGACACCCCTGGAGTGAGTCCTCTCCCAGCTACTTCTTTGTTGTCTGTAAGATTCAAAGTCTGGCATGAGAGGGCCCAGCTGGCCTCACTTGGGTCCTCTTTTGGTCAGAAGGAGATGGGGCCCCTTTGTGTTTTGTTTTGTTTGTGTTACTGTTTTTGAGGTACCAGGGCTGGGGATTGAACCTGGGAACTCGTAAGTGGGAAGCCATTGCTCAATCACTGAGCCACATTGGCTCCCCGAGGTGATTTTTTGTTTGTTTGTTTGCTTGTTGTTCGTTTTTTCGCTCTTAGGAAGCACTGGGAACTGAACCTGGGACCTCCCATGCAGGAAGCAGGCACTCAGCCATTTGAGCAGCTCCTGGGTCCCTGGGTCCCTTTATTTTAACCCAGCTTACCTGGAAACAGGGTCTGAGGCAAAGCTTACCTGCTAAAGCCATTTGGATGGGGTGCAATCTCAGGACAGCAGGAGTGAGGAAGAAAGGGAACAGCAGGGAGATGGGCTGGGCTGGCCCACGCTTTGCATGAAAACCCAGCTGGTTGTCTGCCAGCACCCGTCCATCTTCTGCCTCTTCTGAGGCAGAGCTGTTGCGGAAGCTGGAGCCTACCTTCCATGGCCCAGCACTTCATCTGGCTCCTGAAGTGATGGCAGCAGCCAGCACCAGTGTGGTCAGGCCTGGGAGCTGGAGCCTTTGGGACTGTCCATGGCAGGTGCATTGGTTATCTATTGCTGCGTAACAAAACATGTGCCAGCTTCAAACAACAAGTGTTGATTATCTCGCATAGTTTCTGTGGGTCAGAAAGTCAGGAGCGGCTTAGCTGGGTACTTAGGCTCAGCGTCTCTCAGGAGGTTGCACCTAAGATGGCAGCCAGGGCCGTGGCCAAGGCTAGAGGTGGCTTGCTCCCACAGCCCCGGGCAGGAGGGCCAGGTCCTCGGCAAGGCCAGCGCGTGTGGGCTTCCAGCGTGGCAGCCGACTTTCCCCCGAGCGAGGGGCCCTAGAGAGAGCAAGGCACCACTGGGCCACACAGCTCCTGTGCAGATCGGCCTCGTTCAGGGTGGGTGGGGGGCGACACACGGCATGTCTACCGGGGTGGGGGGGTGTGTGACTGGGAACATCCCTGAGGCTGGACAGCACGGCAGGACGACAGGGACGGGGCCCACATGTGCCCTCCCCAAAGAGGATGTTGAGCAGCCGGTGAGGGAGGGGGACGTGGAGGTGGTGGCCGGGACCAGGGCTCTTCCTTGAACAAGGGGCTGCGGTCTGGAGGCGGTGGGCGGGAGCGTGCACACCTGGGAAAGCACACCTGCTGGGTCTTACTTACCCCCAGTGGCAGGGAGCGGCCCCCAAGGGGAAAGCAGGCGAGGAGGCGGTGGATGCTGAGTGGGCAGAGCACGCCCCAGAGCCAGGAGACGCGGGCTGCAGGTAAAGCTGCGCTCACTTTCCTGACCAAAAAGTCCGTAAAACGACTGGAATCTACGCTGGCCGTGTGTCGAATGGCGCAGCTGCCGTGGGAACCGGCTCGGCAGTTCCTGAATACCTTAAAATACGGAGATGCTCTGTGACCCGGTAATCCCACACCTAGGAATATACTCAAAAGAATTGAGAACAGGTGTCCCAAAAAAAACTTGTACGGGAATATTCATAGCAGACGATGCACATTAGTCAAAAGGAAAACAACACAAGCTTCTAGCAACGGAGAACGGAGGCACAAAATGGGGTCTAGCCACATAGAGGCATCTTGCTCAGCCATGAAGAGGAAGGTGGCGCTGACGCATGCGAGCACGTGGCCGAACCCCGAAAGCAGCCAGACTCAAGAGGCCACACACGGTAGGATGCAGTTGTAGGAAATGCCCAGAGCAGGCGAATCCATAAAGAAAGTGCATCGGTGGTTGCCGGGGGGTGGGGGGTGTCTGGGGATTGGGGAGGGACTGCTACTGGGGAAAAGGTTTCTTTTTGGGGTGATGAAAATGTTCTGGAACTAGGTGGAGGTGATGGTTGCACAACCTTGTGAATATACTAAATGCCCCTGAATTGTATGCTTTAAAATGGTGAATTTTGCATTGAGTGTATTTTAAACATTTTTTAAATGAATCCCCCCCAGTTGGGGTTTCTAGGATCCGGTCCAGAGTCCATCAACAATTCATGCAGCAAATGCTCCTACTCCAGCGTGCCCAAGACCTGGGGAGGCTGGGCAAAAATTAGGCAATGTGCAGGGAGGTCCCTGCCTCCAGGGAGCTTCCACTTCCAGGGGTGGGACAGAGAAGCCAGGGCCCCCTCCCAAAGCAGAGGCCATTGCCCCCTCCCAGAGCAGAGGCCATTGCCCCCTCCCAAAGCAGAGACCATTGCTACCTCCCAAAGCAGAGGCCAGGCACCCTCCCAGAGCAGAGCCCAGGGCCCCCTCCCGGAGCAGATGCTGCAGTTTAAAGACCACAAGAGGCGTCGCCCATTGGGTGACAGTGCCCCAGGCCTGCGCCAAGCTCTTTGTGCACCTGAAACCACCTGATGGGGGCGGGTGTGTGTGGCTATTGTCACCCCACCTTACACAGGAAACTAAGGCACAGAGAAAAAAATGACACAAAGAAATGGTCAAGGCAGCCGGGCTCCCAAACCCAAGACTGTCATCCTGACCCGAGACACCGCAGGGATTCCTCGGAAGGAGGGGGTGGGGGAACCACCACAAGCCGCGATTTATGCCCAGCAGATGAGTGAAGGCTAAAAGGCCTGACCACACCAAGTGCTGGCAGAAGTGCGAGGCGCAGGAATCGTCGGGCACACGCGTGGGCGGGAGCTGGCCCCGCCGTCCTGAAAATCAGCACGGCACTGGCTATTAAAAGTGGAGAAAACAAAACAAGCAAAGCGAAAGTGGAGCTCTTCCTGTGCCACGACCCAGCCAGCCCGTGCCTCGGTCTATATTCCCAGGAGAAATGAAAACCTGTTTTCACACAGATGGGTGCTCAGAGCAGAGTTATTCATGGAAGCCAGAAACTAGGCGGGGAAACCACAAATGCCCTCCACGGGTGAGTGGATAAACCAACCCAGACACCCCGACAGTGGGATGCTCCTCACCGGAGGAGAATCAGGATGGGCTCTAAGTGCTCGGAGGAGGGAGACTTTTTGAGGGGTCAGGATTGATAGCAGCCGATGTGCCCCTCCAGCTCCCCCCACATCATTCTATGTGCTTCGCTTAATTCCCACCCTCCATCCTTCTGGCAACCCTAGGAGGTCCTATTTCTACTCCCATTTCACAGATGATAAAACTGAGGTAGAGACAGTTTAAGTAAGTGGCAGAGCTGGGGTTCAAACCCAAGCAGTCTGCCTCCAAAAGCCCCCAAGCCTGAGTCTAGCCTGCCCACCGGAGGACGTGGCTTTAAAGTGAGGCTTGAAAGATGAATAGGGATTAGCTAGCACAGGAAGGCGGGGAACAGCATTTTCAGTAGAGGGAACGGCATTTTCGGCAGATGAAAGAGCATGTGCTAAAGGCCACGCCGGAAGCAGCTGGGGGTGTGCAGGGGCTGAAGAAAGGAGAATGTGGACAGAGTAGAGTACGGGCGGCTGCAGTGGCAGGTGGGACCCCCGCTGAGTGTTCTCTGGCTGCTGCCAGGATCAAACGGAATGATATTCAGGGTGTTCACCTGTGCTACGTCCTTCCCCCTCCCGCCAGAGTCCAGGGAAACAGCCCCCAGCCACAGAGCTGTGAGGATGTGACCGCAATATTACCCACGTAAGACGTCCCGCGTCCCCAAAGGCCCACTCGTCCCCACCAGCACATTCGGCTGCCCCACGCCCCAGGGACCAAGGCCGCCTCCCCAGGCCCCACGGAAGGTGATGGAGGCCGCGGGACCAGCCGGGCCCTACTTCCCAAGCATCAGGCCTCTACGTCACCCACACCATCTGCCCCGCCTGGGGGGAGCCGCGATTTCGTGTTCACAGCGAGGACTGCACACCCCCTAATGAGCCACCGAGGCCCCACGAGCGAGTGGAGATGGTGGGCGATGGTCCCTGGTTAGTAAAAAGTGTCATTTCATCTCACCCTCTGCTTTCGAAACTCACTGGTGATAGCAGAGATCGGAAGAGAAGGCTCCAGAAACACACGCCTGGGGCGTGAGATGCTCTGGGTGGGCGTGGGAAGCAGCTCGCGCACAAAGGCGCCGTGGCTCACGGGGCTGGGCTCCCGGGTCGTGGCGGCGAGCTGGGGCTCGGGAGCCACGGGGCTGGCTTCAAACCCTGCCTCTGCCACTTGTTGGCTGAGTGTCCTCAGGCAAAGAACCCTCAGAGCCTCCCATTCCTCGGTGGCGAAACGAGGAGGACGCACTGGTCCTTCTCCGCTTGCTCGCCCGGACCCTCTCCTGCCCTTCCCTGCCTGGCTCTGTGCCGGGGGTCCCGCCGGCTTGCACCAGCAGACCCTCAGGCCTGTATTCCTGCAGCACAGCCTTGCAGGGCTCAAGCCTGCCGGGCCGTCCTCTCCTCTGGCAACGCGGGTTTCCTTTGGCAGCTGTGTAATGACCACTGACTCGGTGGCTTAAAACAACCCACGTGTATTATCTTCCAGTTCTGGAGTCGGGAGGCCGGCTCAGGTCTCCCTGGGCTGCAAATGAGGTGTCAGCAGGGCGGCTGTGTTAGGCAGCCTGCTGGCTTTTATAAAGGGTGTTTATGTGGGGTAGAAGCTTCCAGTAACAAGGCCCCATAGAGTCCAACTCCAGGCTGCTTTCTCACCAAAGTCAGCGGCCACGTGTTGAACCAAGATGGTGGGCGGTCTCTGAGGGCCCGGCCTTCCCCCGTGGGCGTCCTCTCTCTCAGCGGCAGGCTGGCCCTGGGCTCGTCTCTCAGTGCTCCTCTCCGTCCTGACACAGGGCTTCTCAGCTGCTCCGCTGCTCTGTTCTCATCAGCTGCACGCTATCAGGCGAACGGCTCGTCTCTCCGGGGGCCCCAGGATCCAGCGTGACAGAGCTCCCTCTTCCTGTGTTTTACTGAGTGAGGGTCTGTTTACATCAGCCCACCAAGGGGGCAGGGACTCAACTGACTCACTGCCACGGTTGAATCAAAGCCCGAGTCTTAGCAGGTAATTCAATCAAGCGCCCCTCAGCTGAATCCGGCGTAATCAAAGGGGCTCACTCCCAGGACAGATTAGTTTACAAACATAATCTTTCTCTGTTTGGGATTCACAAAAATAATCTCAAACTGCCCCAGCCGTGCTCCTCCTGGAGGCCCTGGCGGTCGCAGCTTCCAGAGGCCGCCCGCTCTCCTTGGCTCCTGGTGCCTCCTGCCAGCTGCAAAGCCAGCGGCACAGGTTCCCCGAATCTCTTCTGGCTCCCCACCTCCCTGGTGACGTCGTTGGGGCCACCTGGATGATCCGGCGTAATTGCCCCACCTCAAGGTCAGCTAAGCAGTGCCTTCGTTCACTTCACCTGTTACCTGATGTGCTCACAGGCCCGAGATTAAGGCGGGGAACCCCCGGGGGTCACTACTTGGCCTCCCACACCGCCCTCTGGGGTTCCAGGTCTAGCAGCGGGGAGGGCTTCCTGTGGCGTCAGCCCTGGGGGCCGCACCCCCCCTTTCTGCTTCCCTCAGCCCCGTCCACCGCACTGTAAATATCCCGTCACTACAGCTCCTCAACGACTCCCCAGTCAAGCTGTCCCTGCAGAAACCTGAACAGGGCAGAAAATAATACACCTGCCGAGGGGGAAGGGGACGAGTCAGCTCCTAGCGTGGTCTGGCGCAGCAGCAGTCATCTTGCACCGTGAGGGGATGATACTAAAGATGGCAGAGCTTAACAATGGAAGGAGCCTGGGTCTTCGATGACACCGGTGAGCTTATCTGAGCAGAAAAACTTAAAAAGAAAAATTTAAGTAATGCCTTTTGATTTCCCTCAAAAAACAATTTGGCAAATTGTGACAAATGACAAAATAAGAGCAACAGAGGAGGCAGGATGGCGGGACGAATGCGGCACACACCAAGTCACCTGACAGTGCTGAGTTCAAATCTTGGTTTCCCCACTAACGAGCCCACTAATGTCCTTGGGCGACCCCGCATCTTGGTTTTCATCGCTAGGAAAGCACCACGGCAGAGACTGATGACTATCTTCTAAATAGCCACTCTGCCCTTCTCTAGTGATAATCCCACCGTTTTTAGCTTGGCTACATTTCTCAGCCTCCTTTGCAGTTAAGTATGGCTGTTTGACTAATTCTGGCCAATGAGTGAAGAGGGAAGTATTATGTGGGACTTTCAGAAGAATGACTCAGTTGGGAGAGGTTCTCTTTCTCCCTCTCTGCTGCCTGGAACATAAATGTGATGCTGCAGCTCCAGCAGCCATCTTGCATTATGAGGTAACTTCAAAGATGAAAGCTACACATCAGGATGGAGGAACCTGGGACCCTGGTGACTGTGGGTCCACCTATGAGCTCTGAACCACCTCCTTCTGGACTTTTTAAAAAAATGCAAGAGTCTAAGCCGATGGGTGAACCACCTGCTGTGCAAAGCAATTCCTGATACGTACCATCTCATGTCAATGAAAGGAATAAACGCTTGGGACGTGGAGATGTCCCTGTTTCTCATCCCAGGCGTGTGCTGCCTGCAGTACTCAGTCGGGCCTCAGTTGGCCTCCCACCTCCTCCAGCAGACGCTGCAGCTGCACAGTCAGCGCTCTTGTGCCCACCGTGGCTGTCAGTGCTGAAACGCCGCATATGCCATGGCCCCGAGGCACCCTCCTGGCATTTACAGACTAGTCTGGCCTGGTCATGGCTGGCCTCTCCCTGTCTCCCTAAAAGTCCCTGGCCTGAACACTTGGCCACAGCCTCCCCGCTTCCATCCCCCTTGTCCACTGGCCCTCCTGCTCATGTTTGCCTCCATACCTCTGCCAGGTTCTTCTTTCTCCTGAAGACCCTTCCTTCTTCTTCCTACCTATCCAGCTCTGATCCCTCATGACTTCATTTTGCATTTCCAGCAGGTACTGAAAGCTCAAATGCCTACAGGGGCCTGGGAGCTCATGAAAGTCAGGGTAGCAGGCTGGAGGAAAGACAATAGGGAGTGGTGGGGAGTGGGGGAAATGAGAGCCCAGGCTGGTCAATCAGCTGGCTGAATTAAACTGGGGCGGCGAGCCTGAGACCCTGAATGCTTTATGGTCCATATTCACGGAGCTTCTCACGCAAACCACAAAGCTAGGCCCTATTAGTTCCCACTTTGCAGATGAGGAAGTTGAGGCTCCGGAAAGGTCCCTGCTCCTAAGTGGCAGAACTGGGGTTTTGAACTGGACTGACTACTACTCACCCCAGCACCCTGGCTGGCACAGCTGGCTGCTGACCTCACTGGCCGGCTTCCTGCCTGGATGGGGGGGGGGGCGGCTGTCGTGGGGCCTTGAGCTGCCCACTGGGCAGAAGAGAGCAGGAAGGCCCAGGGGCCTGAAGCGGCGACCATGGACCAGTTTGATGAGAAAACCACACCTCAGTGGTGGAGCTGGCTCTGGTGGTGGCGACGGGTGCCTGGGGAGCCGGGTCTCAGGACTTGAATCCAGGGTCCCCACCCCGACCCTGGCAGAAGCCTGTAATGGCCAGGAGCTGAGTCTCCACAGCCAGACTGCCTGGGTTCGAATCCCACCTCTGGCAGTTCCCAGCAGAGTGGCTGTGGGCAACTTGTGCATCGGTTTCCTCATCTGGAAAACAGCAATAACGGTAGCAGCATTGACACAAAGCACGAAGAACCCTGCGCTAAATGGTTCCATCAGTGTTTGCTACTTTAACCCTCAGGGGACCGTCTTTGTCTCCCCCCCCCACTCCGTGTGGACAGCACTTTACAGTTCAAAAGGCATCTCCTCCCTGCTCGCTCCTGCAAACATTTGCTATTCCTTTGGCAGGAACAGCTGGATGAACCCTTGGCCTCAACTTAATGATGAGAAACTGAAGTCCAGGAGAGGAAGTGGCTACTCCCAGGTCAGGCAGATGTAACATATCAGAGCTGGGTCCTCGAGTTAGATTCTAAGAGGCTGAGCTGCCCAGCTGCCCAGAGGACCGGCATTTTTGACTCTCATCCTCCAAGCACAGAGAGGGGGCATCCCCCCTGAAGTCACCGAGCACACTCGATTTCACTACTCTGGGCTGCAAAAAAAAAACAGAGAAGCCCGACATCACAGGCTTGGGCAAGGAGAGAGCGGGACAGGAGGGGCAGGGGCTCCAGGCTGGCTCACTACGGATCACAGCCCCATCAGGGCCCTGGGCTCTCCCTCCTTTCGGCTCTGCCATCTCCACATTTGGCTTCATCTTTGCTAGCTCCCGTCATGTCACAAGATGGCCACAGCTGTTCCCAACCTCCCTTCCAGAAACAATTTCCAGCAGGACTCTCTTAAAAGAAGGAAACTTGCCCAGCAGCCCCCACCCCCAGCAGACTTCCCCTTCTACTCCTGGCCAGGACGGGGTCACGTCTCCAAGGGCTACAGGAGTGCACCCCTGTGATGGGCTTAGACAAACCAGGGCTCAGAGCAGGGCCTCTTTCTCCCAGGAGAGAGTCCTGTCCCGGGAAAATGGGGGAACGGCGGCTGGGGAGGCTGTTAGCAGTGTCGGCCCTCCCCTGCCAATCAGGCACTGAGCTGAGCAGTACTTCTAAGGGCCACTGGCCCCTTCTGCCCAGCTTCACCAGAATATTTCAGAGCATGCTTTCAGAGAGTGGCTGTTCAGAACTCAGCCATCAGGATGTGCTTGGGACAGGCACAACGCCAGCTGCCCCAGGGCAGGGGCAGGCAGGGACTCCGGGTGTTTGTAGTTTAAGGATCTTGGGAGAAAACAGCTTCCTCATTACCTGCTTCCATCCTTCATACTCCAGGAAGCCCTCCATCCATCACTCCATCCCATCTGGTATCTTGCTCACCATCTGCAACACTTAGGGAATATGTCGCCCATCCACCTATCCATCCATCCACCCACCAATCCATCCATCCACCATCCATCCATCCACCCACCCAACCACCCACACACCCATCCATCCATACATCCACCCACCCATCCATCCATCTACCTATCCATCCACCATCCATCCACCCATACATCCACCCATCCATCCATCCATCCACCATCCATCCACCATCCATCCATCCATCCATCCACCCATCCCACCAAATAGTCAATCAACTGAACAGCTTACCAGCTGGTCAGCCAGCTACCCAATCACGGGTGGTGTTTGCTCCTGGCCTTCTGAGCATCCTCAGCCCATCCCAACAACAATCCCACATTTCCCTTTGGGACCCCCACCCTATTCTGAGGAACTGTGATCTCCACCCAGGCCTAAACCAATTATAGCCTCCTCTAGACACACGACCCCTGCTGGCCCCCGGGGTGACTCTCAGTGCTGATGGAGAAGAGCAAGCAGACTCCTCTGCTTCTGCTAGATTGGGCCTGGAAGCAGGGCTGCTGGCAACTCAGAGGGTGGCCAGGAGGTCGCTCCACCTGCCGGCCTTGGTGCCAGCCTTTGTAGTGACGTCCCATCATTAAGATCTCCCGGGCCTGGGTTTCTGTAGAACACTAAAAGCTTCTCCAAAAACCTGGATCCTGAGGGCAAGATGACAGGGAATGTCTCCTACAGACACACAACACATGTTTGCAGTAAAGGCACTGATAAGTCCTGCACTCACCCTTTGTTTCATCCTGCATTTCCCGGTTGGATTTGGGCTCTCGACCCCTTCTGCCCCCAACCCCACATTTGCTTTTCATGACACCAACTCACATTTCCCCAAACACACTCCAGGAAGCACTGATCTCGCCCGGTGCTGCGCAAGCCTCGCTGTGCACACAGATCGCTGAGGATCTTGTTAAATGGCAGACTCGAGTCCACCGGTTTGGGATGGGGCCTGAGATTCTGCATTTCTAAGTAGCTCCCAGGTGAGCCTGTTACTACTGGTCCTGGTACCACACTTTGGGAAGCAAGGAGCAATAAAGTCCTGCTGGCAGCCCTTCACTTTCCTCACCTCCTCAGGCAGCCCAGGTGTCATGGGGAGGAGATGGGCTTTAGCTTGGCTACGGCAGGTTCAAATCCCAGCCTCCCCTCTTGGAGCTGTGGGACTCTGAACAAGTTCCTTTGCCTCTCTGAGCCTCCATTTTCATGTGGCCTCGTTAGGCAGTGGCTGTGAAGGTCAAAGAAGAGATAGAATGAACCAGGTAATGAGAGTGTCAACTAAACCTGCCCTTTTTTAAAGATGAGGAAACCGGTTCAGAGACGTTAAGTAACTTACCCAAGGACAGCCAGGAAATATCAGTGCTGGCTCCAGATATGCTGCCTGTTATCCTCCAGACAGCTGGGGGAGGACTGGGTGGAATATTGGGGCACGTGAGGGGTAGGGAGGGGATGAGAACAGGGGTTAGAAATTGGTATTGTCATTTTTCAGCTATCAAGCCCCCAAGGGGCTTGGGCAGGGCTCACCACTGATTCTCGTTGACTCTGACTTGATCTGGGAGGCCGAGATGCTTCCACCAGCCCCGGGTCAGGCGTCTGATCTGCCAGGCACTGCGCTCTGTCTGGACAAGGCATGAAATGTCCCCTTCCTCCAGGCCCCACGTTTGCCCCTGGCCTGGGCTGCCTCCCCCATCTGCGGTGAAATCATCTCATTAGTAAACCGGCCTGAGCAGATGAGGTCATCTTGGCAGGCTCGGCCGCCTGTGCCTGCTGCCACACGCCGGCGCCCACCCCCAGGCCCCTCGGCCCCCACTGCCTCACCCTGCCCCCCACCCTGGCCAAGGATCCGGCCTGCTTGCATTGGGGTTCGGGGCGGGAAGGTTGGGGCCAGCGCCTCCCGGGGGACTGTTGGTCTTTGAGCATTGCACCCCTACCCCCTGTTCCCCCAGACCAGGGCTGGGAGGGAGATGTGCCATGGGGTCAGAGTCACCAACACGCCCTGGCTTGCCCAGCTCCTGCACTGGAGCCCCACGCCTGGCTGGCAAGCCGACCCAGGCCGTGGGTTTTCTTTCCCCTTCCTCCTGCTTGGACAAGGCCCGGCCCCTGTCTTGCTCCCACGCTGGCCACTGTTTGTGTGCGAGGGGGGTCTCCCTGCCTGGGCACCCCCCGATCCCTCCTGGCAGAGTGAGGGGCTCTGCTCCGAGCAGGCTTCTCCGAGGCAGTGCTTTTCTTAGCCCTCCTCAAGGACCTACTCAAAGGGGACCTTGTCTACACGCGGAGAGAGGCCTGGGGAGATTGTGCAGTCAGAAGAGGCGCGGACTGGAATGTGGCTGCTGCACACCAGGCCCCCGGGGGGGGCAGCCCTCCGGCCCCCCGCGGAACCCGTGGGGGCGTCACTACCCCCATCGCACAGATGGAGAGGCCGAGGCTCTGGGAGCTGCTGGCGGAGGCAGAGCCAGCCCCTCCCACCACGGAGCTCCTTGACGGACTGGGAGCCGGAGGCCCAGGGACAGGAAGCGGCCTGGAAGGCCCCTGGCCCTGGGGGATGGGACCGTCCCCATTCGGCCTGGCACTGCCCCCTACCTCCAGCAGGGACCCCCAGCCTGGAACCCTCCCAGACTGCCACCCACCACCACTGCCAGCTCAGCTCTTTGGGGCGGGAGCCTCAGTGGCCTCCTCTGTAAAATGGGAACAACGAGGCTACTGAAGGTCCCAGAAGGGACGTTTCGATGACCAGCCCGCAGCACATGTGGACAGACCCAGGCCGGGCACCAGAGGCTCTGTGCTTGGCGGCCGGCTCAGAATTCCAATCGCCACAGAGGTTCTCGGCGCCAGCAGGGGACTCCAGCTCCCTCAGACAGAGGGCAACTGTCCCCGCTCTGGGGAGCCTTCTCTCACCCTCAGCAGGACAGGGTCACAGATGTGCTCCTACTGCTGGCCTCACCCACAGGTCTGAGGCTCTCACTGGGGCAGGGCCCTGCTGCACCTCTGGGCTCAGCGGACAAGCGTTGGTTCCTCGTGCCCAGCTGTGGACCAGAGGACGGAAAAAGCCACATGCTCATATGGCACTCTGAACCTGTCCCTAGACCAGCAGTTCTCAAAGTAAGGACCTCCGGGAGTCCCCGGGACCCTTTCAGGGTCCCTGTCCCAAAGGAGGCCTGGGAGGACCCCTCGCTCACTCCCCTCCAGCCACACGGGCCTTTCTGCTGCTCTGCAGGCACAATGACAGCTTGCAGCCTCAGGGCCTTTGCACATGCTGTTCTCTCCAGCTGAAACGTCTTTCCTCTACTGTGGGCCCCTCCGCCTCACTCAGGCCAACGGATGAGGCTCTCCCACCCCTTGTGTAAAAGAGCAGCACGCCCCATGATGGTTAGTTTTGTGTCAACTTGGCTAGGCCACAGCACCCCGTTATCTAAGCCGACACTAACCCAGGTGTTGCTCTGAGGGTAGTTTGTAGATGAGGTTAACATCTACCATCGGTCGACTTTACGTAGAGGAGATGCCCCTGGGAACGTGGGTGGGCCTCGTCCCATCAGCTGAAGGTCTTAAAAAGCTGAGGCTTCCCGGGGAAAACCTCAGCACTGGTCAAGCCCTGCATGAAGGTCCAACCCGTGGCCTGCCCTACAGATTTTCGCTGGTCCGGCAATCACGAGAGCCAATTCCTTTACGATTATGTAGAGATAGAGACAGAGAGATAATCCGATAGATTCTGTCGCCTGCCACTCCCTCTACCCCGGCCCTCTCCATGCCTGCCCGCGTCACTTGTCCTGATCATCACCTGACTTATAATTTAGATGCTCTGGTGAGGAGTTTGGCTCCCAACCCTAACGAAGCCACAAACAAACGACTGGAACAAGAAGGTCATGCCCACCGAAAGGCTTGCCAGGGCTTTTGATTTTTCAAAAGAAGCTGAAAATTCAGCTTTTTATGGAGAAACTCTTGATTTTTTTAAATGCCAGCAATTAATTCTAATTAACAGAAAGAAAACCCAGCTCTGGAGCCCAGCCGCATGGGGATAAAGCACGTCGAGGCCCGTCTGTCCCTGCCGCCGGCTCCTGGGCCGACACACAGCGAAGAGGGCTGTGCCCCCGGCCGGGCTGGGCCGCGGCCCGTGCACTCTGCCAGATGCCCCCCCCCCAGCTGAGGCCAGGTTTCCTGAGGCTCCTTTCTGCCCCCGAGGCGCCTCTCCACCCTGCGAGGGGCCGCTGGGAAGCCCCCACCCCGGCGTGGCGGGAGGGGTTTTCTTGGCCCACAGACAGGAAGGCTGATTCAGCTGGGAACCTTCTGGATTTATAACCCCTACGGCTCCATCCCCATGACCCAGAGCCCCATTGCGCTGGCGTTGACTGCTAATTGTTTTCAGACAGACAGATGACAGGGCCTAGAGTCTAATTCCCCAGGCTAGGGGGCCTTGACCGTTGGCATTCTTGAAGAAAACGTTCAATCCAGGCTGGGGAGAGGGGAGATAAGTAGTGAGGATGGTGAGGGGCTTATCGGTGTGGGGGGAGCGTCAAGGCTTTGGACAGAGAATGCGGAAGTGGGAGGAAGCTTTGAAATGAAGGAGCCAATTCAGGAGCTGTAAGAGCTAAAAGCTAGGTGGAGAACGCTCCCTCCTTCAGGAAGCCTTCTTAGATTGAAGCCTGCGTGGCGAGGCGCGTTCTTGCTTCAGGGGTGGATTTATGGAAGGCAGAACTAGAGGCTTTGTGGGGAGTATTGGGACCCTCCCCCAACCTAGTAGCAGCCCTCACTTTTTAATGTCATTTCAACATAACTTGAGGGTCTGCAGAGTCATCACCACTTCTCTGGATCCCGCGGGTCTACCAGGCACGAGATTACAGAGGAGAACGCAGAGGCAGCCCCTGGGAGAGACTCGCCTGAGCTCCCAGGTCAGTCCACAGAGGGTCATCAAGCACCTACCATGGCCTGCTGGACACGGCACACAGAAGGGAACAGGACCGCCAGGGAACCTGCCTCCTCAAGTTTTCGTTTGCAAGAGGAGATGGACTTCACGTCACAAATAAGCTCAAAAGCAGTAAGGACCAGGAAGAGAATAAAGGAGAGAAAGGGATGAGGCAGGTCGGGGAGGGGTGGGGGGTGCACGTGGCTGGGGGGACGTCGTGGTTGAGCTGGACCTTGAGGACCAAATAAAAGCCAGCCATGCCAAGCGCTCAGGGGAGAGTGTTCCAGGCCACAGGAGCAGCAGGTGTCAAGGCCCTGGGGTGGGGTGAGCTTCTCGGGTCCAGGAGATCAAAAGAAGAGCTGGGGTGGCTGCAGCAGGGTAAGGGCTGTGGGAGGTGGGGAGGAGCAGGGCCTGAAGCCGGGGTGGGTCTCATTCCAGGAACTGAGATTACAAAGCCATTTGCTGATCATTGCAGCAAACACGCCCAGGACTGGGTGAAACGGGGGCCCTGTGTTTCAGGGGATGGAATCAGGACCCCTCTGAGAGGGCAAGTGATTGTCCCAAAGTCCCCCAGCTAATCTTCAAGAGAACTGAGATTTGAGGGTCTCCTGACTCCTAGTCCAATGCTCTCAGTTAGCCTCAGGGCAGAGTGGCGGCCTGGATCCGCGGCAGGTTCGTGAAACCCCTGAAGTGTGCCACTTTTCTGTGTGTGACAACTGGATCAGATAATGGATAGAAATCCCTTGGTCCTCTGGGTGACGAATGACAGGAAACTCAGTATTGTTGATGTAAGCAGAAAGTTTCAGGGCACAGTGACTTCAGGAGTGGCTGGATCCAGGCGTCCCTCTCCCTTCTTCTCTCAGTCCTGGCTTCCTTGCCAGGTGTGCCCCCAAAGAAGCCAAAGTCACCCCGTATCGGTTTCCCAGGGTTGTCAAAACAAAACGTCACAAATGATGGCTTGAAGCCGCAGGGATTCACTCTCTCCCGGCTCTAGAGGCCAGAAGTCTGAAATCCAGGGCTCGGCAGGGCCGCTCTCCCTCGGAAGGCTCTAGAGAGGGTCCTTCCCGGCCTCTTCCAGTGCCAGGTGCTGCCGGCAGTCCTTGGCATCCCTGGTTGTCTCTGTCTCTGTCTCGTGGCTGTCTTCCGTCTGTGCATGTTTGTCTCTCTCTCCTTATAAGGGCAACAGTCATTGGGTTTATAGGACCCACCCTAGTCCAGGACACGTCATCTTAACTTGATCACTTCTGCAAAGACCCTATTTCCAAATAAGGTCAGGTTCTGGGGATTAGGACTTCCACATATCTTTTGGGGGGCATGATTCAATCCCCAACTCCCACCCCCCCAAAAAAACCACCTAGTTCATGTCCCTCCAGCTCAGCAAACCCTACCCAGACAAAGCTTCTCCTTTCCACTAGTTACAGCAGAATTCCCAGAGCTATTGGCCCATTTCAGGTCCCACGGCCACCCCTGAACCAGTCACAGCGGCCAGGGGAACGCACTCTGCTGACTGGCCAGGCCCGGGTCCCATACCCTTCCCTGGAATGGGGGTGCCCTTCCGCCTCATGGACTGAGACTGGTAGGGAGATGGCACCCCAAATAAAAATCAGGGTGCAATGGCCAGGTGGGGAGGAAAGGATGCTGGGGAGACCAAAGCCAGAGCCGGTGGTGACCCCACCTGCTTTGCCTCCCATCACCCTGTCATGCCAACTCTGCCAAGCAGCCCCTGCCGGGCCTGGGGTCCTGGCCTCAGAGGGGCTGGCTGGCAGGTGGGAGGGGCGTGGTGTGGACCGCTGGGGAGTCCTGGGGTGACCGCTGCAGGCCGCGTCCTGGTCTGAGTGCAGGTGCCTGGCCTGGCCATGTGACCTGGTCCCTTCATTCATTCATCAAACATTCACTGAGCCTCCATCCCCTCGGGCCAGGCACTGTGCTCAGCCCTGGAGAGTCAGCGTTAATAAAACAGAAAATAAGTGCTTGCCCTCCTGGAGCATCCACTCTGCTGAAAGGAGGAAGACAAGAAACAAAATAAATAAAATAGAAAGTGCCTCAGTGGTCAATGCTGTGAAGAAAAACAGCAGCATGGGCTGGGAGGGAGCAGGGGGATCATTTTAAAGGGGGAGGTCAGGGAAGGTCTCAGGGTCAAGGTGACATTGGTAAAGGCTTGGAGGAGGAGGGAGGGAGTGAGCAACGCCAGAATCTGGAGGAAGGATGGTCTGGAAAGTAGGAACCGCCGTGCAAAGGCCCTGTGGTAGGCTTGTGCTCGGGGTTCAGGAGGCCAGAGGAGGAAGGGAAGAGATGAGCACAGAGCGTAACGGAGGGTGTGGGGCTACTGCGCGGGGCCTCGGAAGCAGTTGTAGGTTTGTGGACAGAAGCACATCCCCTGACACAGGTTTAACAGCTTCCCTTTGGCTGCTGTATAGAGAAAGGACCGTCAAGGCCAGCGGCGATGGGGGCTCGGGCGGGGGAGGGCGGTGGGACGTGGGGGCGGAAGCGCGAAGAGTCTGGGCGGGGTTTTAAGGTGTTACCAACAGATCAGGGAGGAACAGGTTGAGCGAAAGGCAGATGTCAACGCAGACTCCAAGGTCTTGGTGGTTCCTGATGTGTCCTGGGCATGGGGGAGCGAAAGAACGCCACAGCTCTGACCTCCTGTGACTCTGAGACATTTCACCGACGCCCCACCCTTGGCACCCAGCTTTCAGGGCCTCCCCTTTCTCTCTGGCTAAGCTTCCCAGAGCCCCGTCTGTCCTCCATTTCTTCACCGAATCAGCTTAGGCGATGCACTCTGTAAACCTTGCTCATCTCTGCTGTTCCTGTTCCTGCAGGAGGTGGGAATTCCAGCCTGTGGGCTCAGACGGATGAGAGGAAGGACCTCTGCAGTCTTCTAGAACGCCACTGAAGTTCTCTTTTAAGCTCCATTCTGCCAGGGAGGTGGAAAGAGAACCTGGTGAGTCTGGGGGTGTCCCACTCTCCCCCTTCTTCAGGGATTGAGTCTAGTTCAGGCACTCTGGGGCAGTGAGGGTCTGTGAGCCTGCCTCGGTCAAGGGTCCCCAAATATGTCCCCAAGTTGCCCGTGGTCCCTCTGCCCTCACGTCTTGGTCTGGCTCCAGCCGCACTGGCCTCTTTTCTGTTCCCTGAATGTACGGAGCAAATGCTGACCCCAGGCCCTTTGCACTAGCTGTTCTCTCTCCCTTGCCACATGCTTGCTGCTTCCTTTCACCCACTCCTACTCGCCCACCAGTCCCGGCTTAAACATCCCTTCCCCAGAAGCCTCCTCTAAGACCTTGGACGAAGTCAGGCCCCCAGTGACTCCCCCCATCCTTCCCTGGGACCTTTCTTTTCTGACACTTGGAGGGAGAGGCAGAAAGTTTGGACTGGCTGCCCCAGTCCAAATCCCGGCTCTCTTCCGGAGTAGCATGTGACCCGGACCAGTCCCTGAACCTGAGCCTCAGTTTCCCCATTTATGAAGTGAAGATAATAAGAATGTCCACCTCAGGTTGTTGTGAGGACACAGTGAGATAGTACACGTCGCGTGCCTGCCGCCTGTCCTGACACAGTCTGTGCCCGACAACTGTTGTGTTGTGGTTGTGTGGAAGTATTTGTCCACCAGGACTCTTCCCTGCCAGCCTGTAAGTCAGGGGAGCTGCCCTGAGCCTGCCTCGGGCACTTGCACGGGGGCTGGTCCAGGGAGGGGAGGGCTCGTCCTCACCATCGCTTGCCAAGTGGACGGACACTTTTAACTCGGAGCCCTTGTGGCCCCCGGGCTCCCCCTCTGCTGCAGTACCTCCACCTGCCCCCTTCCAGCCCCCCACCAGGGCTCACCTGCCCACCTCCACCTGCCCCCAGGCTCCTCAGACCACCCAAGTACAGTTAAGTCAAACTTTTGATTTAAGATATTTATAACGGAACTAAGAATGTTCTCTAATATCAGCTTATATATATTTAATCTGCCGTTAAAGTGATTTAAAACCGGGCTCCGACGGACGGGCGTGATGGAAATTAAAAATCTCCATCAGCTCTGCGTCTGGCTGCACGCCCAGCCCGCAAGGACGCGGGGTTCTGCTGAGCTGTCCCTCGCCCGCCGGCGCCCTGTCCAGGCAGGGGCCACGAGGGGCCGCGCATAATTAAGTGGCGAGCGCAAAGGGCAGGCCGGGCCTGATGGCAGTGACACTGGCCCCGCTCCCCCGCCTGATTAACCAGCCACTGCGCCCGCCCGTGCAGGACACGGGGACCTCGTCCTCCGAGCTTGCAGGCGGGCGGGACAGGACTGCAAACTGGCAGAATGATTTTTTTCCCCTGCCTGCCTTTAGAAACCGGGGGATGGCGCCTTTCCCTCCCTGCAAGGCAATTTCCTCTGACTCATTTCGCTGTCCTACCTGTCCTTCTCCCTCCCCGCCGCCCCCCCCCAGGTCTGCAATCAACAAAGGCGTCTGGAGCTTGGGCCAGGCGGGGTGAGCGTTAACCCTCCCGGTTTAATGTGCAAATCCACCCATCCAGAACCGCGTCCTGGCTCGTTCCGCCCGCTGCCCACAGGCTGCCATCTGAGGAGAGCCAAGCGGAGGCAGATGGAGCACCCCAGTGACAAGGGGCCTCGCCCCTGAGGGTCAGAGACAGGTGTAGACAGAGAGTCCAGCTGCAGGTGGCACGAGGGTCTCGGCCTGGAGGTCAGAGGCCTGCGCCTCTGCTTTGCAAAATCTCAGAAAATGGGGCTCTTGCAGCTCGAGGGCCCCAAAGGAACCTCTGAAAGATTTCAGAGTTTAGATCGGCACCAACGTCGCAGGCACTTATTCGACACCTACTGCATACAGGCATGCGAAATGCTTTACACGTGTCGGCTCTCACGCCAATTCAGGAGGAAGGTGCTAACAGGAGCCCCGTTTTAAATAAAAGTGGAGACTGGGAGGCTGGGAGAGGGCAGGGACCTCCCCAAGGTGGGGCGGCCAGGGGAGGTGGAATTGAGATTCAAACCCCGGCAGTCTGGCGCCAGAAGCCATCCTCTTCACCACCATGCTGCACAGAGGGTAAACTGAGGCCCGGCCAAGGGGTGGGTCATGTGCGGTCACACAGATAGCTGAGAGGGGCGGTGTTGAGCTGACTTTGCGACTGGAGTGACACCCACGCCGCCACGGTGGAGCTCCCCATTTCCTCAGTCATCCCCGGAGAGCTCCTTGAGCCCCTCCCACCTGCCAGCCCCCTCTGCCCTGGGGTCCTCCCAGGCTCTAGGCCTCCCCACGGACCTGGGAAGGTGACTGCCAGGGACCGGAAGAGCCCCGGCAAAACGGCCGCTGAGTCTGGCCCAAGCACCGTCTTGCATCCTCTTTTAAAAGCCAAGGGGCGGGAAGTGGCTGTGGCTCAATCAGTGGGGCTCCCGTTTACCATATGGGAGGCCCCGGGTTCGGTTCCCGGGGCCTCCTGATGAAGGCAGGCCCGCCCGCACGGCGTGGTTAGCTGACCCAGCGAGCACAAGCAGCAAGGGGGGGATAAATGAATAAATAAATAAAATCTTTAAAAAAAAAAAAAAAAAAGCCAAGGGCCTCACGTGGCCTCAAAGCCCCTAGATTCCTCTCCTCGTGGTGCTGCAACCAAGTTCCACAAACGGGGGCGCTTACAGCAGACTGCCCTCTCACACTTCCAGAGGCCAGAAACCCCAGCCCCAGGCGTGGGCAGGGCCGGCTCCGTCCTGGCCCCTCCCAGTCCCGGTGGCCCAAGCGGCCCTCGGCTCTGGGTCTCTGCCTTGCCTTCACGTCTTGCGTGTGTCTGGGTCTCTGGGTCCAGATTTCCCTCTTCCCATGAGGACACCAGCCGTGTCGGATTTCAGGCCCACTCTAAGCCCATGTGACGTCATCTCAACCAATTCCATCTGCAAAGGCCCTAGTTCCAAATAAGGTCACAGGCGCAGGTTCCGGGGGGTATGAGTTTGGGGAAGACCACCCAACCCAGCCAGCCCCCTCTGTCGTCGGCTGAGGGCGGCCGACTCTTGTCAGTCTGGCTGTCCCCGAGCAGGCCTAGTAAGCCCCGACGGCAGCTGCCCGGCCGCCTCCCTCCCTGGAGTGCCCGGGAGCTGCGTGGCCATCGTCCCCCCCACCCAGAGAGGAAGGCAAGAGACCCCCGAGGCCTATGGCCCAGTCCTGAACCAGCCCCAACAGCTGCCACCTTCCAGACTTGCCTCTAGAGGAAAAACAAATGCCTGTTTGTCGGAGCTTCCGGAGACCTGCGTCCCTAACTGATACCCAGGAGCCCGGGAGAGAGGGGCTGCCCCTTCCCTGGGGCCAGGAAGGGCTTTGGTAGGCACGGGGTGCCTCGAGGGCACTTAAGGGCAGGCAGGGAGGGTCTCTCCGGGAAGGGGCGGTTCAGACCCCGAGAGAAAGTAAGGTCAGTCGTGTCTAGTTTCCGAGAGGCTGACGGGAGCGGGAGCCTGGCCCCCTGGCTGGGGGGCTCTAGCCGCCAGGACACACACGGGGCCACGTGTGAGGCCCCCGCTTCCGGGGCAGCCTCTGTCCCCCGGTGTGGGCTGGGGCTGGTGGCCGGGGCGGCCCTCACGCCCTGCTCCGTGGCTGCGCCGGGACTCTGTCCTCCCAGCTGCGCTGCCCTCGGCAGGCTGGCTCAGCCCAAACAGGGGCCGAGTGTGTTTTTCCAGGGAGGCTCCGGCCTTCCCCAGCGCCCGGCAGCCTGGGCCAGACAGGAGCTCTTTGAAGGCAGGATGAATCGAGCTCAGTGTCTCCGTCCAGCTGAGGGTTCCAGAAGGCCCCTCCTCCAGGGCTGGGGTGGGGTGGGAAGGGAGCCAGGCACCCGCCGCTGTCAGTCCAGCCCAGCAACCATCAAGCCTTTGCCAAAGCGTGGCCAAGACGACGGGAGGAGGTTCGTGGGTAAACGTGAAATAGTTAGTAACTGCATTTATCTTAATGGGTACTAGATAAAATGTAACCAGCACATCCCACCCATGATTTCACAGCTTCTCTTGCTTAGTGCAAAGCGACATTTACCGCCGTTTACAAAGGGGGTTGCTGATCGCTCCCCAGAGCCATCGGTGGGTGCACGGAGAAATAGGTGGTGGTACGTCCAAACGACGGAAAGCTGCCCAGCAGTGGCAGATAAAGCCCGCACTGGTCCCCACGACAGCACGCCTCTGCAGGCACCGTGCGGCAGGCGGAGGTCCCTGTCCGCTCCAGAAGGAGGGAGAAGCCGACTGTGTCCCTTGCTCGGCGGCTCAGAGCATTCGGCCCCTCCCTGGTTGAGGCAGTGGTCCCGGGAAACTGGCAGCTCTTTACCTACCTTATGGCACCAACTCTGGGCTGCACAACGTCACTTCTCAGTTGAACTTGCCCTGGCCCTGCCTTTAGCCTCTTCGGATCACTCCCCGTGCTGGCCCAAGAATCCTCTTCCTAAAGTGCTGCTCCGCTTGAGACTCTCCACTGCTCACACAGCTTCAGTGGCTCCCTATTACCTGAAAAATAAGTAGCAAATTCCTCAGCCTGGGGTTTGACGATCCCCAGGTCTTCCTTGCTGGCTTCAGTCCTGCCGTGAATGCCATGAGCCACGGCAGTCAGGCCACGGTTTTCTAACTCCACCCTGCAAATCTCACATCGTGGTCTGTTCCTTCCACCCAAATATCCTTTCCCATATCCCTGACTTTTTTCCAAATTCTGCCCTTTTTTTGTTAAAAGTCCAGCCTCAATGTCACTTCCTTCCTTTTAATCAGAACCAAACACACTCCTCTCCATTGCCCGCCTCCCCCCCACCGCTCTGGATCTCCATTAAAGCCCTGACCCATTTTTTCCTTGGACTACAGTGATTTGACTTCCACATTCAGTGGATCAAATGATTTTTTAAAAAGCTTTAAAAAAAAAAAAACCTCGATGAGGGCAATGCTTAACCCAAAGGAATGATGGTCTGATGGTGACAGTGCAGAAGTTCAGGCTCCCACACCTGGCTGGAGAGGGCACAGAGTGCTCAGGGAAGCCGTCCCTGCTAAGCACAGCGGTGCTATCAGGGAGGGCGTCGTGGAGGAGGGAGAGTTGACTCGGATCCTGGTGGAGGGGTGGGGAGGAACATGGCTCTGGGGAAGAATCTGGAATTTGGACTTAGCTAGGCCTGGGCCCAAGTTCCTTTTTTGCCTCTTTAGGAGCCAGGAGTCTTTTGATTACGACAGATATCCCAACTCAGAGTGACTTCAATTAAAAAGGAAAGTTACTGACTCCTGCAATGACAATATCAAGGCCAGGTCTGGCCTCAGGCATGGCTGGATCCAGGAGCTCAAACAATGACCTTAAGATTCTGTCTCTTTTCATCTCTTGGCTGCTTTTGTATTGGCTTCATTTCAAGCAGACCCTGACCTCAAGGTGGAAAACATGTCCCAGCAGCCCCTGGTCCACACAACAGCACGAATCTGCAGGTGTAAGCCCACACCTGCCTGATCACCCCAGATCCTCTCTTCCTGACTAACCCAACAACTATTCTCAGTTTAGCTACCCCCGTACCAAACTGGATCGCCTGATGTTCCCCATCATGGAGACCAGAGGTTTGAAGAATTCTGATTGCCCAGGCCTAAGTCACATGCCTGTCTCTGGACCCACCCAAACCACATGGTCTGAGACGAGCGAGGGGTCATCTCCAAGGGAGACCAGGGACTGTGACCAGAAGAGGCATTGAAAGCATGTGACATTCTCCAAAACCACTAGCAGCCGTGGGAGCCTGGACAAGGGCCTCTCCTGCATGCTCTGATCCTCAGAGTGCCTGGCTGTAAAATGGGAATAGTCATGAGAAGGTGCCCAGAATCATGGGCAGAGGCTGGGCTATAATTAGAGCAGAGAGGTGGGCAAGGGTGGAAGTGGCAGCTGTGTTTCCCAGGAGGCCACAGCAAGATACCCTTCTCCCATCCCTTGAATCTGGCCACTGCTCTGATGCAGTGGCAGGGACACTACATCACTTTGGAGTCACAGAACATGCTGCAGCTTCCCCCAGTCCTCTTGTGATGCCTGTTCTGGAGCCGGCTGCCATGCTGTGAGGAAGCCCAGGCTACACGTGGTGGCCACAGGCAGGGGCCTGGTGACAGCCCCGGCCAGCGCCCACCACCCGACATGTGAGTGAGGGAACGTCGAGATGACCCCAGCCCCCATGAGCCACCCTGTGCAAGGAACGCCTGGCAGCGGGCAGCCAACATAACAAATCGATCCCTGTTGATCTCAGCCCCTGCATGTTGGGGCTGTTTCTTATGCAGCAGTGGCTAACCGGTACAGGGACTCATCTGTGCGTGCCAGGCAGATGCTCTCGTGGAGGCTTTTGGGGCCTGGTTACATGACAGACCCGGGTAATGCTAGCCTGTCAAAGAGAGACAGACAGACAGACAGGGCCTCGCCTGAGTCCCCTGAGCCGCGCACAGTCCCCATGCATGCAGGCGGAAGCTGACCCTGCTACACCGTTTCACACTGACTGTGACTTTCCCACCAGCTGTGAGGACAAACTCATTCTCCACATTGGCCCTTCCAGAAGCTCGGGCCCAGCCTGGCTCTCGCTAACTTGAGGATGGAACTTGGTACCTTCTGAAGTCGGGGCCCAGTTAAACCTTTGAAAATGAGCTTGCTGGGCCTTTGCACCGGTCGGGCCGGGGGATTTCTTCCTGCTGAGACTGGAGGGGGCTGAATGGCACAGGGCGCTCCTGTCTCCCTGCCCTGGTCAGCCCTCAGCCCCCTTGGCAGGCAGCTCCTGAGAGCAGAGAGGTGCTGCTGGGTGGACTGTACCCGGCTGCTGTGGATGCAGATGAGAAGATCCTCCAGATCCCGGAATCCTCTGCAGCTGGGCAATGAAACATTCCCCTCTGGGCCTAAAGCGGCAGGCGGCAGTGAGCCCGCGGGCACTGAGGCATGGCCACGCGGGCCCTGCCCAGCCCCTCAGCACCCCATCCCACCCACGGGAACAGACGCTGCCTTCCCCCGGCCTGAACTACAGTTACAGGTAAACTGTGTCCCCCGGCAGACAGCTCAAGTCCTACCCCAGGCCGTGAATGGGCTCTTATTTGGAAATGGGGTCTTTGAAGGTGGGATTAGTTACGATGAGGCCAAACAGGAGGGGGTGCCTGATCCAACAGGACGGGCGTCCTAAGAGGAGAATCACCTGGCCGCAGAGGAGAGAAGGACGTGTGACGACAGGGGCACAGCTGGAGTGATCTGGCTGCCAGCCAAGGAGCACCGGGGACTGTCAGCAGCCACCAGCAGCCGGGAGAGGCAGAACCCCCCCCCCCAGGGGTTTCAGAGGGAGCACGGCCCTGCCCACCCTTGCCTTGCAGCCTTCTGGCTTTCTGAGCCGTAAGAGAAGACATTTCTGCTGTTTTTAAAAAGCCACCACGTTTGTGAGACTTGGTTGCAGCAGCCCCAGGAAATTAAGACTGCTTTTTGCTCAGTTTTGGGAAAGCAAACACTTGCTTTCTCTTTAGGTAAATAAATTGCCTTTTTTAAAAAAGGCATCACCTTGTAACTGGAAAGCCCATATCACTAGCTGTAAACAGAAGGTGACCGTAGGAATAAACAGCGAAAACAAAGGGTGCTGCCACAATCTCGTTTAGTTCCTGCTGTCAGACGAAGGTTTTGAGACGGACATTTTCTCCCCTTCTGTGATAGAGGAAGCTACACCGGCCTCGGAAAGGCCTTGCAGCCCGTTAGCACTCCGCGGAGACTTTCTCCTTGCAGTTGGCAGAAGAATGGGAAAGACAAAGGGAACGCTGCCTCTTGCTGCTCAGTGTTTAATGCCGTGTGTCTGTCCATCCCAGGTCCTACCAACCATCTGGGAATAATTGCGATTTTCGGCGACAGCAATTGCTTGTACAGGGTTTGCTAAGTGCTAGAAGCAGTTCCAAGGGCTTCCAGGCATTATCTCATCCAATGCTTAAAACTAGCCTACAAGGTAAGTGCCATTATTATCATCAGGTGGGACCCAGAGAGGTTAAGTAACTTTCCCAAGGCCACACAGCCAGCGAGTGGGGAAGCAGGATTTGAACCCAGGCCACCAGCTTGAGTCTATGCTCCTAACACTTGGCATGCTACCACCTGGGAAGCAGAGGTTTGCACACATACATAGGCACAAGCACACACACAGGCACATGCACTCACAATACACATACATGTGCATCCATCAACATATGCATATATGTGACCATGCACAGATCCATATATACACAAGTATACATGCAAATCCAGCCTCACACATATCTCTTGTTTGCCAGGGGTGGGAGGCAGTGGGCAGCACGGTGGTAGTGCTGAGAGGAGGGAGGGGTCCAGTTCCAGCCCTATCCTCAGAGCTTCCACCCGGCCTGGCCCCCAGACACCCTGATCACACTCCTCCTGACCCCCGCTCAGCCAGGTCTGTGCTGGGCCCTGGGGCCAGATGCAAACCCAACACACTCCAGGATACCCAGAGAGGGGCCAGAAGTCTGGTGAGGGCATACACTGCCCTGGAGCCACCCCCGGTCCCATCAAGCAAAGAGGAAGATGACAGCACAGTGTGCCACGAGGAGGGCGCCTGCCGGCCCATCCTCCTGCGCGGCCAGATGGCCTGCCATCTGCAGGCCCCTCTGCCAACCCCCAGCTCCGCCGGCGTGGCCAGGCCTGGTGCAGGGCGAGGCTCCTCAGGCTGGCAGAGCGCAGCAGGGCCATGTGCTGCCTGGCAGGCTGCACCAGGCGGGGAGGCTGGGGGTGCTACTCCTCGGAGAGAGACGTCCACGTGCACAGACAGCCAGGCTCGGGAGGGGCTGCCGTGCCAGTGACCACTGCCCCACCTCTCACCCCATATTGCTGTACCTCTGTTCTGGAAGACTCTCTCTGGGGAAAGAACAGCCATTCATTCATTCATTCAAAATAAACGTCAACTGCCTACGAAGTGCAGACACTGGAGGGACAGTAATGACCAAAACAAATATTTACCGAGCACCTACTATGTGCCGGGAGCCGTTCTAGGCCCTGGGGACACCGCAGCAAACAAATTCATTATTTCTTGAACACCTGCGATGTGCCAGGCACATTTCTAGGCACTGGGGATTCAGCGGTGGCCAGGAATGGCACCGCCCCTGCTCCCACGGAGCTCCTGGCCTACTGGGGAGACAGAGGAGAAGAAAATTAATCCACGATGCCAGGTAAGTCTCTGACGCAGCATGCGGCTGTGAGGGGAGTCACGTGGCATTCCACGTGCACTTTATAACTTCAGATGGGATGGTCAGGGGGAGCCTCCCAAGGAGGTAACCAGGGAGCAGACACCTGGATGAAGCCAGAGGTCAGCCCTGAGGATCCCTGGGGAAGAATGTTCCAGACAGAGAGAGCGAGCAGCCAGGGTGAAGGCCAATGTGCTCGGTGTGCCAGAGAATGCCAAGAGGCCCTGGGCCGAGCAGGTGGAGCCAGGGGAGGGACAGGAGGGGGCAGGCTGTGGGGAGAAGGGCCAGGGCCAGGGGTCTGGGACGCTGAGGGCTGAGGAGAGAGCCCAGAGTGATGGTGGGGGTGGGGGGGTGCCGTGGGGCCACACCGACAACGCCTCCACGCAGGAGCACACCTGGGGGCCCACCCTCCGCCGAGGGGTACACTAGGATTTGTCCCACTGACTCTTCAGAGCTCGCCTCCAGGGTGGGCACCAAGATGACCCCAATTCACAGACGGGAAGACCGAGGCACAGAGAGGTCAAGGCACCTGACGAAGGGGCCCAGCCAGGCACAGAACCCAGGTGTCCTGGCTTCAGCCACCCCTTGGACCCAAATGACATGCCAGTCTCCCCTCCATGTGACGGGAGACCAGGGCAGCTCATACCCCCCTCCAAGCCTCAGCCGCCTCCTCTGTAAACTGGGAGTGATAATTCATCAGAATGACTAAGAGGAAAAGTAGTGGCAACACCAAGTGCCCTTGAGGCTACAGAGAAACTGGATCACTCAGCCATCGCTGGCGAAAACACAAAATGCTACAGCCTCTCTGGAAAACAAGCAGTTTCATACGAAAGTAAACCTGCAGCTAACGTGCGGCCCAGCAAATGCATTCCTGAACCTTTATCCTAGAGAAATGGAGGTTTATTTTCATGCAAAAACCTGCACGTGAATGCTTGTAGCAGCCAAAGAGTGGAATTGGTTCTGATACCCTTCAGTGGGTGGGTGGGTGGACAGACAGGCCCCGGCACAGCCACACTGTGGAATACCACTCAGCAAGGAAAAGGAAAGAGTGACCTGGGTGCGTCTCAAGGGCATTGCCTGTATGAAAAAAGCTAAGCCCAAAAGGGTACATACTGCGCAATTCCGTTTATAGAACTTTCCTGAAATAACAGCCGTAGAGTTGGAGAGCAGATTAGTGGTTGCAGGGCTGAGGGAGGGGGCAGGAGGGAGGGGGCTGCGGCTACAGGGGTAGCGCCGTTATCCTGGCAGTGGGAACGCCCCCATGACCTGGCCGTGCTCATGGGCACACAAAGCCATGCATCACGTGTAAACCGGATGATCTGAGTAAGGTCGATGAGTGATCTCACCAAGAATATCAAGGCACAGCTGATGGCGGCATCCACAAAGTACATCACGATGACAGGAATATCAGTGACTGCGTGATTATGCCGGATGTTACACTGGGAGAAGTGGCGTGGAGGGCACACGGGCCTCTAGGAGGTCTTCCAATTTGCTGCAACTCTATCGTCATTTAAAAGGAAAATGTACAAAAGAAAATGAGGGTGATAACCATTCCCAGATCACTGCCCAATCCCCCCATGACCCCCCATCTCCCCCAAGGTAAAAGCCAAAGGTCCCCTGCAATGGTCTACAAGGCCCCTGTTGCCACGTCTCTAACTCTTCTCCCACCACTGCCCTCTCCCACTCCCTGCCGGCCACACTGGCCCCTTGCTGACCCACCGCAGGGCCTTTGCCCTGGCTGAGCTCTCGCTTCGAATGCCCTGCCCCAGATATCCCCCAGGCTCCTTCCCTCGTTGCTTCCAGTGTCTGCTCCAAGGTCACCTGCTCACTGAGCTCCCACCCCCACCTTGCTTAAAGGTTCACCACCCACTCCCAATCCCCCCAACGCTGCTGCCTCTTCCTGCATAGCTCTCCCCGCCTTCCCAGCTGTCCAACCAGACAGCCCCGAGCCCCAAGGGAGTGCTCAACCCACGAAATGAGGCTGGTCTAGCGCGAGGTGGGATCTAAGTGTCAAATACACACGGGATGTCAGTGTGAAAACAGAACGTAAAAGGTCTCACTCGTAATTTTTATTTCAAGTGCATGGTGACAAGCTAGTATTTTGGATATATTGAGTTAAATAACACACGATTCGAATTAATTTCACCTGTTTCTCTTTACTTTTTTTTATGGGGCCACAAGAAAATTTAAAACTACATGCACGGCTCACCTTGACTTTCCTGGGACAGTGCACATTGCGTGGCCCACCCCCACCATCAGGCAGGGCAGGGTTTGTGGGTCCCCTCCACTGCCGTGCCTCCGGGGCCTAGAACACAGCCGAAAGGCAACAAATATTTGTTGAATGACCAACTGACTGAAAGAACGAATGAGTGGCCATGCCCTCTGGGCATGTAGACAAAACCCCCCACTCTCCCACTCAGCCCAATGGTCACCTCCTACAGGAAGCCTTCTGGGCTTCAGCCTGGCCAGCTGAGCGCCACCCAACCTTCCCCCAGCCCGGGGGTCCTGTTTCTTGTGGCTGGATCCCCTCCGCCTGCTTCTGAGAACTCAACAGTAACCACAGGGCCTTGCCGTGTGAGGCCGGAAGCACGCGTGCGCCCACTGTGTCCACACAGCGGCCCTGGGAGGGGGCTTCTTTCCTTATCTCATTTCTTTTTTTTTTTTTTTAAAGATTTTATTTATTTATTCATTCATCCCCCCCTTGCTGCTTGTGCTCGCTGGGTCAGCTAACCACGCCGTGCGGGCGGGCTTGCCTTCACCAGGAGGCCCCGGGAACCGAACCCGTGGCCCCCCATATGGTAAACGGGAGCCCTACTGATTGAGCCACAGCCGCTTCCCCTTATCTCATTTCTTGGATGAGAAAACCAAGGTCTGCGGCCTGCATGCCATCAGCATTCCTGGTCCATTAGGCAGGGGGCCGAGGCCACCGACCCCTCTGCCCAGCACACACGGCCTGACTTTGGCGGGCTGAGCTGCCAGCGAGCTCTCGAGAGCGACAAGCTCTGAAGGTAACGTCCCCAGCCGACCCCTCTGCTGGCGCCGCCAAGCTGTCAGCCTTGATTCCCCGCGGGCTTTAGTCACCCCACAGAAATGACATTTATGTATTCCCTCACATGGGAGCGTGGCGAGAATTAATTATTTAGGGCCGAGGAATCACTTTGAACATGAAAAAGTGCCGAGGGCTCCGGTGACATTACAGAGAAAAGTGCTGCCTCTTCAAGCTGTCCTCCGTGCCCACCGCAGGCCGCCCCAGGCCCCCAGCCCGCCCGGGATGGGGTGGAGGCCCCCACGTGGGGGCACGATGCTCTGAAGGCAGAATTTCTTTTCTGTAGAAGAAAGAGGGAAAGAAGGAGGGTCAGAGGGAGGGAGGGAGGGAGAGGGAGGGAAGGAGGGAGGGAGAGAAGGGGTCAGGGAGGGCAGGAAGGAGAGGCGGGAGAGAAGAGTGAAAGGGAAGGAGGGAGGGAGGGCGGGCGGTTAGGAGGAAGGAAAGCGTCATGTTCCAGTTCTCTCCAGCCACTACACCCCGAGTGAGTGAGGAAGGTGGGCGAGAAGTGAGTCATAGCCATACCTTTAAGGCTTCCGAGGTACCTTGCGCTGCTTCCCGAGGTCCTCCGAGCCCAGCAAGTCTTACCAGCCCCATTTCACAGGCGAGGAAGTCGAGGCCAGAGAGGAAAGGACAGGCCCAGTCCCCAGGCTTGGCCACACGGCCACGAGCTACATCTGGGTGTGACAAGCGGGGACCCCTGGGGCTGGCTGTGGACTCTGTCCCAGTCCCAGTGCAGACCCCCAAGGTCGGCCCTGAACCCCGAGTCTCTCCTCTTTCTGCTCCAGATCCGTGAGCATCCACACCCTGCAGCCGCCTTGGAAGGGGGCGGGGAGGGGGGATCACCGGGGGTGGCAGTGGGGGAGGCGGGGACACAGCCTGGCAGGGAGTCTGAAGCTGGTTTGACTCAATATTTACCTAAAGAACCTCCCACGCCCGGAAGGAGAACCCTGGAAACCAGAAATGCTGAGCTGCCTCTACCTGCTGGGTTGGATTGTCTTTGTTTCCGACTTCCAAGGGAAAAAGGTTGTGGTGCACACGCAGCCCCCTTCTAAGACCCAACCAAGAAATCGTAGTGGAGGTGGGGGCCAGGAGGGCTCTGGACTCTGCGCACTTTGCACGGCCCCTTGGGTCCCAGCTGTGCCGTGACTCGCCTCCGCTCACCCCCATTCGCCCCAGGAAGCAGAGTCTTGCCTGCATTTAGCAGGTGCTGGATAAATGCCTGCTCTCAGGATCTGGGTGTTCTCTGAGGGTCCCTGCAAAAATGAAACAGGGAGCGACTAAGGGAAACAGGCCTCACTTGGGCAAGCCACTCACCCTCCTTTGTGCCTCAGTTTCCCTCTGTGTAGAACAGGGGCACAGCTGACAGGACTCACAGCCTGGCGAGGAGTCTCTGGGCCATCCCCTGGCACACGACATGGAGACGTGCCCCTGCAGGGCCCAGGCCCTGGCTCGCACTTGATCCTCACAGTAGCCCTGGAAGGCAGCTGCCTTCAGCCTGCCCGTTCTTGTTTTTGCTAATGAAACTGAGCCCAAGAGAGAGAAAGTCATTTGCCCAAGGCCACCCAGCTGGAAGTGCCTGAGCTGGGATTCAAACCTGTCACACATCCCGGCTCCCCCGCCCCCAGTCCTCCCTGGACAGACAGATGGCAGAAGGATGAGGGTGGGAATTCCCGGGTGGGAGGGGGCTGGCCTCATCCAGTTCCTCTGGCCCCAGGGTGGCCCCGAGTTTCCCTTGCTCGGAGGCCACCCGCACTGATCCCAAGCAGCAGACGTGTGCTTTGAACCAGGAGCTACTCCCAGGCTGGAAACTAGGTGGCTGCCCAGGGCAGGAAGCCCCACTGTTACCTCTGGCTGCCCTTGGCCCAGGGAGGGGGCGGAAGGCCCTGCAGGCTCCCTGGACAGCTGGGAGGCCGGCGGAGGTTGCTGCCATGGCAACAGACCTCGTATGGGCCACATCCTGCCGCTCCCAGGCACTGAGTGGGCTAGGACTCAGCAGGGGTCCTCTGGGGGTCCTGAGAGCTCCCTGCCCACCCCAACCCCAGCAGGGCAAAGCCAGCTCAAAGACAACTGATGCCGGCTGATATATATTGAATGCTTAGCACCTTACAAGTATTAATTCTCTCAATTTCTGTGATAACCCATTTGATAGATGCAGAGACTGAGGCCCAAAGGGGTAAATCACTTGCCCATGGTCCCAAAACTAGTAAGGGCAAAGCTAGGACTCGAACCCAGGACTCCCCAGAACCCACATACTCCATTACAAAGGAGGGTGCAGTAGTTAAAATGTGAACTCTAGAGCCAGACCAGCTGTGTGACACTGAGCAAGTTACTCAACCTCTCTGGGCTTCGGTTTCCTCTTCTGCAGTTTGGAACAGTAAAGTACCTGCTTCATAGAGTCCCTGTGAGAATGAGATACGTGTAGAGCTCTTAGAACAGGAACTGGGGCCGAGCAAGCACTGGGCCTTAGCCTCAATCCCCTCAAGCAGATCCTAAGGGGAGGCTGCTCGGATCAGGCTCTGGGGGAAGCCAGCTGGGGGAAGCAGGGCAGGGGAGGGGAGCGAGCAGAGCAATGGTGGGCTTTCAGGCCCGGTGCCGGGCTCCGCCTGCCCCTGGAGGGCTCTGGGGTGGGAGGTGCATCCCAGGTGCTCCTGCACTCTCCTCCTGGCAGCTGGCTGCCCGAGGGCTGCCCCAGAGCCGTGCAAACACCCAGGCAGGTCACAGGTCCAGCGGCCCAAGACACGGCCCCCAGAGGAGAGGCCGCAGGACGGCAGTTAGGACGCAGAAGTGGGGGACCTACCCGCAAGGTCGGCTGTCTCTCCTGGCGGCTGCTGTTCTAGCTCCCCGGGGCTGCTGCAGGAAAGGGCCCCACACGGGGTGGGGCTCAAACAGCAGACGCGCGTCCTCACGGCCAGGGCGCCGTGGTCACGGCCAGGCCGCTAGCGCTCTGAAATGCAGGCCTGGGAGAGGGACCTGCCTTCCGGTGGTGACCGGCCATCCCTGGCACCCCTGGGCGTGGGGACGAACAGCTCCCATCTCTGCCCCCCTGGTTCCTCTCAGTACCACCTCATCTCCGTTTAACCAATTCCATCTCAAAGACCCAGTTTCCAGGCAATGTCACAGTCTGAGGCCCTTGGGGTTAGGGCTTGAAGACAGCTTTTGGGGGGACGCTGTTCAGCCCCTAACACCTGCCAACTCTTGATGGGTGATCACGGCCTGATCCTTACCAGCCCCACAGCAAACCTGTCTGACCGGTAGAATTGCCGTCCCCTCACAGATGGAGGACACAGAGAGGTCAGTGGGTTGGCCAGAGCCATACAGCTTTGGGGCCGGAAGCCAAACCTCCAGACTGCCAATTCCGTGCGCTTCTCACTGCACCACGTGGCCTGGGCTTGGGGCCCTGCCTGCTGGGGCTAGTGCAGAGCCAGCTAACTTGGAGGAGATGGTCAGCAGCCCAAGGGCCTGGGGCACCTGGAGGAAGTTGTATCACTCAGAATGGATTAGGCAGCAAATAACAGAAATATCCCAATTCGAGCAGCTTTACCAATGAGGAAGATTTCTTCTTTGCCATAATAAGAAGCCCTGAGGTGAGGGAGCCCCAGGGCTGCTTGATTCAGCAGCTAACTGGTGGCGTCAGGGCCTGGTTCTTTCCATCTCTCTCTTCTGCCACCCTCAGTGTTTGACACTCTCCTCATGGTCCCAAGATGGCTGCGGCAGATCCACGTATCACATCTCAGCAACATAAAGTGCAGCAGAAGACAAAGCAGCCATCTCTTCCTCATGTTTGTCCCTTTTTTTTTAAGAGTAGGTAAACATTCCCCAGGAATTCCCCAGTGGATTTCCCCTCCCATCTCATTGGCTAGATACGGGTCACAGGAAGACCTGGCAAGGGGAATGGAGCAGCCCACAGGCTGTTTTTATAGATAAAGCTTTATTAGAATGCTGCCATGCCCGCTCAGTTATGTATCAGCCAGTGGCTACTTCAGTGCTGCTACTGCAGAGTTGAGCAGCCGCCGCAGAGACTGCACAGCCCGCGAAGCCTGATTTACTCTCCTCTCTTTATAGGAAAAATCTTTGCTGTGCCCAGGCTAGAGGAATGGGGTTTCCCCCTGAGCTGGAGTGACTCACCTTCCCTGAGGGATGAACACTGAACGAAACAAGAGTCTGCCAGCAAGGCCGAGGCGGGGAGATGCTGGCTGGGTCGGGCAGGCCCACACACCTGCAACCGGGCCTCACCTGGGAGCTTGTTAGACATGCAGAGTCCTGGGCGCCGCCCCGACCTACCAAACTAGGATATGCGTTTCACCAGGCGAGAGCCCCCGCCTGGGCGAAAAGGGCACAGGGAGAGGCCCAGGTGGGCGGAGAGTGGGCAGTTGCAATCTGACCTCTGACCCCACTAGCCTGTGACAGTCACTGCACCCCTCAGAGCCTGGGCACCCTCGCCCGCTGAACGGGGTGACACTGCCCACAGGCCACACGCAGGTGAAACGTAGCGAGACCTGCAGAGAGCAGGCCACGCGTGTTTGCGTCTCGGGGGAGGACAGAGCTGAGAGAGGGGCAGCAGAACAGCTTTGTGTCCTCCCAGAGCCCCGGAGCCTCCTTCTTGTGAAGCAGCATGCTGGCAGCTTCCTGAATTCAGCTGGCCCAAGGCTGTCTCGGGGAGATCCTCTCTACCCCGTCCACTGCTGCTGAGCCTGAGCTGCTTCTGGGGCTTCTGGGGCTGTGGAGGCCACCCCAGGGCCTGGAGTGAGGCAGGTGAGGCATCCAGGGCAGGATTTCAGGAGGCACCCTCGCCCAGGTGTCAGGTGCCCCGGGGCGCCTGGCTGGCCCCACCTCCCTCCACCCTGCCTCCTACCTCCCAGCCTCAGTTCCCCCGTGGTGGCCAGCGAGGAGGTGGGCAGGGGGGCCCAGCCCCAGTGCTGTGTGTGCACGAGGAGGTGAGATCTCCGTGAAATGGAAAAAGCCCTCCGCGAGCTTCCTGCGCATCCTGCCTCACGCTGCACGTAACTGGTGCTTAAAGAACCTGTGTTGTGTGAAGGAAGAAGAACTTTCTTGAGTCCAAGTTCCTTACCTTGGCATTTGGCCCTGCCCATCTCTCTGACCTCATCCCCACTACATTCCCCCCTAAACACCTGCTGCAGCCACACTGATCTGCATGCTATTCCAGGAACATGCCAAGCCCGCTCCAGCCTCGGGGCCTTTGCACTTGCTGCGTCCTTGGCTGGAATGCTGTACCCCCAGACCCACCCAGGAGCCGCTCCCTGATTTTATTCAGATCTCTATGCCAACGCCAGCTCCTCAGAGGGCCCTCCCGAACCACTCCATTAAAAGCAGCTCCGTATCCAGGCACGCTATCCCATCACAAAACTGGCTGAACGACCATGGTCATTTACGTATTTATTTTTGCCAGTCCTTAGTGCACATAGTAGGTGCTCAATAAAAGTTTGTTACTGGACGAGTCAGTCCCCCACCCGTACCCCAGGCTCTAAGTGAAACTCTCAGGGGTCCCCAGTGTCTCGCACTAACGGCCTGGCAAACCTCGCCCTGCCGTGGAATTTTCCTGATGAAGCTGTTCCTTTGTGTGTCAGCAGAGCGCTCGCTCTGCACTGGGCAGGAAGGAGCCCGCTCTGCTAAGGGACTCTTTCCCCAAGGCCTCCAGGTAACACAGAGGGGGCCAGTCAAGAAGCAAGCCGGCGTCCCCGCCCGCCCTGCCCCAGGCCTCCTGCCCTGCCCCAGGCCTCCTGCCCCTGCCCACGGCCCTACCCACCAGGCTGAAAGGGCGAGGGTCTGCAGGGGGCTGAGCTGCCTGTCTGAACTCGCACCCCCAGCCACCCCCCAGACAACAGGACGGTTTCCGGGGGGCGTGTCAAGGGGTCCTTACAAACATCCTGCATACTCATGTCTTGAAAATAATGGTATTCATTTTCACCTTTGCTGGCTGTAGAAAATTCTAAAACGTCTGACCTCCCTGACCCCCCCGGCCCCAGGGAGGGGATCCCCACTGTAGCGGTGGGCACCCCTCCTGGCGGCCGGGGACTTCCGTGCAGCCAGTCCCCACCGCCGGCCTCTGCGGGCTGCACCACTGTGATCCCCATTTTACAGACGGAGAAACAGACTCCGAGAGGGATGGAGCCAGTTCCAAGCCGCCCGTCTAGCTTCACCGTCCACACCGCTGACCGCTACGTCTTACCACCTCTTAGCCGAGAAGCTCTTGGTTTAGATGAAAACAAAACAAATAGTTGTATTGGAGACGTAATTCTTAAACCACACAATTCACCCGTTTAACCTGCACGGCTGTTCACAGCGTGGTGCAGCCATGGCCACGGGCAGTCTTAGAAGAGTTTCAGCACCATAAAGGGAAACCCCGCCCTATGTAGCCTCACCCCCGGCCCCCCGGCCCCCCGGCAGCCACTAATCTGCTTTCAGTTCCTATAGGTTTGCCAGTTCTGGACATTTCCTATAAATGGAATCGTATGATAGGTGGCCTCTAGTGGCTGGCTTCTTTCACTCAGCACCATGTTTTCAAGGTTCGTTCGTCCATGTTGCGGCCTGAATCGAAACCCTGCTCCTTTTTATGGCCGAGTAATATTCCACTGCATGGACAGCCCGCGCTGGGTTTACCTGTTCACCTGTCGATGGATATTTGGGTTGTTTCCATCTCTTTGTCGTGTTTTGTTGGGCAACTTTCACCAAGAGGAACTTGTTGAAAATAGTGACAGCTTCCTGGCTCCCCAAGCCCCAGCCCGAGGGCAGATGGGGACGGCGGGCAGCTCCTCCCGCCAGCCTCGTCTTCCTGGTACCTGTCATACCTCGCCGAGCACAACCCCAGAGTTTAAATAATGTCTTTCTCCTTTCTCAGGGGCCTTGAACACACGACGACTGCCTCGCTGAGTGCTCAGCTGAAGACCCAGCCTCTGGCCCCAGTGGAGGGGGAGCGGGGGCTGCCCGTCAGTCCCCAGCTCCATGCCTTCCAAAGGAAGGGGGCTCTTTTCCTTGCAGCAGGCTTGTTCACCCCCAGTGTTGACCTCCACACCAACTCCCAGCTGCAGGCACGACCTGCTGTCTCCTCTCTCGAGCAAGCCGCAGAGTGGGTCAGCCTCGGTATCCCCAAGGTACAACGGGGCTAGCACAGGACGCGCCCCCTGAGCTTTTGAGGAGATGCCGCTTGACAATGCACGCTTGGCATGGCCCCTGACGCACAGCGCAGAGCCGCTACGAACGTTTGGGGCAAAATGGTCCATTTCTGATCATCAGTTCTCAGACGTGTTGAACATGCACCACATTTACATGTGATGCGGTGAGCACTTTGGGGGGAGCCTGTAAGATCTGGGCTAGTTGGGCAGCAGGTCTAAGGGGCTCTGTCCCCCACAGACCCCGGAACGACACTGAGATTGTATTGTGGAGAAAAGAAATTCAGCTCCAGTGGTCCAGGATGTTTCTGGTCCAAAGAGGCCATGATGGTGACAGTGCCTCTCGCTGGTCAGCTCCCTACCTAAAGACTCCAGAGCGTCCAACCTTCAAAGCATTATGACTCGGCTCCTGAAAGACGGTGACTAGTAATTCACAAAGCAGCTCTCTGCACACCACAGTTGGCCCATGTCTCCAAAACAAGTCTTAGAGTGTCCCCCAAACAGATCCAGAGAAATTGCGTATGTCTCTCTCTTCAGGCACTGGACGCCTTTTCGGCTGCTGTCAAGGCAGTAGGCAGGGCAGGGTGTGAGTTGTCACAAGGTCAAAACGAAACCACCAACAGCACAGCTCTCTGTCTCCCGAGAGTGACTCACCGGTGAAAACCAGAATATTGTTCCAAGTGTCAAAATCTGCAGAACAGCCTCCAGGATTTGGGCTGAATCCAGCTTAAATGAGCCAAAACATTCCAGCGTCTTCCTGAGGTACCTGGAAAGGCATCCGTGAGTGGATTTATTGTCTTTCCCCTCCAGCCTTTGTTTTTGAAAGCTCATCAGGAGGAACCGCCCAGGTCAGAGGACAGCAGCCCAGCCGCTTCCTTCCCCAGGACGGCGGTCAGACAGCGTCTAAATGCCTCCCAGCCTTCCCCTCCTGCCGACGATCCAAACTGCACCCCGGCCACGCCAGGGCCACGGAAAACCAGGACCCCGACAGGAGGCTGAGACGTATTCCTCTGTGGAATGATTCCACCTGCCTCGGGGCCAGGCAGGGGCAGGGAGGGTTTATCATCATTAGGAGCAAGTTAAGTTCAAACAAGGGAGAGATGCTTTTAGGCTAATTTTATTAGCACTGGATTCCAGGATGCCTTTTATGTTCTTTTAGGTAATATTCTGTGCAGCCCTGTGTCCTCCACCGAGGAAGGGGCTTTGGCTGACCTGGAGAGGGGCAAAGGCTGAGCTGTTACTACCTCCTGGCTTTATTTATATGAGGGAATTCGCAAGGTAATCCCAAACACTACAGTTTGCCTGTGGATTTGGCCAGGTGCCCATCAACTACTGCAGGGTATATTTTTTGGTGCATATGTTTATCCATAATAAATACAATCGATATTATATTCATTTATCCATACTTACATTCACCTAGCAATAACGAATAGAAAAACTAGGACACTGTGACCTATGCCAGTTTTCCACCGTGGTGGGGACCGGGAGGAGACAACTGGAAAAACAGCAGCTAACACCTACACTGAGTTTCTTTTTTTTTTTTTTAATCGGGAGGTTCCAGGGATCGAACCTGGGTCCCTCCATATGGGAGACGGAGGCCCAACCATTTGAGCCATTTGAGCCACATCTGTCCCCTACCCACTGAGTTTCTATGGCTGGATGCTCCCCTCTGTGTTCACATTTAACTCAGACAATGATCCAGTGAGGTAGGGACTGACCTGGTCACCATTTTACAGCTAGGGAGTCTGCAGCACAGAGAGGATAAGTAACTTGCCCAGGGTCACACAGCTGGAAAATGGCCAAGGTGGGATTTGAACCTACATGGGCAGCTCCACAGCTCCTGCTCTTAGCCACTGTTCTCTACTGAGTTCTGTGTGGTTGTCCCACATCCAAGGAAACAGATCGTGGGTGGGCCTGGGGGTGGCCCCAGGTCACTGTGGCTGACCCAGCGCCCATTCCCCGCCCCAGGCCAGCACCACTGGCTTTCCCAGGTGACACACTTGCCCACGTGGCTGGCAAGTTGGTGCTGGTGGCTGAGAGAGGGCCTCAGCTCCTCCCCACATGAGCCCCTCCACGGGGCTGCTTGAGTACCCTCCCAACATGGCCGCCGGCTTTCCACAGTGCGAGGACCCGAAAAAGAGAGAGAGAAGAGGGAAGAGGCCTGGTGTCTTTTACCACCTGGCCTCGGAAGACACACGTCACTTCTGCCTCCTGCTCTTGGGCACCCAGACCACCCCCTTGTACCACGTAGGAGGTGGTGCCACGAAGGAGGCGTGTGCTCGAGGGTGGGCATCAGTAGGTGGCACTCACGGGGGTGAGCTTGGGGACTGCCGTCCACGTCCTCTCTCATAGCTCTGGGCAGGGACATCTGGAGCGGGGGCAGCCATCTTGCGACCATGGGGGCAGGGGCTGACTGAGGACAAAGCCCCCACCCCAAGAGCAGAGCTGACGGAAGGCAGGCGCCTGGCTGAGAAGGAGGCCACAGAGGTAGCCCGCCCTGGGGCTGCTTCCTTGGCACTGTCTTTTGCGCAGTCATAATCTCCTCTCTATTTCAGCTGTTGGGTGTAGTCCTTGCTGTTAAAAGGCTCTGACTAGAAGAATGTTTACTGAACGGTAGGGAAGGAAGATCCAGGCGGGAAGATGTCTGTCTGGAGCTGTGGCACCATCCTGCCTGCCTGCCTGCCTAAAAATGAAGCTAGCAGAGTAGAGAGCAAGGTTGAGAGACAGAAAAACCAAATGCTGATGACATCACCTGGGCCCCTGGATCCAGCTGTGCCTGAAGCTCTCTCGGGTATTTCTATCAGAAATCAGTTTATTTTTGAGCTAAGTTCCAGCTGGGTTTCCCTTAAATCTTCTTTCTCCCACCAGGTGAAGGTGAAGAGCTTCAGAGGTCTGCTCAGCCAGTCCCAGCCTGCAGACACCCTGACATATGTATTCCAGATCAAATGTCACCTCCTCCGAGAGGCGTTCCATGATCACTTATATAAAGTGGCTCCCCTCAGGCCATGCTGGCAACTCTGCCTGATACCACCTGGCTTCCTGGCTTCACAGCACCTGCCGCGACCTGAAACCTGCTCTTCATTTATCATTTTTGTCCCTCCCACCCCCCAACTAGAACATTCACTTCACAAAGGTCCAGATTTGTGTCTGTCTTGTCCACCGATAGATTTCCCAGAGCATGGCGTAGGTGCTGATTTCAACAGGTGTAAATGCTGAATGAATGAGAGAGTGAGTGAATGAGTGAGTGAGTGGACATTTGCCTCCCTGGAAGCAGTCTAGGACATCAGGAAATTCTGAAGAAGCCAGGAAGAGGATGGCAGTGATGATAATTCCATCTACCTCCCTCCCTCTCTCTCCCTCTCTCTCTCTTTTTCTCTCACATGCACAAACACACACACCTTCCCCCTCCAACTGCCTCCCTCCAGGTCACCCTCACTAAATCTTGCTGGCGAAGCCCCCACATTGGCCTTCTCCATCCCCATGGCCACCTCCTCCATCTGTTCCTACCTGTTCTGTGAGGCCACCTGCAGAACGGAAATGACAGAATTTGGAGTCAGACAGACCTGGTCCATGTTCGGTACTTCCGAGCTCTATGACAACGGGTGGGTCACTTTCCCATTTCAAGCCTCAACTTCCTCATACGTAAAATGGCCTGAAGTGAGACCACCATATATAAAGAGCACATCACCTTAATGAACATAAGGAGACGGAGGGACACTGGCCTTGCTTGGGATAAACTTCTCTCAGCAGCCCACCGTGGCTTAAACTGCCTCAAGTTTGACCTGGCAGTCACCCTCCTCCCAGAAGTTGCTCCCCAGAGAGCACAAATGCTTAAACGGCCAATTTTCCCCGTGCTCAGCACAAAGCCTAATCGTTGCAGGGCAGCCAGGAAGGGCTGTTAGCTTGATCGGCTTCTTTTTTCAGCTCCACACCGGCTGTTAAGTGGCTCAGCTCATGCAGGCGAGGCTGCTCCTGGAGAACCTAGTGGTGGAGCAGGGCCTGGTAGAGTCCTCAAGTTGCAGCAAGGATATGGCCCCATGGCATTCCACCCCCTGATAGCAAACTCTCAAAACGCATCCTCTCCCTGCTCAGAGACCAGTAGTAGACCCTCATTCCCGCCCTAGGAATCAAGTCCAAAGTCTCCCCCTTCCTCCATACTTAAGGGTTCCTCCATGTGGCCCACCCTTCTTTCCTCCCAGGACTCTGCGTTCTACTGGGGTGGGAGAAATTTTGTTCAAAGTCCTCCAGATGTGCTCTGCTCCTCCAGCTGTGTAACTCTGGGAAAGTGGCTTTACCTCTCTGAGTCTCAGTTTCCTGGTTTCTTTCTCAGGAAGGTTTTATTACAACCCACTGGCACAGCAACGCCGTGGAAAGACCTTCTTTCCTGGTGCTTCTGGCGGTACTGGCAAAAGTCCCAGGGAAGGTTCTCATTGGCCCAGCTAGTTCACATGACCAGCCCTGAACCAATCACTGTGGTGTTGTGGCAGATTCTGCCCCACACAGACTCCAAGGGTGGAGAGCAAGGGAGGGGTGAGTCTCTGGTGGGACAGGGTAGGGGAGAACACCTGAGCAGGGAGGGACACAGATGTGCACTGCAGGAGCTGAGTTCCCTGTCCGCATCCATGGGGCAAGACAGTGGGGTTGGGAGGTGGTGAGCTGGAGTGCAGGCCCCGTAAGGTGAAGGCGACGCACAGCCCCAGGTGCCCGCAGTCACCTGGAACTGCAGAGAAACCCAGCCCAGGGCACTGGGCCGCCTGCAGAGGGGACAACGAGAGAAATGGCTAAGAAGTAATGAACCGAGAGGTTCAAAATTAACCTGCCTCGGTCTCTCTTTCTGTAAAATGGGGATCAAACGAGCCCTGCCCTCCCAGAGTGGTGAATATTAAAGGAGTTGTTAAACCTGTTGCTATACCCCTGGAGGATCAGAACAGTATACGAAGGGGAGGCTCGGTCAACACGGATTACCTGCTAACCCGGGCCCCCAGAACCCCCACGTTCCCACCACCACACCTTGGCCTAGGTCTTTCTCTCTGCTGCTACCCAGGCCTTCCTCCTCCAGGAAGCTTTCCTGGGATTCCCAGTGTACACCAGCCCCCTGGAGTCCTGGGTCTGCTCCTCCAGCTGTGTGACCCTGAGAGAGTGGCTTTACCTCTCTGAGCCTCATTTTCCTCTTTTGGGAGAGGAAGAGTACCTGGGAGGGTTCCAGTGGATGCTTAGTCACTGACTACACTGAGGGACTGTGGTCTCTCTGGGTCCCCTGCCAGCATCTTTCAGTGTCTTGGGGGAGCCATCCCTAATGCTAGTAGACTCTGATTAGCTAATGGACTAATGCTAGTAGACTCTGATTAGCTAATGGATA
>JAKSZT010054518.1:3916150-4033132 GCA_026826555.1 Tolypeutes matacus | reverse complement strand
CTGATTAGCTAATGGATAATGCTAGTAGACTCTGATTAGCTAATGGACAATGCTAGTAGACTGATTAGCTCATGGACTAATGCTAGGAGGCTCTGATTTGGGGTTCTCACAGTTCAGAATTGAGGCCCAGATCTACCCTAACAGACTGTGTGTCACTGGGCAAATCACTTTGCATCTCTGAGCCTCAGTTTCCTCTTTCTCACAAAGCAGTTATGAGGTTGGCAGAAGACTCATGAGCCTGGGACAAGGCAGGTATTTAGTCACTGGGCATTCCTTCTTCCCCACCTCCTCTGAGCAGTTTTCCCTGACTGCCCTGCTTTGATGGCCTCCCGGCCTCCCCTCCTGCCTGCACAGTGAGCTCTTTGGAAGCTCATCTCAGGTCACTAGTGCCTTTAGATTCCCCAGAACCTGGCACGAGGTCTTGTAAATAGTGGATGTTCTAGAGATTTTGAAATTGATACTGATGACAACAATAATGATGATGAGGGGAAAAAAAGTCATTTGAGACCTCCCAGGTCTCCTTAATCCTTCTTCTGATTTAATTTCAGCTTAATTTGACTCCAGAAGTTTTCTTCAAATCCATTTATGCAAGGATGCAGGTATAAGCAAAGGCATAAGATCCAGCATCTGCTAGGTACCCAGCATTCTACCAGGCAAGCCTCTTTCTGCCAGTCTTGAATGGCATCTGGCACCCAACCATGAGGCTTGGTTCAATCATGGTTTCGTGACTGGTGAGACAATTTGGGGTGGTACACACAAATGAGCATTTTTTATTTTAACTAGAAATTGCATTTAGCCGCATAAATCAGAAAACCCAAACAACAGCAGTTTACCCAAATAAAGAATTTCTTTGTCTTTCTTAACAAGACATCTGGATGACCTATCCAGGGCTGGGAAGGCAGCTCCACCATGCCACTAACACTCACTCGGGCCCTTTTATAAGTCTTTTATTCTTTTTTTTTTACCGGGAAGTCCCGGGGATCAAACCAGGGTCCCTCCATATGGGAGACGGACGCCCAACCAGTTGAGCCACATCCGACCCTCTTTTATTCTTTTGTGTACCTTGTGATCACAAGGTGGCTGCTTCACCTCCAGCATTGCATCTGAATTCCAGGTGGGAAGAGGGGAAAGGACAATAGGCAAAAAGAGCTGCACTAGCTTCTCCGGTTCCCCCTCCCTACCTCTTTTAGAGAGCTTTCACAGATGCCCACCCAACAGCTTCTATGTACAGAACTGTACCATGGAGCAATCCCTACTTGTAAAGGAAGCCAGGAAAGGTGGAGTTTAAGCTGGGAACACTGTTGTCCTGAGCAAAATTAGGGCTTCATTAACAAGGAAGGAGGGGAGAATGGATATTAGGAAGGCGACCAGTGACGTGCACCTATTATTTCACGGAAATGATTACTTCAAGAAGTGGCTCTCAAGCTTGAGCGTGTGTTAAAATCACCCGCAGGGCTTTTAAAAACACAGGTTGCTGGACCTCACCCTCAGAGGGTCTGATTCAGGAGGCCTCGGGTGATGACCCAGGAATTTGCATTTCTATCAAGCTCCCAGGTGGGTGGGGATGCCACACTTGGAGAACGGCTAAAGTCAGTTCTCAAGTCAAGACACATGAACTGATTTTAAGAGAGAAATAAGACATCGCAATGGGGATGTGTCATCCCTCAGGGTCCGCATGGGAAACAGAGGACATGCTCTGACAAGAAACTGCGGAGAGTTTAATAAAGGGAGAATTAACAAAGGGGCGGACAAGCCATGGTGAATCCCCCCCACCCCGACTAATCACGGGGCGGTGTGGGGAGTTGTTACCACACCTGAAGGGGACAGGGGAGGAGGCACTTACTGGAACCCGAACAGGGTGGCTAAAGATAGCCCGCCCACCTAGGAGTGGTGGACTTTGGTGGAGGACACAGCCAGCCTGAGGCAAGGCAGAGGGAGCCAGGCAATAAATACCCCAGCCTTTCTCCACCTGCCTCCAGTCTCCAGCTGGTTCCTCCACTGGCTGAATTCAGCTGAGCACCCAAGGCCAAGGACCCCAGGGAAGGCAGTCCACACAGGTCAGTCTGTACAGACCAGAGTGGAGAAGGGTGGGCTGTGAATATGGGGAGGCAAATGGAAAATGTCCAGCACAGAAACAGCAAATATCAGGACCTACAGGGGCGAATGAGTTTGGCAAACCGAGGTTTAAAGTAGGCGACTCCCCAGCTCGTTCACTCATTCCTGGGGTGCCCGCTGCATTCTAGGCTACACACTGGGGGCCAGGAATCTAAAGCTGAATGTGTGCTGGGGTCCAAGGCACTGTGGTGGGGGGGGCATCCCAGCCAATCTCACGGTACCTTCAACAGATCTCGTCTGTTTGTCACCTGCAGATTTCTGCTGTGATTTAAGCTTTCATTAAAGTTTAACAATGGGGTTGGGGGCAGACTGCAGAAAGAATCACCTGTTCCATCACAAATCACAATGTTATTATGTGCTGAAATAGGGGGTGTGGGACCATGCCGAGGGGATTTGGCTGGGATTAAGGACAAAATGAAGTCAAAGCCCTGGGTGCCCACCCGCCCTCGTGGTAATACCCCGTAAACCTTTATGTATGTAGATTTATTTTGGCAAACTGTTGATTATGGCTCTTTCCGGGCTGCAAATGAAACCCCAGCCCCCACGACACAACGTCAGCCTTACATAAAATGTCTGTCTCCAAGCTCAATAGCCAATAACAAAAATGATGAAGAATCTGATTCAGACATGGATAATTGTTCTGGCTTCCTTCTGTGAATTTAAATAGCTTTCTTGAATTACTGCTTTTGACGTGATCAATAAAATTGAGCTATTGCTGTATCAGACCTTTCAGCAAATATACAGGGAACTGTGCTCCTGGGGCTGTCGGCTCACCTGGCGGGCAGGGCTGGGTGCTCAGGGGGCTGGGCAGTGGAGGGAAGCAGGGATGTGGGGGGCGTGGGGGCTGGCTACCAGCCAGAACAGGGACAGCAACTCAAAGTCACGAGTCCGCCCCCCAGCTGAGCTCACCTGTCCTACATCCCTCTTCCCCCAAAGTCCTCAAGCCCATGTCCCAGGCCATCTGCACTGAGCTTTCTAAAGTGGTAGCTGGCTGGCCAAGGAGATATCCCAAACCCTGCTTGGGCATTAAAGGGGAGGCTTAGCAACCCCTCTCTGCCTTCCAGGAAACATATCTGCCTTTCAACGGGGGCCTCCTCTCTCCCATAGTCTCTCCCACCAAAGGGGGTGATTCCAACGTCCCCAAACCAAAGGGTAACTCTAGCAGAAGAGATTTTAGATAAAGGAAAGCTCTCAAGGCAGAAAAGAACTTTTTAACTTGAGACAAAATTCATACAGAGTTGGGAGGCGGCTGTGGCTCAATCAGTGGGGCTCCCGTTTACCATATGGGAGGCCCCGGGTTCGGTTCCCGGGGCCTCCTGGTGAGGGCAGGCCCGCCCGCACGGCGTGGTTGGCTGACCCAGCGAGCACAAGCAGCAAGGGGGGGGATAAATGAATAAATAAATAAAAATCTTTAAAAAAAAAAAAAATTCATACAGAGTAGAATAAACCATTTTTAAATGCACAATTCCGTGGCATTTTGTACATTGGCAATGCCACGCAACCACCACCTCCATCTAGCTCCAGACATGTTTGTCACCCTAAAAGGAAACCCCAGGCCCACTGGCAGTAACTCACAATTCCCCGCTGTGCCCAGCCCATCAACCACCAATCTGCTTTCTGTCTCCATGGACCTCCCTGTAAAAACTTTTTTAATCCCTCATACCCCCATGTCAGCAGGTCAGGTCCAAATGTTTTTTTGTTTGTTTCTGGTTTGTTTTTGTAATAGATTTTAACTTTATTTTGTACATTTAATAATTAAGAATATAAACAATTAAAAGCTAAAAAGTAAACACAGATAATAAATACATACATTTCTCAATTAAATATACTGGATATATATAAAATTTTTTTTGACTCAAACAGTATGTTTCACAATATGTTTGGTTCATAGTAACGCATTCATATAGTATTTGTCCTTTTGTGTCTGGCTTGCTTCACTCAACATAATGTCCTCCAGGTTCATCCATGTTGCCATATGCTTTATGACTTCATTTCTTCTTACAGCTGCATAATATTCCATCGTGTGAATAGACCACAGTTTGTTTATCCATTTGTTTGTTGATGGACACCTGGGTTGTCCAAATGTTTTTGAATGATGGCTCTGAAGCGCAAATGCCTAAACTAAATAAGGCTGCGATGTGTGAATTCCTACCCAGGCTTCTCCCAGACTTAATATTCAGGACACCATAAACTGTAAGGTTTATACATGGAGAGAAGGTTCCAGAGTGGTCAGCCTGACTGGAGTTCAAATCAGGGCTCCACGGTTTTTCCAGCAGGGTGACCTTGGGCAGATGATGCTTAACTGCTTTTAGCCTCAGTTCTCTCATCTGTGCAATGGGGATTTTAACTGCACCTGCCTCACAGGTTGCTGAGAGGATTATATGGGAAACAGAAGACACAAGCCCTGGGGGAGGGTTTAACAAATGGGAGGAGTTATTACAGTTAAAGTCAATTCTTGTTATCTGCAGCAGTTACTTCTAAAAAGTTGCTGCCAAGGCTGAATTCCGAATAGTAACCCATCCCCCGGAGGATGCACAGGGTTAGTTTCCTGCAAGCCGCGGGCCACAGTCGTTTCTTCAACTGCTCACCAGGTAACCTTGTTTCATGTGTATTTGTGCAAGGCCGCTTGTTTTTTTACTTTTATTTTTAAAGATTTTATTTATTTATTCATTCATCCCCCCCTTGCTGCTTGTGCTCGCTGGGTCAGCTAACCACGCCGTGCGGGCGGGCTTGCCTTCACCAGGAGGCCCCGGGAACCGAACCCGGGGCCTCCCATATGGTAAACGGGAGCCCCACTGATTGAGCCACAGCCGCCTCCGTGGCCGCTTGTTTTAGACGTTGTTGATTCACTAACACAACTCAGGGCCAACAGCACCGTAACTCAGGGCTGAACCGTCTTCTCTAACCTGTCGTTTCTCCAGAAGGCACAGCGCAGTCTTCTTGTGCTTAGGAAGACCAGACGGCAGTTTGGAACTACGTTTTGGGGCCATTATAAATAGTGAAATCACCCCAAAAAGCACAAAAACGCAAAAAACAAACAAACGAGCATGTGGCTCTCCACGTAGCATGACAGGAGCGGACCCGGCTGGGAACCCGCACAGGCCCATCCAGGGCGCGCCCACGAATGACCACGAAAGCGTTGCGAGCATTGATTTGGGAGTTACAAATAAATTTGAGCAAGTAGGCAAATTTGCAGATGCGGAAGCCGTGCGTAGCGAGGGTCGACTGTGCTGACATCCGACCCACTGGGTGGCGGGGGAATCCCTCGGAAGGGCAGGGGAGCTGAGGAGCCGGAGAAGGGGGCAAGGCTCTGGTGGCCTTGACCGGCCAGGCGGCATTTCCGTAGCTGGATCCCAGGCTGCACCCCGACGCTATCACACGCCCACACCGGGCCCCTTAAATGCAGGGGTCTGCTCAGGGTCGCTGGGACCCATGGAGGCTCGGCTGTCTGGGAGACGGGCAGCTCGCAGGCAAAGGCCAGCAGCCCCCGCCGGCCGGCTGCTGCTACAAGTCCCCCCTCTCCTTCTCGCGCCTCCTCCTGCGCCCTTCCCGTGGCCTCACCTCGCCCTAGAACAAAGGTGCAGCGGGCAGCTGCCCTCTGTGCCTGCTGACATCCATTCCCTGTTCTTGAACCGCCTCCCTTGCTCCGGGGGGATGGGCACATGACCCAGGCCAGGCCAATCAGAGCATTTCAACACACTGGCCACTTGTGATTGGTTCATGGATGGGCGTGTGACTTGAACTGGGCCAATAACTATCAGGTCCAGGAATTGTGCTGAGTCACTGTAGAGACAGCTGGATCAAGCAGTACCTGAAGTTGGTACCCTGGACTTGATTCATCAACAATTAAAACAGTCTCGATCGTTATAACCATTCTACTCCCTCCTCTTTGGTCTTTTGGTTTGGCTGTTCCCCTTCCCTCCCTCCCTTCCTACAACTTTACTGAAATATAATTCACACACTATGATTTTCCCATTTAAAGGGTACAATCCAGTGCTTTTAGTATATTCATAGAATTGTGCATCCATCACCGCCATCGATTTTATTTATTTATTTATTTATTTTTTTATTTATTTATTTTTTTTTTACCGGGAGGTACCGGGGATCGAACCCCGGTCTCTCCGTATGGTAGACGGACGCCGAACCTCTTGAGCCACATCCGTTTCCCCGCCATCGATTTTAGAACACTGTCCTCACCCCCCAAAAAAACCCTGCATCCCTCAGCCAGTCCCCCCATATCCCCCACCCCCTGGCAACTACAAATCTACTTTCTGTCTCTACGGATTTGCTTATTCTGGACATTTCACGTGAGTGGACTCATGCTCCGCCCCCTCAGTGTCCTGTTTCCCAGGTTCATCCCCTTGGCAGCCTGCATCGGAAGCTCTTCCTTGCGGCTGAATGACAGTGCACTGTCTGGTACCCCACCTCTTGGGTAGCTATTCTTCTATTTATTCGTTTATAAAGATTGATTGATTGATTGATTCTTCTACTGACGGTCATCCGGGTTGTTCCCAACCTTTCGGCTGTTACGACTAATGCTGAAACCAGCGCCGGCAGCGTGGGGGTTACCTCCCCGTTCCTTTGGTGTATTCCTCGGAGCGGAAGTGCCGGGTCCTATGCCAGCGTGGCCGTGCCATTTGGCATCCCCACACGCTGCCCGTTCTCACGGGAGCTTCTCTGATTACCAGCCTCTCTCTTGTCCTCAGTGCTTCCTCCTCCACATCAAGGCTTTGTCCCTCATTCTCCTGCCCGACTTCCCCTTACGGCCCGGCCCTCCTACCCTATTAACCACCACGGACGTTCAGCTGCCAGCCAGGCTCTGATGGCAGCGCACAGGTGAACCAGCAGTAATCCCAGCAACCCTAGGAGCACAACACTTTCACTCCCGTTTTTCAGATGACGTAGCTGAGGCTCAAGGCCACGCAGCGCCCACCTGCAGGCCAGGTATATAAGAGGCACACATTAAACACTCTTTTTTTTTTTTTTTTTTTTAAAGATTTTATTTATTTATTCATTTATCACCCCCTTGCTGCTTGTGCTCACTGGGTCAGCCAACCACGCCGTGCGGGCGGGCCTGCCTTCACCAGGAGGCCCCGGGAACCGAACCCGGGGCCTCCCATATGGTAAACGGGAGCCCCACTGATTGAGCCACAGCCGCTTCCCACATTAAACACTCTTTAAACGAACGCGCTCAGAGCCAGCCTCTGTGCCAGAAGTAGCTCTTGAGACTAGAGAGGGGTGAGCTGGACAAACATGAAACGCTTCCCTGGCCCAGTCTTTGTCTGCTGTGTTCCCGCAGCAGCCTTGTTTGATATGAAACTCTACTATTTTGTTTGTCTTTCTTTCCTCTGGTGCTTTCGAAAGACCCAGCTCGCTCTAGAGGACCAGGACACTGGGGAGTTGTTTTAGCTTCCTGTGGCTGCTTTCACAAATGACCAGAAACTTAGGAGCTTAAACAACAGAATTCTATGCTCTCACAGCTCCAGAGTCCAGAAGTCCAGAACCCGCTTCCCTGGGCTAAAACCAAGAAGCCGGCAGGACTGCACACGTGGGGGGCTCCCTGCCTCCCTCGGCCTCCGGGGGCTGCCGCATTCTCTGGCTTGTGGCCGCAGCACCCCACTCTCTGCTGCCATCTCCAGGCACCTCCTCCTCCGTGAGCCTGTCTTCTAAGGACCCTCGTGATATACGGGGCCTACCCAGCTAATCCAGGGTAATCTCCTCCCCTGGAAATCTTTAACTCCTTTATCCAGACGGGGCCACTTCTCCGGCTCCGGGCAGGAGGCTGTGGGCTCATCCCTGGGAGCTACCATCGGCCGGCCCGGGGGTCTCGGAGAACGAAGCCTGCCCCGCACTAGGGACGGAGTTTGTTTTCTCGGGTGTTGGTGGCTCAAGCTGCGGTCGGAGGGGCTTTGTAGGAAGCACAGTCTTTTTCCGATTTCAGAGTGGCGGAGAGGTGGGCGGCTCTGAGGCATGACGGGAGGGAGCTCTCGCTGGCATGGCCTCGGAAGGCTCGAGTGTGCGTGGTGGTGTCAGCTGCCCTGGAGATGACGGGCGGGCAGGTCACGGGAAGCAGGGGCCCGTCACGGTGGCAGTGCCCAAGACATCGCGGGCTGGACTCACCCCCGAGGGCTCGGGCTCACGGGATGGCTAGGGCTGGGGCTGAGGGGAGGGTTGGGTAGGTTATGGTCAGAATTCATGATCAGATAAAGGCTGTGCGGGGAGCAGATGTGGCTCAAGCAGTTGAGCACCTGCCTCCCGCATGGGAGGTCCCGGGTTCGATTCCAGTGCCTCCTAAAAACAAAAAAAAACAAGAAGCAAGCAACTCAGGGGAGCTGATGTGGCTTGGTGGTTGAGCGCCGGCTTCCCACATACGAGGCCCTGGGTTCAATCCCTGGTCCTGGTACCTCAAAAAAAAAAAAAAAAAAAAAAATGCAAGCCTGTGGGGGATCTAGTTGCAAAAACAAGGTGGGCAGGTTTGGAGAGGGGCTTTCCCTGAGCACAGACGTCACCGTCCCTGTCCACCAGCTGGTCTCTTCAGGACATGGTGGGCGGGGGGAGCAGGAGGCCAGGATGCTGCTAAACCACTTTCTCAAGAGGAGTGTTGGTCCCTGGAAATTAGGAAGGACCTGTCCCTGGTGGGGGACGACCCTGTGGTGTGGGTGATTCAACCTCCAAACTCGCTTCCTGGGCAGCCCCCCAGGAATTAGAAGCTCTGGTCTGGAAGGCTTGCTCATGCCAAGAACACCGGCAGCTCAGATTTCCCGCCTGCTCTCCTTCACCCCAGGCGGGGCCCTGAAACGCCTGTGCTCGTGGGAAACGAGCATTTCCCCACCTGAGCCCCAGGCGGGGCGAGGGGAGCAAGCAGCATCGGACAGTCACACATCGTTTTGCTCATTTCAATCCGATAAAGTCCATTTTCAGAGAGTCAAGGGGAAGCTGGGGTGACGCGGTCACCTACATTTTTGAGAACAGTCAGTTTCCCCTCCGCGAGCTGACAACGAGACAGGCAGGGTCCCCAGGGGGACAGGCGCGCCCGGACGCTGGCAGGTTGCCGGGAAGGCTCTCTCCTCCCCGGCGTGTGCGGCAGATGCGGGTCGGGGGCCGCCGAGTGCATAAATGTCATAGCACATGTGGCCTCCGGCCGGGAAGGGGCCAGCCCCAGCCACACACGAGGCCCGAAAGCTCTCAAGAGAGAGCCGGCCTGAGTTTCTGAAGCCAAATCAAACCCTGGCTCTAGAACATTTTCTTATTATCTCACTGTCCAGTTGGAGAACATTCACCCCATTGACAGGTCACGGACCCGCCCAAGTTTTAAATTAAACCTCTTGAGTTTTTCCTGAGAGAGCAGATAAAAAATCCTTCCAGCACATATTTGGAGGAGAGAATTTGGTTTGTGTGTGTACGCCTATTTGCGTGTGTGTGAGTGTGTACATGTTTCCCCTAAAACTCATTTTCTTTTGTTGGATTCCTTGAGGCTCTGTTTAAATATTTTACTTGGGGAAATAATTATGCTTGATGAATGTTGAAATATCCTTCCAGAAGAAACGTCTCCATGGCTGCCTGGATTTCAGAATGAAGCTCTTTCTGGAAGGAAAAGGCAAGGCCCCTTTCCGAGAAGTCTCCCAGGAGTGGCTTTGGAGGGCTGAGCTGAGAGTCTCACAAGAGGTATTTGTTTCCTCACTCATCTGCGTATTCACTGGATGTCAACCACAAGCTCCAAAAATTCACCGTGTAAAAAAGCTCAAGTTGCATGCTGGAAAGGAGGTAGAGAAAAGAGAAAGGGTTTTGTTCCTTGGCTGGTGCCCGAAGAAGCCCAGGTCCTGTGTCAGGCCCCACCCCAAGCAGCTGTGCAAACGCTGGCCAATTCCTTTCCCTCTCAGCTTCTTAGACTCCTCATCCCTCAAGCAGGGAAAAGAACAGAAGCTCCTTTTGTAGAGTTCTCACCAGTGAATGCAGGAGAAGATGCTCCCACTACAATGTCATTCAGTCACTCAACAAACATTTACTGAGCCTCTGCTATGTCCAGATTCTGTTCCAGGCACTGGGGAGATGGCAGGAAACAAGACAGGCAGCTTCATGGAGCGGAGGTTCTGGAAGGTGGGAGCACTCGCTTTTCTCAGGCTCTAGGAGTCAGTTCTGATTTGGTTTTGGAAGTTACATGGGGCATTGCATGGTGCCTGGTACATGCTAAGTGGTCAATAATTCTTTTCTTCTTGGGAAAGAGAGCAGAGATAGTACAGGTGGAGAGGGGCAGGGGGCATCCTAGGGGCTGGAGGTCACAATCCCTGTGCACCCGGGTCCCGGCAATATCGTGACCCCACAGAGGTCACCTGAGAGCAGTGAGCCAGGACGCTAGGCCCCCAGGTGCAGCTCGGATCTCTGTAGCTGGTGGTGAAAACCAAGGCTTACCGTGGCGGGCACGGCGGGGCAGCCTGGGGTGGGGGCACCCAGGACCGCGTATATGGGAAGCAGGCGCTTAACCACTGAGCTACATCTGCTCCCCAACTGTAAGCTTTTACCCCAAATAACCATTATAAAAGCCAACCTTTGTGTAACATTTATGTAATCTAAGTATCTTTTTAAAATTTAAAATAAAAAAAAAGCCAACAGAGTTCTGGTACTTTGCCTCGGCACCCTTTGGCTGACTAATACAGGGGAGTGGGGAGTGGCTGTTTCTTGGGTATGGGGCTCTATTTTGGGGTGACAGGAGAGTTTTGGGACTAGATAGAGGTGCTGGTTGTACAATATTGTGAATGTGTGAAATGCCATTTTAAATGGTTCCTTTTATGCTACGTGAATTTCACTTCAATGATTTTTTTAAATGATGGCAGCTTTTTAAAAAATATTAAGCAAGTCCATCTAAACTCATTTGTGGGCCACCAGTGGGCAGCCTCTGGGGCCCCTGCTCTCACTGAATTCTTTTTATTTTTTTTAAATTTATTTATTTATCCCCCCCTTGCTGCTTGTGCTCGCTGTGTCCATTTGCTTTGCATTTTTTTTTTTCCCTGTGTCTGCTTGTCTCCTTCTGTTGCGTCATCTTGTTGCGCCAGCTCGCCGTGCGGGCCGGCTTGCCTTCACCAGGAGGCCCTGGGAATCGAACTCGGGGCCTCCTATATGGTAAACGGGAGCCCTACTGATTGAGCCACAGCCGCTTCCCCTCTCACTGAATTTTAATTTGCAGCCCAGTGTGGGGAGCTGGGCATGAGGAAATGATGTCACGCTTCTCAAATGATGGCCCTTTCGATGAAGGGGGCTGAGAGCTGGAAGCACAGATTTCTGGAAGTGGGGAGCTCCCTGGGGAAGGGAGGCTGCAGCCGAACTGGCGGATGGCAGGAGGGGACACGGGGCAGGGCACGCCCAGCAGGGGGACCCGCCTAGGCGCAGGCTCTGCCCCTCCTCAGCTCGGGAAGGCGCCCAGCATGGCACAGACACTTCGTCATTACGAGGTCCCTCCCCAGTGGAAGACAGGGGAAGCCCCTCCAGGTAACCCTGTGCCACGCTCAGGGCCCACCAGTGAGTGGAAGGTTAAGCCGGCTGCCCAGGATCATCCCCCCGCCCATGGGCCAGCTGGCAGTCTCGGGCAGGGGACCCTCCCTTGCGGCCTGACATCATCCCACCACTCTTGGTTCCCACGCCCTGCCCCAGCCCACTCTTTCCTGAAGGAGGGAACCAGAAATGCACTTCAGATGCTTCTGCGATGATGTACTGCTTGGGGTGAGGCCTGGCACCTTCCAGAACAAGTGGAGTTAGCAGGCAGGGAAGTGGGACCTGGGGGGCGGGGAGCTGCCGGAGTTTCTGCTCCTCCCTGCAGTCTGGGTCTGGCTTTGACCTTCACCCTTGCTCTCCTCTGGCACCTCAACCTGTTCCGCTCACAGTGGGGTATCCCAGAGGTGCTATTTATCAGCAGGAAATTCTTCCAGCTCAAGCTCAAGATCAAACTCATTTGCATTCAGCACCTCCTGCCTGTCTGGCACCAGGTTTACATGAGCAAGACAGCGAAGGCTCCATCGCAACGGGAGGGGCCACTTTGCTTAAGGTGACCCCGGGTGTCCCCAAATGTCCCCTCGAAACAGCTGTCACAGAAGAGCCTGGCCGGCTCCTGCTTACAGCTTCCCAGAGCAGGGCCAGAGAACAAGCTGACCTTTCGACAGTTTGTACTGACACTTTACACTGCCACTGCATCCCTGGTCTGGCAATTGTTCCTTTGCCTAAAATTTGGCCTAAGGTAAGTTTGTGGTGTTTGGAGAACATTCCGATCCTAAAAGCAAAAAGGAAAGGAGAAGTTTGCAAATGCTCCTTAGAGGGGCGTGGACAGGATTGGAAAGGAAGTTGAGGTCCCGAAAGTCAGTGAGAAGTGGGGAGACATGGGGCCTTGCTCCTATAGCATCACTTTGGGCTCTCTGGACATCCGGACTTGCCTGTGACAGAAAACTCCGGGAGACCCCGGGCCTCTGCCCCAGAGCAGCAGACTCAGAGGTAGGGCCAGTGGTGAGACTGCAGACCCCACAGAAGCTGCAGAGTGAGGACACCGGGTGCTGAGCACCCAGCCTGGGATGGACCCAGAAAAGGAGACAGAGGGCACAAGTCTTCCCTATGCTTCCAAGACACACTCAGAAAACACCTCCTCCAGGAAGCCCTCAAGGTTAGGAGGGCGCCCCCGGCGTGCCCTGGACACTCACTCTTCCTATGCACGTTGCTGCTTTGCCCTGCCAGCCCCTGTGACTTTCTCTGGCTGCGTGTAAGACCCCCCCTCTGAACTGCGCGGTAATAGTTGATTTATGTTTCATTTCCCCTCTCCACCCTGAGTTCCTGGATGGCAGAGCATGTGTCTGATTCATCAAGAATCCCTATGTTTAGCACAGGGCCGGGCATACATTCGGTGCTCAATAAATGTACACCAAAAGAAGGAGGACCCGAAGAGGGACAGAGTGAATCTGCTTCAGCTCACTCTCCCAACCCCTCAGAGAATGTAGACCCTGCCCGCTCTGAGCCGATCTCTCTCCAAAGACTACCGGGAAGGAAAAATATTAATACGCTCAACTCTAATCAAATCTGGATAATTTCACTAGAAACCTTTCCATAATTTCATCAGCGTTAAAGGATTACAATAGCAACAAATTAAACCAACAGGCATGAATTTAGTTGCTCAAGAGGAAAATGTAGCTTGATTTAGAAACGGATGTTACAGTTTATTAACCAATCTAAATTAATTTGATTTTGAGCCACTGTTAAATATACATTAGGATGTATCACCCAATAGCATAACTGGCAGGGGGAGAGAAGGGAGAGGAAGGAAAGCAAGTGAGGCAGACTTGAGTTCCGCGCCCACACACAAAATGCCGTGTTAATTCTGGAGTATCGGGGCTGGGCGTTCTCACGTGGAGAAGAGAGAGCTAGTCAGGACTCCCAGTAGCAAGAATCACAAACTCAATGTGAACCGGCTGAAGCCAAAGAGGGATTTATTACTCAGCCCCTGAAACGTCCAGGGCAGTTTGTCTTCAGGTACAGCTGGATCCAGGTGCTCAGGGGCCTCAGGAATTGGTCTCCATTTCTTTTTCTGTTTTCCTCTGTGTAGATTTCACTCTCAAGCAGGGTCCTCCAAACTGGTGACAGCAGTTCCAGGTTTTCGGTTTACTGGCTTAGCCACCTTGCAGAAAGAGACCCCCTCTTTTGGCCCCACCCCAAATCCCAGGCGAAGCTCTCTTTGGACAGGTGTGGGCGACAAACCACCCTGATGGGCCAGCCTTGGGCCCTATGCCCAGTCTTGAGCTGAAGGAGAGGGGGCGATGGTCAGCTCCAACTGCAGCACGTGACTGAGAGTTCTGGGGGGGGGCTACCCCGAAACCTGGCTGCTATGCACACAGCAGCAGCTGTCGACTTCCAGAGAGTCCAGTCTGGATAGACGAGCCCAGAGAGGCAAAGGGATGTACTGGGATCACACAGCCTGCCTTGGCTGTTCCCTCCCTGCCGGGACTTTTCTACCCCCCAGCTTGCTTATTTGGTGGGGATGGCTGGATAATGCCCCCCCCACCCAAAAAAAAAAAAATGTCCAGGTCCTAACCTACTCCACAGGACCCAAGATGATGTTACCTTCCATGGCAAAGGGACTTTGCAGGTGCACTTCTGTGAGGCACCTTGAGATGGGCAGGTTATCAGGATTATCTGGTGGACTCTGGTAAGCACCAGGGTCCTTAGAGGTGGAGGAGGGAGGCAGGATGTCAGGGAGGACAGAAAAGGCCCGGCAGTGGATTCTCCCCAGAGCCTCCTGGAGAATCAGCTCTCTCAACACTGTGATGTTAGCCCGGAAGCCTCGCTGCAGACTTCGGCCCTCCAGAGCTGTGTGCTGTTTGGGACAATCTGTCACAGCAGCAGGGAGCTGACACATTGGCATAAGCCCGTGTGCTCCCCTTGGGCCGAGGGCGACACGCCAGGGCGTAGGGGAGCTCCCAAAGATGGCAGAGAAAAGCTATGTTCTAAGTTACAACAACTTCAGGTCTGTCATGCTCCAGAACACACAATCTGCTTGAAAGTGGGCCTCGCAGCTCCCCTTCTTTTTTTTTTTTTTTTTTTTTTGGTTTACATGCCTAGTAATTTTATTTTTATTTATTTATTTATTTTTAACTTTATTTTGTACATTTAATCATTGAAAACATAAACAATCAGCTCCCCTTCTGCAGGGGCAGAAGGACGTGAAGGCAGGCCCGTTCCGGCAGGCCGTGGGGCCCCTGGGTGGGTGGTGACTTGGGCTGGAGGGACCCCCCGGGCCGGGATAGAAGCTTAGACTTGTGCTGCGGCCCGAGGCTGCCTCCCCACCCGCCTGCCCTCCCTCTCTCCTGCGGCCTGAAGGCTCTCCCGGCTCCTCCAAGCCCCCTTTCCCCTCAGTCAGGCTCTTGGGCCTTTCACAAGGCCTGTGCTCCCTGGAGGACTCTGACTCACCCAGCACCACAGTGGGAGTCAGAAGGAGCCCCCCTCTGGCACGTTACAAAGATGGGCTGCTGCTTCCAGGACACGCAGTGCTGTGGGTTGAGTTGTGACCCACAAAAGCTGGGCTGAGGCCCTACCCCACGGCCCCTGTGGAGGGGCAGGGTCATTGCGGATGGAATTCGGTTAAATTGAGGTCCTACTGGAGTAGGGTGGGCCTGAACCCCTACGACTGTGTCCTCAGAAGAGGGCGAGCAGGGACAGACAGACGTGATGCCGCGAGCGAGCCAATGAACGCCCAGGAAGCCGGCCGCTGCCAGGTTTCCGACGGAGCGCAGCCCTGCCGACACCTAGGTTTCGGACTTCTGACTCCCAGCATTGAGAGAGAATCGGTTTTTGGGGTTTAAAGCCGTCTAGCTTGTGGTACTCTGTTCCAGGAACCCCAGGAAAATAAGAGAAGCGGCCTGGCAGACGGGCCGTGCGTGGCCTGGGATGGCCCCCGCTTACCTCCCTGGTGGACGCCTTTGTGCAGTGCGCGACCTGTGTCCTGTGCCTGCAGCCCTGCTGCAGAGCCCTGCGCTGGGGGAGGGGGCGGGGGGGCACCCCAGGGCGAAGCGGACCGCGGAGATTCCTTGTGACCTCTCAGGGGCCGAGAAACACCAGGGGCCCTGCCAGGACAGGCGCTGGGCCCACGCCCCTCTGGGCGGTGCCCACCACGGGCTTTCCAGCAGGTGCGTTGTCCCTTACAGATGTGGATTTTAGCTTCTCTGGAAAACGCAGCTGACGGTGGCGCAGGCGCTCGTCCCCGCATGGGTGCAGTCTGCCCGCTGGCCCCGCCTGGCCCTGCCCCACCCTGCCAGGGCCTGGCTCTCCTGGTCCAGTTCCCGAGGGGAGGGCCAGGCTGCTCCCATCTTCAGGGGCCCCCTAGGCTCGCAGGCTCTGACAGCCTGGGGGAAGATGGAAAGGGAGATAAAGAGAAATAGTTCTGCTTAATTGCCTCGTTACCTCTCCTGGTTGGAAAGCCAGAAGGGAAGCCGCTTCCTCTGCTTTATTGCTTGCCTGCACCCGATTTTTGCAGCTGAATGACGGGGAGGGGAGGTTGTTTGGGGGGATCTTGGGGGGATTGGAATATTGGGGTGGGGGAGTCTGGGTGGCAGAGGGGAAGGGGAGGGGACTGGAGAAGGATCCTCGGGAAGGGCGCAGGCCTCCAAGCCTCAGCCACAGCGAGGTTCACATGCATTTTGTAGCTTCCTAAATCAGGGTTTCATTTGGCTGCAGGTAGCAAACTCGCAGGCTGCAGCTTAGAGGAGAGAGGGACTCGATTTCTCTCAGATAGTGCTGACAGCAGCAAGCGCCCCCTCAGTGCCCGCCAGGTCCTGGAACTGTTCTAAGCATGTTCCTTCCATGGGGGAAACCGAGGCACGGAAAGGCTAAGTCACTAGAGCTGTAAGTTAGCACTTAGCCAGGAAAGGGCAGAGTCGGGATTTGAACCCAGGCCGTTTGGGTCCACCTCAAGGACTTCCTGAGAGCAAGAAGGACGCGGGGCCCGGCCTGGGCGCAGGACGCGACCACGGAGCTCGGGGCGCCGCGTGCAGGGGCCTGGGCACAAAGAGAATCAGAGTGCCTGGCGAAGGCTTCCGCAGGCCGCGCGGTCGAGGGGTGGGGTGCCTCTGACGGAGGCGGCGGCGCGGCCCGGGCCAGGGCCTTCCCGGGGGGAATGACCCCACGAGGACTGTCCAGAGGCCCGGCGGGGGAAACAAGCCCAGGCTCTGGGTGGGGATGCTCTCCCAGCCAGGACCCCAGCCCCCCGAGCTCAGCCCCACTGGGGCTCCGTGGGGAGGGGGCTTCTTGCTGAGTCTGGCCCGGGCTGGGGGTCTTCCTCTGGGCAGCGGACCTGCCAGTCGTCCTCTGTGGGCGGCCACGCGGTGGCCGGGGGTTTTGCTTTGTTTTTAACAGTTTTATTGAGATCTAATTTGCACAGCCTGCAACTCACCCAAAGTGTGCAATTCAGTGCCTTTTGGTATAGCCACAGGTTCGTGCAGCTATTACCACAATTTCCGGGTATTTTCACCACGTCTAAAAGAAACACCCCACCCTCCAGCCATTCCCCCAGCTCCCCACTCCCCAGCCCTAAGTCTCCTTGGAGTCCCCTCTCCGGGGGAGGCCTCGGGGTCTGGCTTCCTTCCCTTACCATGCCCTTCCAAGGGCACCCGTGTTGTCACGTGTGTCCGAGCTTCTTTCCTTCCGTGGTGACTGATCTTCCGCTGTCTGCAATAAGCCTGCTGTGCACACTTCTGCACACGTTTTTGCGTGAGCGTATGTTTTCAGTCTTCTTGGGGACACACCGAGGAGTGGAATTGCCGGAACTGCCAGACCGTCTCCCCAGCACTGCACCATCGTACGTTCCCACCAGAGTGCACGAGGGGTCCCCTCCTCCGCGTCCTCGCCAGCACTTGTTCCCTGCCTGCTGGGTGACACCCGCGCTAGAGGGTGCGAGGGGTTTTGACTGGCATGGGCACGTGTGGTGGTAAATCTGTGACCGCGCCGTCCTTATCGGCACTGGGCTGGGCTGTCTCCACGTGCCCCCCACATCTGCTCTCCGCCGGCCCTGGGCACCAGGAGGCTGACCCTACCAACTGCGCCCACCTGGTTCCCACCCGCTTCTGGCTGGCTGCAGCCGTGGGAGGCCCCGGCAGACTGGGGGGCGGGAGGAGACAGGTCTGAGCACCCACTCCTCCGGCCCCCCTGGTCTGCCCAGTTCCCCCCCCCACGGCCCCTCTTATGACTGCAGCTTGCCGGGGGCCCCTCCTCCGCGGCTCCATCTTTCCCTCCCTGGTAAGGCTGTTCCCCCACTTTGCTCTTCTGCCCCAGGGGTGGAGGCTGCTCCTGCTCTTGCCAGCCCCGTGGTGCCCCCTGCCGCCCCCCCATCTCTGTGAAGGGTCCCTTCATTAAACACTCTTCACTGGAACCAGCTGGGGGAAGCTCTGCTTCGAGCTGGGACCTGGAGCGACCCAGCCTCTTTATTTTATAGAGGAGGAAACTGAAGCACAGAAAGATGAATTGTGCAAAGTCATACAAATAGTAAATCGATTTGAACAAAAGCTGTCTGGTTCCAGAATCCACACCCTCCACACCAGGGCTGGCACTCAACGGTCCCCAGGCCAGGCCCAGCCACTGCCGGTTTCTGTAGTAAACTGTTCCCGGCACACAGCCATGCTCTTTCATTCACATACTGTCTACGGCTGCTTCTGCACGACAATGGTAAAGCCGAATTGTTGTGACAGAGGCCAGCAAATCCAAACATATTTACTATCCGGCCTTTTACAAAAAGAGTTTTAGCTGAGTTCATGGCTGCCGGGAATAAAGACACTTCCCAGTCGCTCTTGTAGTTAGGTGTACCAGCCACCGAGATAGAAGTCTGGGAAGCATCATTAAAGGGACGATGCAGAGTCATCCTCTGTTCTTTCTCATTCCTGCTAGCTGGAATTCAGATGTGATGGCTGGAGCTAAAGCAGCCATTTTGGGTCATGAAGTGATTCCCCACTATGACTCCCTCTGCATTTTGTTTTCCTTTGAGAGGTAGACTTCTATGTTGTTTAAACCCCCAATTATTTTGGGTTCTCTGTCATTCACAGTCAAACATTTTCCTAACTCATAATGGCAGCAGTGAGTATCTGAGCAATCATAGGTTTCCAAAGGACGTGCAATAGCCTCCAAGTGGCCTTGTTTTGGTTGTGAGGATTGGTGTGTATGTGGGGGGGGAGGTGGGGGGGGAATGTTACCAAAGCCTTAGAGAATGTTACCAGAGATCCCAGAGGTGGTGCTTGTATATTTTGAATGCATATGTGTACAACCAGCCTGATTTAAATCCTTCTAACATTTCAAATGTTCCTCAGCTTGGGAAAATATACTTCAAATAGCAAATTAAACTCCAGCAATTATTACATCATCACTGTGCCAAACCCATTTTCTCAATGTTTTTAAATTACAAATTATTTCAAACATACAAAGTGTGTAAATAATATAGCAGATTGCATATGTATAAACACCCAGATTAGACAGACATATTGCCGAACTTGCTTCTTAATGAGAATAAAAAGTCCCAGACCCAGCTATAGCCCTCCTCCCCCCAAAACACATACAGCATCCTCTCGCCCTCCCTCCCACCCTCTCTCCTGGCCTCCAAGCCCAGAGTTGGAGGCCCACGCTTGTTTTAATAACTCTCCCACCCATGAATGTGTCCATAAACAATAGGTAATGTTGTAAAAAACACTTTTTTGTCCTAGTTGGTGAAATTCATTCCTTCAAATATTTGCTGACCCACAGTTGAAGCCATCACTTCAGGACAATTTATCACCAGACCTGCTGGGAGTACGTACGTCCTTAGGGACACTGTCTTCCCATCAATACTGCCCCAAAACACGTGCGCTATTTTATTTTTCTCTAGTACACATTACAATAAATAAGCATTAAAACTGAAGTTGAAAAGTTGGACTGTGTACCAGCTGGCATCCAGCGTGCCACCTAGGGTACAAGAACCAGCCGCCGGGAGCACGCGCTGCCCAGCTCCACGAGGGCTGGTGCTTGTGACAAGTGGCCAAATCAGAGTTCCCAAAGCTCTGAGCACACTCTGCTACAGCGACAAAATATCAAGCAGCACTCACAGCTACGATTACATCTGAGTCTGTAACCTCCTCTATTCCTCAGCTGTTTCCTTGTGGTTCACCTGTACTTGCTTTTACTAGAATTATCTCCCATCTGCCGCTTCTCTGCAGGGAGAGTTTTAAGCCACTTGTCCATTTTGCAAGGGTTAATTTAGTTAGTCCCAGACACCCTAATCCTTAAATCCGCTAACCTGGACTCACACACACTGCAATATGCTGCTATTGCTGAAAATACCAAGGGCTCAGATTCAACCCCACGTGCTCATGAAAGAAAAAAAGAAAAGAAAGAAAGAAGAAAGAAAGAAAGAAAGAAAGAAAGAAAGAAAGAAAGAAAGAAAGAAAGAAAGAAAGAAAGAAAGAAAGAAAGAAAGAAAGAAAGAGAAAGAAAGAAAGAGAAAGAAAGAAAGAAAGAAAGAATAAGCATTCACAGAGTACTCATTCTGTGCCAGGGCCTATTTTAAGCACTTTACAAAGAATAATTCAATCCTTACAATAGCTGTAGAAAGTGTTATTCCCATTTTACAACTGAAGCTCAGAGAGGCTAAGAAACTTGGCCATAGTCACCCAAAATAATGGGGGTTTAAAGAAGAGAAGTTTCTCTCTCACAGGAGGGAGAGGGGGCAATTTGTGGCTTCTGCCACGTGGTCCAAGATGGCTGCGCCAGCTCCAGCCATCAATCCAAATTCTGGTCAGCAGGAAGGAGGAAGGGCAGGAGATGACTATGCCTCCTCCCTTTAAGGATGCTTCCCGGACACTGCACATAGCACCTCTACTTATATCTCAGTGGCCAGTGCTGAGAGGCTTGGCTGCACCTAGCTGCAAGGAAGGCTGGAAATTACATCTTTATTCCTGGCAGCTGTGTGCACTTGGCAAACAGGAGATAGAATTTAAACCCAGGCCAACTCGCCCCAAGGCCATGCACTTAGCTAGCGCCTTCGGTTTTCCCGAGGGAAAAGGGCAACTCACTATTCTCTGAGACAAGCTGGGAACAGATTGTGACAGAGACCAGGTGACATTTGGCCTCAGAATGGGCAATACCATCAAGCCAGACCTTAAATATTAGCAAAACTTAATTTCTTTCTTGTTCTGATTTTTTTTTTTCCTCTCTGCAAACCCAAATTCCCCTATGTCTCATGCCCCAGGAGAATCTGTGCCCTCTTTGCAGTCCTTGGAGCCCACCAGCCAGGCTGCATGCCCATAGTCATGTGCCCATCAGAAACAGCCCCTGTCTGGGACAGCAACCTCCTCCCAAGCCTGGCACGTGGCATGTGGCGGCCTGACATAGCCTGGGACCTCAGGAGCTCCTGGCGAGTCCTTCACCCACCTCCCAGGACATCTCCTCAGCAAGAGGTAGACATGAGGACCCACAGCCCCACATGCTTGGTCCCTGGCCCAACCCCCAGCTGCATACTCAGCACCCACAGGCCAGGCTGGGCCAACGGGACAACCAGGCCAGATGCACTGTTCCCCCACGACCTTAGTCCTAGGGAAGGGGGGTAGACATTCAGTGGACTTGATTCATGCATCGGGGCTTCTTGGGGCAACAGAGGCCACTGCCCCGCTACTGTGTGCTGTCAGGATGGAGCCTACTGCACAGAGAGGCAGCAAATGCTCCAGCGCTCGTCCCATCTTCCCATCTGTCAAGGGGGAGCAACACAAGACCCTCGCCTCCTCTTTTACAAGTAACCCATTTCTCCTTTTTTTAAGGGTAAAAAGATGCAGCAATGTTTTGGAAAGGGGTTAAGAGAGAGAAATCACCCATACTCCTCTCACACTGGCATGTGATGTTCTCACATCTGCACGCTACCCTCAACACTTTGAGCAGACGCAATCTTTTTATGTGGCTCTTGTCCTCGATTATGAATGAAGACACCAAATCAGTATAGTAGTAAAGCCTGCAGCTCCCATTTACCTGTGCTTAGCACCTTACGTCGATTAGGTCCTTGTATCCGCCCAACACATAGAGGCAGTTACTATTATTCCCCCGCTTCCCAGGTGAGGAAACAGAGGCTGGAAGAGGCCACCTGGGCACTCCAGGGCACAGAAACAGGCGCGTGGCCACGCCAGAGTTCAGACGGAGATCTACACACGGGGAGATTCTCACCTGTGCTTGGAGGTGCACCTTTGCCAAGCTCCGTGGAGCGCCACGCCTGTTTCCCTATTTGGGGTGAAATCAGATTCCATTTTGGGCTTGATGCCTGCAGAGATAAATGGCGCCCACCATTTTGAGAAGCTTCCGTGGGAAGAATGCTTACAAATGCAGCCTATTCTGTTCTCTAAGGCGGCTTTTCTGAGAAGTGATTTTTGCTGTAGAAACTCAAGGTCCTCACGCCAGCCTGGTCTCGCCCGACACAGCACACAGCACGGGGGGCCCTATCACCAGGGGTGGGGGTGGGGGAGATGGTTAGAAAGGTCAATCCGAGTTGTTGAGCCAAGGTCACGTGGTAGAGCCAAGCCAGGGCACAGCCAGCCCTGGGCTTAGCCGGCTCACCAGCCTCCCTGTCCTTGAATTAGAACCCTCTCAGCGAGCCAGCCTTACGCACCGAGGGGAATAACCCGGTTTGATTGGCAATCAGAGGAAGAAGAGTCCTTATCTGTGGATTATGTTCTGAGCTGGTAAGTGAAAAATTAAATATAATCAAAATCACCCTGAACAATCTCCTCAAGCACCCACGTTTTTCCGTGGTGGGCCATCCCGCGGGAAGTGAGGCGGAGGCGATTCCCTCCGGCGTGCGTGCTGCTCCCCGCCTGCTTGCTCGTTCCTGGCCCTTATGCGCGGCCTCCGGCCACCGGGCTTCCCTGACACCTGGCTTCTGCCTACCGTCAGCCATTGGGAGCACAGGGTGGAATTGGAGGGCAGGAAGCCGGAAGAACCAGAGTATGTCTCCTTTCTTTCTCCTTTACTGTTTTTTTCCCAGCAGCGGCTGCATCTCTTCTGTGGTCCCGCTCCTGCCAGAGAAGCCTGCCAGGGCTCCCCTGCGTGACCTCCCCTCCTAAATTCCAGTGCCTCCTCCATTTGTCCCTGTAGCCTAGTGATGTCAGTCTCTGGGTTGACTCTGGCTTCTCAGCTCTTCCACCACCTGTGCAACCAATACCCTGTACTACATTCCCTTTTGTGGAAACACCTGGAGGGGTTTCTGTCCTTCCCGAGGGGCGAGAACAATGTTTGGGTGCCATGATGTAGTGAAAAGACTGCCTTAATCTGGCAATCCCAAGTGTCGGAGAGGCTGTGGAGCAACTGGAACCCTCCCAGGCTGCAGGCGGGAATGGAAATTGGTCTAACCCCTTCGGAAAAGCGTCAGCAGCTACAGCGGCCAATCCCGCTCCCAGCATACTGCCAGGAAACGTGAGCGCACACGTCCACCAAAAGCCACGTCCAGGGACGCCCACAGCCCCAAGCCGAAAACAGCCCAAACGTCCATCAACACTAGAATGAAAAATAAACTCTGAACTGTTCACACAACTGAAGAGGACCCAGAGATATAGAAGAGCGGGTTGCTGCTCTGTGACTGTGTGGGCGATGCTCCCTGACACCGTGACAGGGACGGAGCCAGGCACGAGCGAGGTCACGCACTACGGCCTCATTCAGGAGGGGTTCAGGAATGGGTGGAACCAGCCCGTGGCGAGAGAGGCCGTAGTATGGGCTGCCCCGGAGGATGGGGCGGACTGGGCAGGGCACAGGGGCCCTCCCGGGTGACGGAAACCTCCCGCAGCGTCATCTGGGAGCACGCGCCTTGCTGTAACTCTGCAGACTGGGTAAGAATCCATCCTGCCACACTCTTAGGATTTGTGCGTGTTTCCCTCTATCTTTTTTCTCAGGACCTAACTTGACCACTAGGATCATGCGTGACGTGGCGAGGAGCTCTGGTCAAGAGGGGCACAGGGGACCTGTCGCCAGCGTGGGAACTGCAGGCAAAGGACCCCCCTCCCTCCTACTCTGGAAGGGGACCGGCTCGGCAATGGCCTCGCGTCGAAACTTCTCTCCAAGTGCCCACGGGGGCTCGAGGAGGAGTGAGAGGCACTCGGATAGGGCCGCACTCGGTGACACAGGGGCACGGCACCTGGGCCGCTGAGGACGCGCCTGGGGGCTTGGCTGCCCCACGGACTGGGCCCCCCGAGCCCCGACTCGTCCTCTACAGCAGGGGTAGCGGCCGCATTCACAGCACGGCCATCGGGTCGGTGTTCAGGGACACAAACGCTCGGCCTGTGCCATCCTCTCCTTCACCGTTTATTTTTCAGGGCCGCTGCAGGAGCCCCCGGAGGCTGCCTTGACGAGTGGGCTCAGACCGGGCGCCTCGACACAGCAGCGCTGGGCTCTCCGTCCTGGCGGCTGGAAGGCTGACCCCAGGCGGGCAGGGCCGGCCCCCCGCAGCCTCGCGGGGAGGGTCCTTCCTGGCGCCGCCAGCTGCCGCGGTGGGGTGGCCTGGGCGCTCCGTGGCCTCAGGCCCCGCGTGTCTGGTCTCCGTCTGGGCCCCCCCACTGTCCCATAGGAGGCTCACCGCATTAGGGCCCACCTTAGCCCGCATCCTACCTCGACCCCAACTGCCAAGAGCCCCTTTCCAAATGAGGCCGCGTTCACAGATACGGGGGCTCGAGACTTCAGCACATTTGGGGGACACGATTCAACGTACTGCACTTACTCTGGGCCGGGAACTGGGGATCCAGACACAATCCCCAGACAAAAAGCCAAGAAGCAGGTCGATGGCGGTGCAGAGGAGGCGAGCAGGGCTTTGGAGGGACACTGAGGCGCCGAGGGGCAGGGGGGGGTGGGGAGTGCGCCCTTGCCAGCTGCCGGGCACGGCGGCCGTGGAGGGGGCACTGCTCCCCACTCCGGGCAGAGTTCTTCATTCAAACGAGATTGACTCACCCCGGATGTGCGACCCCCCCAACAGCGCCCTGACGCGGGGTCCCAAGGCAGGCCCCTCGGCTTAAGGGGAGGCCACTCTGGGGTGGACCGCGTCCTGCCTGGCTCCTCCTCCCCGGAGCCTGCTCCCCGCTGCTCTTCACACAGCGCCCCAGAACGTCAGGCTCTGCCTCGCCGAGGACGCGAAGCCTGGGCCGTGGGCAGCAGCGGGTTTATTAGCAGATGCTGAAAGCACTTGTTTCAGGGCCGGGGGCGCTGGGTGGAGGGACGGACTGCCTTGGCTGAGATTCGGCCGGAGCGGGGCCTCCCTGCCCTGGTCTCGGCTCACGGCATGTCCAGCCCAGCCGCTTGCGTCACGACGTGGGTCATCTCTAGCCTGTCCCCAGGCCATCGAGCGTCCTTCAGGAGCCAGCGGGAAATGCGGCTAGAGAGCCAATGTCTAGGAACTGCAGCCTCGGCACGCCCGGGGGGGCACCCCTGGCCCTTGTCCCGGCCCCCCCGGGCCTCGCTGGCCTGAAGTGACCATAGCTCACTCACGCCTGACCAGGGGCTCCAGCCTTGCCCGGTGCTTGGCCAGGCGAGGGCCCCGGGGGGGATGAGGGGGGGGTGGGGGGGGGGGGGGGGGGGGGGGCGAGGACAGAGGCGTCAGGCACGCACACCTCCACGTTTAACCCTCCACCCTCGTTGCCGAAACAATCACCGTGTGCAAACACGGCATGCCGGCTCCCCAGCCAGGGCCGACTGCACCTCCTTTTCAACAGATGGACAGGGATGCTGCATTGACATAATTATGGTTTTGCACGTGAAAGGGGGTAGGAGGGGAGGAAGGGAGAAGCTCTTATTTGATTCTTTATAGCAAAGAGCAGGAGCCGAGTTGGAAGAAGAAGGAAATCCGGTGTCTCACAGGGACGAAGGGCAGCCACCCTTGGCAGAGGAACGGAGCAGCCGGGAACAGGCTTGGCAGGGTGGCATGACCAGGCCTGGCTGATGGATTGGGGTGTCTTGTCATCACAGAGAAGTGTGGACAGCGTAAAAGAGGCCAAGATGCCCCAAATACTGACCTCTGGCCCGCTGCTGCTGCCCCGGAGCGGAGGAAGTGGACAGAGGAGAGAGGAGATGTACCTTTCCTTCTTCCTCCCGCTAAGCACAGTGGAAAAACAGAAGCGAGCTAGCACTTACATCCAGCCCCTGCCACGTGCGGGCACTGCCCCAAGGGCCCTACAAACTGCCACCCCACCAGGAGACTGTTCTGGGCACCCCCGCTCTGCAGATGAGGAAACAGGCTCGGAGAGCTCGGGGGACCTGCCCAGCGCCCCCGGGGACCACCGCTGCCGCGGAGGCCTGTGCCCTGACCGCTCTGCAGCCTCCGTGCGCCTCCCATCCCAGCCCGGCGGCCGCGGCCCATCTGTCCTCCCCTGACCCCATCGCTAGACCGGGCATCAGGCTCGCGTTTGGCTATGACCCCGGAGTCCCCACAGGGCCTGGCACACAGCAGGCGCATAATCCACATTTGAACGCATGCGTTCAGCAAACATTTAACGAGCATCTACTAAATGCCAGACGCTGTTCTAGGTCCTAGGCATGCAGCAGTGAGCAGGACAGACAGAGCCCCTGCCCCGTGGAGCCGGCGTTTAAGTAGCAGCGGGAGACACACAGCATAAGCCCTATCTGTGGCCTCGCTGAGAAGGAGCCGCTTCACCGCGAGGAGGTGCGGGATGAGCCGTGCAGTCTCTGGGGCACACAGAACAGCCAGCGCAAAGGTCTGGGCGCTGGAACGTGCCGGGCCAATTTGAGGAACAGCGAGGAGGCCAACGTGGAGGGAGTGAAGGGATGGATGGTGGGAGACAAGCACAGAGAAGGAGTGGAGGGCCAGGCAGGGGAGCTTTGAGGCCACAGCGAGAACTCTGGCTTTTGTTCCAAGTGAAGTGGGAGCCACAGGGGGCTTTTGAGCAAAGGAGTGATGTGCTCTGGCTTGGGTTTTAACAGGCTTCCTCTGGCTGCTGTGTGGGGATTAGAGGGCCCAGGGAGGAAGCTGAGAGATCAGGGAGGAGGCTACTGCACCAGTCCAAGCGAGCGAGGATGGAGGTTGGAACCTGAGTGGAAGCAGTGGAGGTGGTGAGAAGGTACCACATCCGGATATATTTTGAAGATAAAAACAACAGGAGCTCCTAGTGAATTGCATGTGGGGCCTGAGAAACAAGCAGGAGTCAGGGATAACTGCAAAGGTTTTTAGCCCAGCGACCGGAAGACAAAATCACCATCATCAGCGATGGGGAGACAGCAGGAAGAGTAGGTCTGCGGCCAGTCTGAAACTCGTTAAGTTTGAGTGCCTGTGAGCCATCCGTAGCCCAGCTGGGTTTTTCTCCAAGGACACAGCAGCAGAAAACGTAATGCACTGTCAGGTTTGAGCTTCGGAAAATCTTCACTCCTCAGGCTTGTTCACCTCTGGGGACAAAGCAAATCAACCAGATCTCTCTCTGCTGTCTCTCCTGAGTAAAGTGAGCCCCCAACTGGGTCGGCCTCCGTCCGCAGGGAAGCTGGTGCCATAAATCACTCGGTGATGATACGAGGGCCCTCTGAGGACATATTGTCTGGTATTGCTCAGACAATAGCGGGGATTCGGGTGAGCTCACACGGCGGCGGGCACATTAGATTTGCCATAAATTATTCCAAGGTAGCAGGAAATCACAGTGATCTCAGCAGAGCCACAGAAGGAACGGGGGAGGTATCGGGGCCCTGGCAGCCTCACACGCTCCGAATCACCGCCCCGCTGTGCGGCCCAGGGAAGACAATAAAACGGACCTGGCATGAATGAGAACTGTGACCATTTCCTTGAGGACATCAGATGCTGTCCTGGGCTACCTGCTTCAAAGCTGTATGTCCTCAAGCGAGTTCCCCAACCTCTCTGGGCCTTGGTTTTCTCCCCTGAAAAGCATAGCTAATAATCAATCGCCCCTACTTCACAGCACAGCGGGTAAGTGTGACAGATGTTGGCGATGCTCCCTAAAGCACCTGCTGGCTTTCCCGTTCTCCGCCCCAGCACGTGTAGGGTCGCACTTCCCCACCCCTTGGATTTCGGCGTGGTCATGTGATTTGCTTCAGCCAATGGGACACGAACGGGAGCGCCGCGTGTTGCTTTAAGAGCCGGGGCGCGGTTCACCGTGATTCACGGCACCCGTTCCACTTGGAGTGCGGGCACTCCATTTGCGAGGAATAGAACCCCCTGTGCTGGCCCACGGGGAACAAGAAATGGACTTTTAAGCTGGATTTGGGGGTCATTTGTTACTGCAGCAGAACCTACGCTCTCCTGACTGATGGCGGGTTAAACGAGTTGACGCGTGCAACGCCCGTATAATGCTGCCTGGGACACAGAAAGCGCCCCGTAAGCGTTAACTTTTCATCTTGCTTGAACAATGCCCGGCTGGACATCCTGTGTGGCAGGCAGGCTCTGAAGTGGCCCAAGGACCCCCTCCCGGTGCTCATGCCCTCGGGTGGCCCCCTCTGCTCGAGTGTGGGTGGGGCCTGTGACTTGCTTCCAGGCGACAGCAAAGGTGACGGGGTGTCCCTCGCTTTACTGAGGCTGTATGCACTCTCTTGCTGGGAGAGCCTCGCCCTCGCTGGCTCTGCTGAAGCAAGTGGCCACGTGGCTGGGACGGAGGGCTCCAGGCACAGCCCAGTGTTTCATGTCGCCCCAGGGGGGACCCCGTGACCTAGGGGCTGTACGTGCCCCCTTGGCAGGTGAGGAAGTGGGGGCACTTAGAGGCTAAGTAACTCGTCTAATGCCACAGAGGACGTGAGTGACGCGGGAAGCAGTGGGTCCCCGGCGAAAGCCAGTCTTGCACAGACTAGCAGGCCTCCCTCTAGAGGGACTGGGAGGCCTTTGAAACCCCGCCGGAGCCCTGCAGGGCACCGTGTGTAAAATCCCGGGGCCCCTCAGAACAAAAAGAGCCAACGGCCCGTCCCACCTGCCTGCCCTGCCCGTGAGCAAGGGCTGCCCGGGCACTTCCGGGCTCCGCGGAGAAACACGCAGCCCCGGTTACTGGGCACTCGCCCCCTGCCCTGCCCAGGCGTGGGCTGCAGCGTCTCAGCCTTCAAAGGCCAGTGTCCAAAGGAGAGGGACGAGGCAGCCCGGAGTGGTGACTTGGTTGTCGTGCAGATGCCGAAGCCAGCCAGTCCGGGGTTCAAATCCCGGCCCCTCCACTCCCCTCCTGGGTGACCTTGAACAAGCAGCCTACCCCTCTAGGCCTGGAAAATGCGGATGGTATTAACATGTGTTATATTTCACAACTGGCAGGGGGGGGGGGACCCCAAGAGGAAAATCCAGATGTGCCAAGAGGCCCACATCCAGCTGGAGCTAGTCGAGACCACTCACTCCACAGGAGACTAGTTTGCTGCAGGCCCCACCACTCCCAGGAGCCATCCCCTGCAGGTGCTTGCCCCACGTGCCTGACCCACCTGGCCCCTGAAGGCACTGGAGTCGTACCTTCTAGGTGAACTCATGGAGACCCCATCCGATGGAATACTCCGAGGACCTGTGCTGGCACGAGAGAAGGCCACCCAGCACCACAGGGACCAGCAGCCCCATACCGGGTGCAGCGCTAAGCGGTCTGCACATAAGAACTCACCCCTCACAACAGCCCATGAAGAGATCACCACCATTATTCCCAACTTACACAAGGAAACTACGGCCCAGAGAGGTTAAGTAACTCACAGAATGTCACCCAGCGAATGCTTATCAAGCACTTACTACAGTGAGCATTTTCCTTACATTCTTACTTAATCCTCACAACCACCTTTGGAGCAGGTCGTTGCTAAAATGCTTTTTATAGATGAGGAAAAAGTAATGCACTCAAGGTCCCACAGCTGAGAAGTAGTGGATCCAGGTTTTGAAACCAGGCTGCCTGGCTGCAGGGTCTCTCCTGGGCCCCGGTCCACACTGACCTTGAGAAGCAGGGGGCAGAGGACTCCCCACATCTGGGTGCACCTTCTTGTTCCATTTGAGGGACTGGGGAGACACCTGTGAATAAGATGGGACAGGACGGGACAGGCTTCTGCCCCCAGGTGCTCCTGTCCAGTGGGCAGCACAGCTATCAAGCAGCTAAATAGCAAACAGGTGACAAAAAGGCAGGGAGTCATAAAGGCAAGGACAGCAAAAAGGAGAGTGGGTAGTGCTAGCTGCTCTAACAGACAGACCCCCCGGAGCTCAGGGGCTTGTTCTTCGCTCCCGTCACAGGCCCCTGGGAGTGTCCCTGTTCGGAGGGCAGGTCTCCTCCAAGCAGCGGCTCAGGGATCCAGGCGCCCTCTTTACCTGTGGCTCCAAGGCCACCCGTGGGTCTTCTCCATTCCAGCCTGCTGAAAGGGGCACAGCTAAGAAGATCATGGGTGAGAGGTCTTAGAGCTAAATAGTGAATTTTTTTTTTTTTTTTGGATAGTAAATATTTTAGACTTTGCAAGTCATGCAGTTTCTGTCACACGACTCAACTCTGCCAAGTAACTGGAAAGCAGCCATAGACCATGTGCAGACAGATGGCTGTATTCCAATAAAGCTTTATTGACAAAAACAGGTGGGGGCAAATCTGGCCTGTGGACTGTAGTTTGCCAACCTGTGGCACAGATGATGGCACATGAGAAGTCCAGCCTGAAATCAGTGGCCGACTATTCTACTAGGGGAACCAACTATTCCGGTTTGCTGGGGATTGACGGGCTTCCTGGGATGTGGAACCTGCGGTGCTAAAACTGGGAAGAGGCAAACCAGGACCAGGTGGCACTTGCTGCTTGCCTGATGCTGTGTAAGTGTTTTGCCCGTGTGCAATCATTCAGACCCCGGGACAATCTGATGAGGGAAGAAATGTGATCATCATCCCCATTTTCTAGGCAATAAAGCCGAGGCACAGAAAGGTGCAGTAATGTGCCCAGGGTTACCTGGCTAGGAGGTGGTAGGTCCAGGGCTCAAGTCCAAAGCCCCCATCCTCCCTGCCTCTCTGGGCCTTACCTCCTTTCCCTCCACATTAGCTCCTGTTGCTGATGCAGAAACTGAGGCCCAGGGCCACTCAGCTGACAAGAAGCAGAACTCACATCCCCCTGGGCCAGTGTGCTAAGTGCCAGGCTCCCACCCATTCCCTGAGGCCCATGACTCCAGGCCACAGGTCACCATGGTCTCTGTTCTGCATCCAGTTGCTTGGCAGCCCTGCCTTTTCCCGGCCCATCCTGGCACAGCCCATCCTGGGCCTGGGCAGAGATAATGCTGACCCAAAAGGTCAGAGACAGAAGATGGTTTCGTGCTCTCCACATCTGCTACTTGCTCAGCATTCTTGCTCAACTTGAAAAAAAAAAAATCCCTGAGAATGTCAGAACCAGAGCTGTAGCTTGCTTAAAAGGAAAAAAAAAAAAAACACGAAAAAAACAGACGTCAGGAATCCTTCTTGCGAGCCGGTGCAAGTCAAACTCGCTTAAGCAAAAGGAGGCGTTTATTGGTGCGTAACTGAAATCCCAGGAATAGGTTCATCTTCAGTCATAGTTGGATCCAGGGATTTAGAGAAGGCATCAGGCCTGGATTTCTCTCTCCCTCTGGCCTCTTCTCTCCTCCATGTTGGTTGCATCCACAGATGCCACATGGTGGTAAAATGGCTGCCAGGAGTTTTATGCTCCATCTCCCAGGTCCAAGTTGAAGTCCAGCAGGAAAGAGATGCAGGATCAGGCCTGACTGGCCATCCTGAGGCAATTCCAGAGGCCAGGGGAATGCAGTCTGCCCCCTGCTTAGGCCGGACCAATGTGCCTGGTGCTGGGGGCACCACATGTGAACTGAGAGCAGAGCTGGGCCGGGCCCCCCGGTGCAAACTAGGGGGGAAGAGCGGGGAGGGAGGCTGGAAGTAGACAGGCGTCCACTAGACCACCCCACGTGCTGGCGCTTTCTGTTTGCCCCCACCAGGTCACTCACCCCCTTCTCTACCTCTCCAGGGGGCCCGCAGGAGGCCCCGTCCTCCTGGGTTCCTGGGGCCGTCCTGTCCCTCCTCCCTCCAGCCCAGGGGTGGTAGCAGCTGCTTTGTGTCTAGCTCCAGTTCCCCCATCCCTGCCCACACCCTGTAAAGAGCCCTTTTAGTAAACCCTCCTGGAATGAGCAATGCTTGACCATAACTCCATTTCCCTGAAGGAAGCCTGGGCCACGCCGGGACCCCTGGCTGCTCCCACGACCCTCCAGCTCCACCCCTTTCCCGCCAGGTGCACCCCCTGCCCTCCAGCGAGTCTTAAAAGCCAATGAGCACAAATCTCCCTCCTGATCACTCCCAGAGATTCCTGCTCAGAGGCATTTGGCGAGGAAGACATTCTGTTTAAATCAATGCTGCATTGATTCATTTTCCATGTGGGAGAACAAGGACACAGGCTAATTTCTTTCCAGCGGGTCTGAACTTCAGATGCTCCCGGGGCCTCTGGTACACAACGATGCAGCCATTTCCGCAGCAAACAGGGAGACGTTTCAGCGCCCCGCTCAGGGTGGGCAGGGAGAGAGGTGCTTGGCAAGCACCACCTGGCTGGGAACCACTCGGGGGCAGAAATGACAAGGTCCAGAGCAGACGCCCAAGTTCCTCTTTCCACTGCAGGATGTGAGTCATGCTGCCAGCGTTCTCCCAACAGTCGCCGAGCCTCCTGCAGGCTGGAAATGCCCTGGTGTGGGCAAGTCAGGGGCGAATCCTGGGGCTGGGAGAAACTGGCTTGAGCGCAGAGAGCAGGCCACAGCTGCGAGGTCAGCCTGCCCTCACGAAGCCAGCTTCCCAGACCAGCACTGTCCAGAGGAAATGCAGCGAAGCCACGCGTGGAAGTTAAAATTTCCTGGTGGCCACGTTAAAAAATTTGATTGGTTTTAACCATGTATTTCTTTTAACCCAATCAATCCAAAATATAATCAATATAAAAAATTACCAATGAGCCGTTTACCTTCTTCTCCTCATTTGAAGACTCTGAACTCCATTCTGTTATTTTACACACCCAGCCCGTCTCAATTCGGAGGCCACGCTTTCATTGGAAATGCCCGATCTGTGTTTAGATTTCAAAAAATGTACAGTTCACCTGCTCAGAGATTTCAAAGGTTTCCGGTACCTGAACTGCTCCTTACTGTTCACGTCCACGCTGTGAAAACTGCTTCCGTTTTTAAGTTTAAGGTAATGCAAATCAAATACAATTGACCCTCCCGTCCCTCAGTCTCAATGGCCGTCTTTCAGGTGCTTGGGCCGCTGCCGTAGTGGACGGCGCAGTTCTGAAGGGCAGAGAGGCCACTGGACGCACGCGGGGAGCCACACGGCAGGCACTTTCTGTTCTTTTTTTCCGGCTAGCTGGCTTCGCTCACTGTGTGTCGACGGTGCATTCCTCTTCCTTGCTGAGGGGAAGCGGTCCGTCGTAGTGACATGCCACCAATTTCTTAGGCAGTCCCCTGGCCGTGGACAGCTGGGGTGCTTCCGGGGGGCTGCCCTGCATGTCCACGGACACACTCCCATGGGGACAAGCGCTCTCGCTTCTCTCTCGGGCAAACAGCCAGGAGCAGGATTGCTGCGTCTTTGGCGGGTGCCGGAGTCGCTGCTTAAGACACTGCAAGTGTTTCCCAAAGGGGCTGTGCCTTCTGCAGCCCGGCCAGGGGGTGGCAGTCCCAGCCCCCACACGCTCCCCAGCCCTTGGCCCCGTCTGCCTTTTCCGGCGTGGTCACCCCAGGGGCTGTGCAGCGGTGTCTCACTGTGATTTGGGCCCCTGAGATCTCTGTGGTCCAGGATGCACATTCACGCATTCAACAAATGTTTGCCAAGTACCCCCAAAGCGCCGACGCCCCACGGGGCACGGCTACGGCAACACCCGGCGCTGTCCCCGCTCCCGCCGAGCGCTCTGCTTTGGGCGCGAGCCTCGGTGGCACTTACCAGGTGCTGGACTCCGGGGGACCAGGCAGCAGGGAGGCCCCATCTAGACGTGGGGGGGGGATCGGGGCCGGCGCCTCGGAGGAGGTGGCCCGGGAGCTGAGCTCCCACGATGGGGGGCGCTGCCGAGCTGACGGGGCAGGTACGAGTGAGGCAGGCTAGCTAGGGAATAAAAGGGCGAACCTGGGGCCTGGCAGAAAACCACGGCCGGGAACCACGTGGCCGTGGGACCCCCCCCTGAGGGAAGCCCCCACGAGAGGGCTGCTGGAGGAAACTCGCCTGAACGCCTCTTTGGGAACGAGATTGCATCCAGGCTCAAGGAAAAGCCCCAGAGCCCAGATATTCTCAAGGGGCCTTGGCATTGGGCCCGTGGGGGGAAGTGACGGGTGGGGTAGCCAAGCAAAACAGCAAACAGCTGGGACCCCTCCCCAAACGTGAGCGAGGGGCGGGATAATTCATGGTTTAAAAAGCAAGCGCAGAAGCTAAATCAGTGCCCCCCTCCCCTTTTTTTTTAACCTTTTTTCCTTCTGCTTTGCCCTTTCTCTCCCTGCCTGGTTAGCACGCAAGTACACCTGGGGATTTGACTCTGTAATGGGGATGTGCAGTCCGTGAATCAGCCTGTTCTACCCCTTTTCAGCCCTTTTCCTCTCTGCCTGGACCAGCCCAAAGTATACCTGGGACCCATAAGCTGCTGTTTTCTCCCATTTCTTCCTCTTCTCTCATTTTCTTAATAAACTACTCACCTAACTAAACTGGCATGTACTCAAAATTTTTTTTTTGTAACATAGCCAAGAATCTTGAGAAAATCCGGCAACATAAAGGCCTTTGAATGAGTTGGGATGCTTTTGGTTGCAAGTAAGAGCTATGGGGAAATGTAATTACCTGATGGAGTAGTGAGTGTGCAGAGGGCGGTTTAAGGCTGATTCCAGCTCCACAATATAATCAAGAACCTAGGAGTGCCCAACCTCTGTGCCATCCTCAGTGGATCAGGCACATCTTGCCTCATTGTCATAAGATGGTGGCTGTGGCTCCAGGCAGCACATCCTCACATACCAGTGAACCTAGCAGGAAGGAAGGGTGAGGCAGCAAAAGGAGCTTTCTTCTCTAGCAGGTCCCCTAACATTTTCCTGGGTCTCTTGCCCACCCCAAACCAACGAGAAATAGGATTTCCTTAAATCTAGCATGATAACGACCTCAGAACAGGGCAACGCACCCCCTCCCCCAATATAATACGGGTTCTGTTAGAAGAAACAGAGGGCATGGCCAGGGGAGCCCCAGGGGAGCACCAGGGCCTGCCTGGCCTGCCCGCGGGCGACTGTGGACCTGAACTGATGGCCGTCTTCGCACGGTCCATGCTTCTTGCCTGCAAGAATCCACTTGAGGTGACGTGGCAAAAGCTGAGGCCCTGGCTGGGTGGCCTCATCTCAGACACCAAGACTTAGATAGCAAACATCCCCCCAGGCCCCAAGAGAGCCAGTGGGGGCCACAGCTCGGGGCGAAGGCTGAGTTGTATGAGAGCCTCCTCTGGGCTTTCCAAGGGAGGGTCCCAGGCCTTCCCTCCCCGCCCTCCACCTAGACATCTGGACTGGAGGGGAAGCTGGAGGCTGGTGGCAGCTCAAAGCCTCCTTGGCACCCGCCCCGCCGCAGCCCCAGGCAGCCTCTGGCCTCCACTCAGTTCTCTCTCTCTCTCTTGCAAAACTGTTCTGCTGTTTCACTTCCCTGTGGGAAACATCTCAGCAATTCCAGAGTACAGCTCTGCAGAGAAAGGTCAGCCTGGAAGAGGACTCACTGAATGCCTGCCCCACCGCAGCCCACCCCTTCTCCAGGCCTGGGGGAGCACGGTGGGCATGCCGGGAGGGGAGGGCAGCCAGGTCAGCTGCAGGCATGGAGAGCATGTGAGAGGTGTGGGGTATGCAACTACCCCCATTCATTCAGCCAAGGTGGACTAAGGGCCGCCCCACTTGGCTTCTCCAAGTTCCAAGAATATAGCGGGGAACAAGCTCCCTGCACTCAGGGGCCTTACCTTCTCCTGGGAAGAGACAGACAACACATAAGAAAACCAAACGGTAATTTTAGATAATATGCAATACTGTGATGAAAATAAAGCCCGGGGATGAGTTTGATTCCTCTACCCAAGAAACCAGAGAAAGCCTCTCTTAGTAGCTGACATTTGAGCTGAAAACTGGATCAGAAGGAGCCAGCTAGCAAAGATCTTGGGGAAGATGTTTCCAAGTAGAAGGAATTGCATGTGCAAAGGTCCTGAGGTGGGAGCAAACTACGTGGACCCACCCACGTGTGGTGGAGTGAGCTGAGGATGCACCCCGAGGGTGTGAGTGAGTAGGAAAAATTCTGACTTTATCCGAAGGGCAAGGAGGAGCCATAGGAGGGTCTGGAGTAGGGGAAGGGGACAAGACCAAGTTTTCATTTGGGAAGCACCCCATTGGCTGCTTTGTGGAGAATGGATTATTCTGGAAAGCCCAGAGGCAGGGAAATCAGTCAAGAGGCTGTCTTTAGCTCTGGGGGCTGGATGGAAAATCAGAACCCTGAAATTTTTTGTGGTTTTTTTTTTTGGGGGGGGGGCCCGGGGGCCGCCGGCGGCAACGTATCCAGCTGAAGAGCTCCATGTCACAGCCTCCCTTGCAGACAGAGAGGGTCAGTGAGCGGCAGCAGCAGTCGCTAGGCAGGGCTCCTTGGAAGGCAGTCTCTCTAAAGGTCAGATCTGAGATCTAATTTATCTAGAGTATTCAGTAGCATTCCTGCCAACTTTGAAATTTTCTGAAATTTTACACCTTGGAAATTGTTGACCACTATACATCAGGATTTCTCCATACCCCCAAATGGGTTGTGCAGTTGATATATTTTACCCTTTTTAATGAACAGTCTATGAATGTTGACAAATACCTAGAGCCATGTCTGTATCCCAAACACTACAATCAAGATAGAGAACTGTTCCTGAAAAATCGCTCCAGGCTCCTTTGTAGTCAACCCCTCCCCCTCCCCCACTGAACTCTTTCTTGTCCTTCTAGCTTACCTTTTCCAGAATGTCATATGAAAGAAATCACATGGCACAGCCTTTTCAGCCTGGCTTCTTTCACGTAGCAAAATACACTTGAAAAATTTATCCATGTTGTTGCATGTACCACTAACCAATTCCTACTTCTTGTTGAGCAGTATTTCATTGTATAGATGTGCCATAACTTATTTATCCATCCACCTGTTGAACAATATTGGGGTTATCTCCCCCTGGAAAACTTCTAAAGGAGTCAGTCTCAGCTGGAAGATGCCCTTCTGTCCTTGCCTTCTTCCCCTCCTTCTTGCATGCATGCACACATGATGGCTGGAGCTACAGCAGCTATCTTGTAACTGTAAGACAAGCTTACAAGCCACACTAAGGACGTGAGTGCAAAATGATTTGAGGAGCCTGAGTCCCTGAAAATGGCAGCCTTCAACTACCTACCTTCTACCAGTCTTTTTAGAGCAAAAGAAAAGTAATTGCTCTTTTATTTAATCAACTCTTAGATGAGTTTTCTTTTCTTTTCTTTTCTTTTTTTTTGAGTTTTCTTTTACTTACAGCCAAATCTAATCCTGATACATTGAACAAGGTCAGAACTTCTTTCCTCTCTCTCCCTACAGATTTCCTCAGAAGGACTGTGGGGGACAAGGCCATTAAATAAGACAGATACAAGGGTCACAGTACAAAAGACCCTCCAAGCTAAGTGCCCTTTCCTCCTTCCTCACTCAAAGCTGGAAAGCACTTAATGTCCCGATAAAGCAAAACCACTGAGAAAACAGACTCCAGAGGCTGCCCCACCACGAGCAGGTCCACCGTGCAAGGGTCCCGGGCTGGGTTAAGCCAGAACCGAGGGGTGCTGCACAGGAGGCCTACAGGATCCCAGGGCTGACCCCATTTCACAGGGAGGAAACGGCGGCCCAGGCTCACACACCTCATGAGACTCAAAACGGTAATAAAACCCAATCTTCCCGATGCCCCTCAACACTCTTTCAGTTACCTTGGAGCTGGGTGCAAATTCTCCCTCTACTCCTGTAGAGAACTAAATGGTTGCCGTTTGGGCTTCCCAGCACTCATTCCCCTTTTTGCTAGGAGCAAAACCCTGCATTTCCTCACCTGTCAGGACTTTGAGTCTGGGATGTTCAGAGGGGTGCCAGCCCCTCAAGGGGCAGAGCCTGTGGCCTCGGCCGGGCCAATCAGAGCACTGCTCGCCAGGCGATGGGCGCCTGGCACGAGCCCAGGGAGCCCACTGGAGCGATCGTTAGGATAAAGCAGCCCGTTGCCTCCACTAGACTTGAACCACGGGAGACGTGAGTTCAAACGACTCAAACTGATGGTCCGACAGTTGTGGAGGTCAGAAGTCCAAATGCGTCTCCCTGGGCTGAAACGGAGGAGTCAGCAGGGCTGAGCTCCTGCCTGGAGGCTCTAGGGGACAATCCACTTCCTTGACTCTTCCAGCTTCTAGAACCTCTTGCATTCCTCAGCTCTGGCACCTTCCAGCAATGACATCACCTCAACCTCTGCTTCCTCTGACTCGACCTCATTTTTAAGGACCCCTGTGGTTATATTACCCCAGGAGACTCTCCCAAGTGCCAGAGCCTTAGTTTACTCATGTGCTCCCCTGGGGCCAGGGCATGGACCTCCGGGGGCCCAGCCCTCTGCCTCCCTCACCAATTCAACCCCTGGACGGCAGGGTGCTGAGACGGAAAGCAGCGCCATCCTGGCAAATGCTGGGAGTCCCTGGATCAAACTGCACCTGAAACTAGGCACTTACTTGTCAGTTACCTGATGACCATGGAATTTCCTTTTTGCTTAAGCTAGTTTGAGGGGGTTTGTGGCTGTTTTGTTTTGTTTACCACTCACAAAGGGCCTGGCCAGTACAACTCCTAGCCCATAAGCACTTCACAGTGACTCATCACCAGCTTGCACGTCTCTGTCACCTGGGGCTGGAAGCTTTTGAAGGTTGGGACAAAACCCTTAACTTGGTATCACAAGGACCTAGCACAGTGCCTGGCACACAGGAGCTGCCGAGCAAGCAGGCGTGTGTTGACTGAATAACAATTTGGGGGTTGAATAATGGAATAAACACCCTCCCTTGGGCCCTGCTCACCAGCCATCACTAGAAAAAAGAGGGCAGAGAAGAGTCTCCGCGTCATTTTCCAGGGGCAAAGCGCAGGTCCACCGTTTCCCCTCTGGGGGTGGCAGCTTCCTCAGAGTGAGGCCCCGAGGGTGACCCTGCCCAAAAGTGCAGAGAAAGCCTGGCCTCTGGTCAACCAGCGGCCCCACCGTCCTGAGCCAGCACTTCCAGATCCAGCCTGGGTCGGCAGCTGCACCTCCGCTGACACATCCGTCTGAGCCATTTCTGGTCAGGGAGCGCCTTGCCCCTGAGTGAGTCACTGCAGGCCCCTCTGCACACCCAGGAAGGTAGACGCCTCACTTCCCACAGCTGCGGGGCTCGGACGGATCACGGAGAGTTGCTGGGAGAAGGAAAGCCTCCCAGGAAGACCTGCGTGCCTATGTATCTCGGTGCCCAGACACGAGCTCTCACTTTCAGCAACAAGATCACTGCAAGTTTTGTTCTCACCACACATCTGAGAAATGGGGCCCAGCGGGAGGTTCCCTCTCCTCTTCAGAGGAGTTCCTTCTCCCTCCTCTGGGCACACCAGCCCTTTCCCTTCCCGCCTCCCCTTGAAGGATTTACCCTCTGTGAACCCCAAAGGGCAGGGCCCTGCACTCAGCTCTTCACATATTTAGGTGCACTAATAATGTAGGCCTTTGCACGTGCTGCTCCTTCTGCCTGGAACGCTGTTCCCCACACTGTTTTAACCTTGCCTGGCTACTCTCTGCCGCTGACGACCAAGGCCTGGACAGAAACGGCACTTTCCTTCATTTATTAACTAGTGATAATTAATGACACTCATGTGGCACTTACGATGTACCAGGTCCTGTCCCATCATGACATGATTTATCTGATCTTCACCAGGAGCCTGTGAAGTGAAGAGTCTGAGGCACAGCTAAGGGGCAGAACTAGGAGCTGGACCCAGACAGAGCTGTCCCTGAAGGCTGGGTGCTTAAGCATTGAGCTGGTCCACGCTGGAGGCTGGAAGCAGGTTCCTGCCCTCCCAGGGCTGACAGCCTTCAGGAAAGACTTCCTGGGCGCTCAGACTTCAACCAAGCTGCCCGTGCTCCATGCCTCGTTCACCTCTCACCCCCAGCATGGACCCGAGGCTCAATGCCTCGCTGAATGGAATGCATAAATGGGTAAACAGATGAATGTGTGGCCCGGCCGTGTGACCTTGGGCACTTAACCTTTTGTGCCTCAGTTTCTCACTTGTGAAATGGGGATATGCATTGTACCCACCTTGGCAAGGGTATATCTGAGCCTCTCTCTTGAGGAATATGAATGAGGGATGGGGTGGGCAGACTCAAAACACAGGTCAGTGTTAGAGGTCAAGCTGCCCCAGAGATGCCCAGGCGGGGGTGGCGTTGTGAATATTTAGCAGCCTCGGAGGCCCAGGCACCCCCCGTCAGAAGGAACCCAGCTGTAAACATGGGGGGCAGTGGTCCTGGTGTGGAACCAGGTGAGTGACCCCCGGGCACCTGCCGCGGTGCGGCTTTGCCAGGCTGGGCGCTATGGGTCTCTGGCAAGCCTGCACCTGCTCTTGGGGGCGAGGCAGGGTGACCCCACAGGAGCAGGCAGGGTGCCCAGGCCGCGTGAGTCACCAGGGCGGGTCGCAGAAGACAAGGAGGGTGGCCAAACCTAGAGAACCCAGCAGAGAGCAGTCCTGACTCCTTCCCACCAGGCTCCCCAAAGGCGGGCAGGCTCCCAGACCCCCCGGCCCTTAATTCCCCTCATTTCCAGCTTCTGTCCCTTGGAGTCTCCCCCAAGGGGGCCAGTGGGTGTGTGGGTAGCAAGGGGGGCTCCTTCGGCTTATTTAAAAGTCCAGGCAAGGGGAAACTCCAAGCTCAGGGCTTCCCCAGGGAGCTGGGCTCAGAGTGACCTCTGTCTGCTTGGCAGGGATAAGCGAGAGCACAGGGCAACTCCAGGCAGCTCCCTAAGGCTAAAGAAGCCACACCTGATCTCAATGAATCCCAGCCGGCTGTTCTCAGGCAGGCCAGCGAGCCGGTGCTTCCTCTGGCTGAGGAAAGAGCTGCCTTTGGGCACAGAATGACATTTCAAGCTGGCCCCAGCGGCAGCCAGCTTCTACTTACACACCTCCGGGGATGGCTTGCTTACTCCCCGTCTGTGGGAACGTGGCTCAGGGTCATGGGCTGGGCTTGCCCATGCCGAGGGGCCTCTGGCTGGCCACCGTCACTCCTTTCAGCTCTGCCCACACAGTCCAACTTCTCTGCACTGTGTCAAGGTCACCACGGGTGGTGACCTGCCCTGCAGCTGCTGACACCCCCACATTGCTAGGAAACCCAGACCCAGTCCACCCAGGGCTTTCCCTCTCCAGGGAGCACATAACCAAATAAATAAATATATAACTACAAATTGCGGTAAGTGCCAAGAAGAGAATGACAAGCAAAGGATTTGGGCTACTTTTGTTATGTGAGTTTTGACACTGAAACATTTAGGATTTCTAGGATATTTCCTGGGTTTGGGGAAACAATATATTGTTCCAGAAAAGAGAAAGAAAGAGAGAGAGGGAGGGAGAGGAAACAAGGAAAAGAATGGAAAAGAAATAAGCAAACGGGAGGAAAGGAAAGAAAAAAAAAAGGGGTGTTTAGTCCCCATAACTGTGACCTAATCCGGGGGTCCTCAGACTAAGGCTTATTGGCCACACCCAGCCTTCAGCCTGCTTTTGTACAACCTGTGAGGTAAGGATGGTTTTTACATTGTTAAAGGGCTATGAACACACACAAAGAAGAAAATGCAAAAGAGGCCTCATACCCCGTCACAGAGCTCGAGTGCCATCTCTGGTACCCAGCTTCCAGCTCAGAAACCCCTTCCCTGGCCTTGACAGAAAGAGAGGACAGACCCCAGAGCCGAGAATTTCCCATTTCTGCCGTGAGGCCAAGCTCTAGCCATCATAAATCTTTAAAAGCAGAGGCCCACAAGGTTAAGTGATTTCTGCTCCAGCTCAGTGAGGCGAGGGCAGGGGCAGGTGAGAGAATGAATGTCCTCACACTCCAGAGGGGAAGGAGCCCTGGGCAACCTCTCTGCTTAGCCATTTCTCACCAGCGTTTTAGAAAGCCAGGAAATCCATTTTCTCTGTGCCACGTGTGGTAGAGTGGGATTTCTGTTTTATGAAATGAACGGAGAGGAAAGGCCTATTTATCAGTCAGGGCTCTTGGCTGCAAGTGACACAAATCCCAATCCAAAGTGCTGAAACTACAAAGAGAACGTATTGGCTCCTGTTCTGCAAGGTCAAGCAGGTGGGTGGCTTTCAGTCCTGGCTGTATCCAGGGGCTCACTGTCGCCATTCCCTAAGGCTGGTTTCAGGCTCAGGCAGGCTCTCTGCTCACCCCATCCACGTGCCAACTCCAGGAGAAAGAGGTTCTCCCCTGAGGGCTTCAAGAAACTCACCTGGGTCACGTGGCCTCCCTGAACTAACCACGTGGTCAGGGAATGGGATTCCCTGATTGGCTGACCTTGGTCATGTGCTCCTCCAGGAGAGAGGAGCGAGGAGTCAGCCACACCTGATCAGCAAGAACTGAGCGGAAAGAAAAGAAGGCTTTCCCCCAACAAGTTCCAGGCGCTGCTGTGGAAGCAGGAACAGATGCGGGGCTGTCAAAACAGCAGCTGTCCCCTACAAGTGCCTTTCCTGCGTCTCACTGCCACCCACTTCACAGTGGAGCAAAACGAGGAGGCTGGCGGTGAAGTCGGTCTCAAAACTCCAAACGCAATCCGGGCTGGAGGCAGCATTCTAGTCTTGACCTGGGTCTGACTCATAACCCTGCTCCCCACACTGGCCATCAGTCTCTCTAACCCCACCCCCCAAAAGCTGGAGAACCCCACACCCAGTCAGTGCGCAAGAAACATCTACCAGACTGAATCGTCAAGTGTCTGCTCCCCCCTGGACGCACGAGGGCAGAAACCATGGCTGCCTTGTTCACCGCATTTCGAGCACCTCATGCACAGTAGGTGCTTCACAGATACTTGCAAATATCTGATAAATAAATATCTGTATCTCTGCAGATGCTCCACAAAGAGCTGGCAAATGAATGAACATATCCTTTGTGCCTACACATAGTAAGTGCTCAACAAGTATTTGGTGAATGAAAATGAATGAATAAATCTCAGTAGGAGCCATGCTGCCTGGCTCCAGATTATTAACAAGGTGGTAAACTAAGATAGATAGATAGATAGATAGATAGATAGATAGATAGATAGACAGACATAGATAAAGATGGATGGATGGGTAGATGACAGACAAATAGACAGAAGGACAAGTGGAGAGATAGGAGGAGAGGGGGAAAGCAGAGAAAGGACTAACAGGACCCTTCCCCAGAACTTGGAGCAAAGAAGAGGGTCCACGGTGTTTGGGGCGGGCCGAGGGTGAGGGCTCCCAGGTTGCTTGGAGAGCAAAGCCCGTGTTTGCAGGGGGGCGCCGGGGCTTTGTGAGCCAGGAGGGGGCGGCGATCGGGGGCTGGCAGCAGAGGCAGGAGGAAGTCAGGTCAGCCAGGGCTCGGCTGACCGGCTGTGCCAGGGACGCCGCACCCCGCCTGTCCCTGACCTTGCCTCCACGCCACAATAAAGCATCCATTGTAAATGGGTAATTGGGTTCCGGCGCATCCCCTTCCCGGTTGGGGGTAGAAGCAAAGGGAAACACAATCTGTTTTCTATTTGTCACGGCTGCCAAGAACGCCACTCCCTCCCTCCCCCCCCACCCCCGGCCCCCCGGTGCCACGGCCCCTGTGACATTCCTCGGCCTGGGCGGAGTTTGAATTAATGCTGCCTGCCCAGGCAAGCCAACCCGGGAGAAAGGACGTCACGGGAAGCTACAAGCAGCCTGGTGGCCTCCTTGCCTTGTCCAAGCCCTCACCTAAGGGCAGCTGTAAGTATAGCCCTACCTGCAGAATCTCAACCCAAAGGAAGGGTTCACCGCTTGACTCCTTTTAGCTGTGTGAGCTTGGGGCAGTCACTCAGCCTCTCTGTGCCTGTTTCCCCATGTGTGAAACGGGATGCCAAGAACCCCAGGCTGACCGTAAGCGTCTAGCTTCACCTCAAGCCGGGCGCACTAAGTGCTCAACAAAGCCCAGCAGCCACCCCTAATTTCTGGAGCTAGGGGGGTTCTGAGTACAGGTGGACATTTCCGGGGGCCAGGGCTAATCTGTGGGGGACAGCAGGACCCCCACCCCGCCTTCGAAGAATAATCCGGACGCAGCAGGAACGGCAGCGTCTGCTCCGCCTCCACCTGGGGCGCACGAGGCTGCCTTCTGCAACCACTGTGGGGGCGGGGGGTGCTGGTTTATTGCGTCTGTTCGTTGATTCGCTCATTTCCCTTTAAACTAATGAACTGTGGAATAATGTGCCGGACACTCACCGAGCCAAGAACGGGGGCCTGGCCTGCGAGGGAGCCACGCGCCCCGCCCCCCCCCCGGAGGTGACCGCCTAGTCCGCCCTCCCCCGGCTCGGGCCCAGGCTCTCCCCGGCTGCGGGTTCCCGATGTGTGTCTGTGTGTCCAAGCAGGGGTCCTGGCTGGCGCGTGCTCAGGAGGCCCGGAGCGTCTGCGGTGGGATCTGGGAACCGGCTTTTCTGACTGGTTCCCAGAGGACGCGGATGCTGCTGGTCGGGGACCCCGGGATTGAGAACCTCAGCTCTGAACAACGCACGATGGAGTCGGTTTTGATTTCAACCTTCATAACAAGGGGCCGCGTTCTCCGTGGCTTTCTGTCGCCAGATTTGTTTCACATACACAAGTGAGTCTCAGCTGAGGTGCCTCTGAGCCCCGGGGCACCCGTGGCATCTGGAGACAGGCCTTGGGAGGCGGCTGTGGCTCAATCAGTGGGGCTCCCGTTTACCATATGGGAGGCCCCGGGTTCGGTTCCCGGGGCCTCCTGGTGAAGGCAGGCCCACCCGCACGGCGTGGTTAGCTGACCCAGCAAGCACAAGCAGCAAGGGGGGGATAAATGAATAAATAAATAAAATCTGGAGACAGGCCTGGCTGTCACAGCAGCTGGTGGGGAGAGACCAGGGATGCCGTTAAACTCACAGACAACAAACAACAATTATCTGGCCCAAAATGTTAGCAGTGCCAGGGGAAGGAGAACGTAGGTCCACAGGAAAAGGAGTGCAGGGCTGTTCACAGCACAGTAGTCACAAGTGCCCCGAAAAGGAAACAACCCACACGGACGACGAACACGACGTGGTCTCTCCACTCCGGGGAGCAGTGTGCGGCCGTGAAAAGGGATGGGGTGCCGACACTCCACGCCACAACCAGAGGAGCCCGGAAAGCCTTAGGCTAAGAGAAGCACCAGCCACAAGAGGACGCAGCGCAGGATGCCCCCGGGAGCTGCCAGGACAGGCAAAGCGAGAGAGACAGAGAGTGGACTCGCGGCTGCCCGAGGCCGGAAGGGCTGCAGGGAGTGGGGAGGGACTGCGATGGGGTGCAGGGTTTCTTTGTGGGGTGATGAAATGGTCTAAAATTGATTGTGGCCACGGTTGCCCAGCTCTGTGAGTATATGGAAATCCACTGACGTGTACACGTTAAATGGGCAAATTCAATGGCAAGTGAATTATGTCTTAAAGCTGTTATGTTTTAAAATGAGGGAAAAAATGCCAAGAGTGCTGAGCTTGAGACACTGTGCTGTACACCATGCTACTGAGCCCCATTCACGCTGAGGCCTACAGCTGGATTTTATGCTTTTTCACTGCTGTATAATATCCCATTACATGAATGTACCACGATTGATTCTTCCATCTTTGCACTGACGGTATTTGGGTTGGTTCCAGGTTTTGCTACAGTGAACAGCTCATCCATGTTGCCAAGAGCACGCATGCAAGAGTTTTGCTTTGGCATGAACCTAAAGAAAAATTACTGAGTCGCAAGGCATAGGGAAGTTCAACTTGAGAAGAACATGCCTGCGTTCTTCTGAGCACTTACTACTTAGGTCAGGCACTGTTCTAAATATCTCCCGGTTTTCTCTGCGATGGTATCATTTGGACCATTTTAGAGACGAGGAAACTGAGACTCAGAACTGTGAATGACTGGCCTGGCCCACAAGTGGCAGAATCAGGCTTTCTGGCTCAGAGCCCAAGCTCTTAGCCACCCGACCCATAGCTAAGGCCCCTTCCAGCCAAAGAGGCATGTCCCCAAACAGGCACACCATGAGGAGTGAGGGAGGGGCTCGTGCAGGAACCAAGGACCTCAGAGAAGAGACCTCTGAATAATTCACCAGCGGTTTCCAGCCAAGGCTGGGGTGGGGGAGTTGGCAGCAGGTGACGCCCCGTTTGGGAAACAGCCCGTTGCTTCTGAGATGTACATATGTACGAGCCTCCAAGAAGTTTCCCAGGGTAGGACCTGCTGAACTTTCCAGAATGGTTTGCAAACCTACAAGACACCAAAACTATTTCCTCAGGCCCCTACAGCCCCTGGCCACACCAATTCTTCCTCCTTCTCCCGGATCCAAACCCCAAACGGTGCAGGCGCATGGCATCTGCAAACTGCAGGCCTGGCTCCCAGGAGAAAAGATTTGTGCACCTTCCACGTCACCTGCTGTCTTAGTCGGCCACAGGGCTGCCGATGCAAAGCACCAGAAACGGGTTGGCTTTTCTAATGGCGATCTTATTTAGGCACTGTCTTCCAGGAGCTTCTACTCTTTGCCTACTTCAAAGGGTTCTTTGAAGGACTGAGGGGCTAAAGCATGGCCAAGCACATGGTAACTGGCAAATAACCCTGGGGAGGCGGCACTGAGGAATTTGACGAGAGCCTGGCTTGGCTGAGGAGCCTACCTTGGATGTTTCTCGAGGTGTATGATGTTGGGCAGGTCACTTCACAATTGCAACAAACAATTATTGAGCACTTCCTGTGTGCCAGGCACTGCTCTAGAGGGTAGAGCTGTGGTGGGGATAAGTGAGGTCTGCTCCCGGCCCGCCCTGGGCAGGTCTGGCTCTCTCATGGGGCTGACCAGCTTTGATCCTCAGCAGCACGCTTGGAAGTTCGCAGCAGATGGAGTGACGTGGCAAAGGCAGCGCGGAGCACGATGAATCCGGCAGGGAAATATGGAATGGATTAGAGTCAGATGATTAGCATCCCCAGGAGGGAAGAGAAAAAGCCTGTCTCTTCCCATGGCTCAGCAGACTCGTGCTCTCTGATAAATAACACTATTTCTGCCTTTCCTGCTGACAAGCACATGGCAGGATTTCTCTTCTCCCTCCTACTTGCCCACCCCTCCCACCCCCACCCCAGAAGTTAGGTGTGCCCATGTGACTTGCTTGGACATGAAATGTGAGCAGACGTGTTGTAAGTTGCTTGTGAGGAGAAACTTTAAGAAGGAATGCACAATTTGCCCCATGCCCGATGATGATGCATGGAGTGGAGCCTCCATCAGCAGGGGTTCGAGAAGCCCCAGCCGAGCCACAATGGACGTGCGGCACACGTGAGAAAAGAACTTAGATTCTTTCAAACTGAGGTTTGGGGGCTGTTTGTTACTGCAACATAACTGACCCTACGCTGCCTGATCCATCTCCATTTCACAGATGAGGAAACAAAGTCTCAGAGAGATCCCATAGGTTGCCCGAAGTCAGATACGGAGTAGAGGCACAGACGAGACGCTAGTCCAGGCCTACCCATTGCTGTGACCTTCCCAGAGGTGGGCTGTCTTCCACTCTGAACAAGCCCTGCCAAGGCCCTCACTGCTAACCCCTTCAATTAAAGCCAATTTCAAGGTCTCCTGGTTTCTAAATGAACAGCCCTGATCATGTTCGCTATAGGCCCTGTCTGCTCAGGCTGCTCATTTTTATCAGAAGCCGCCAGCAAGATAAATGGCCCTGTAACTTATTGTTCTGCTGCAAAGCACCTCACGGCACAGATGCCAGGAATAAATCACATCTGATCTTCCGAGAGCCGGGCAGAGCTCCCACTCGGAACAGCGGAGGTGGGAGAGGCCTGGAGCAGCCCCGAGCCCTGGGGCACTTCACAGAGCTCCTGGGGGCTATTTACCAGGGCCGCAGGGGCCTGGAGTGATCACTGGTTGTTTTCTCTGCCCCGCATCTACTTCCCCTTCTTATGCTTTAGCAGCAACCCATTTTTCCTTGGGAAAACCACCCTCCCCTGCTCTTGGCCCACGTGGGTCAGATGATGGACACATGATCGGGCCAATCAGAGCCCCCCATCCAATCACCACAGTGACTGCTTTGGGATGGGTATGAGATCCCCACAAGGCCTATGGGACCCAATTCTGTGACTTAGTTGAAACCCTAAGAAAGGAGAAGTTCTCTTTTAACTAGGGTGGCTCATAGAAGGAACGTCTCATTCTTTGTGCTGTCTCTAGCTTCTAGCACAATTATTGGCACAAAGTAGGTGTTCAATAAAAATTTGCTGAATGAATGAATGAATAAGCTAGCTGGAGTCAAGAGAACTGGGTTCTTGCCTAGGCTCAGCTGCATTATTCTGTAACTCAAGAAGCTTTTTTCACCTCTTTGGGCCTCAGTTTTCTCATCTATAGCATAGGGTTAATAATAACAACTGTTAATAGCTGACTGTATCAGTTAGCTATTGCCACCAACATGCTGTGTAACAAAATACCCTCCCCCCAAAGTCAGTGATTTAAAACAACAATCACATATTACTGTTTATCCCTCTGCCATTGGGCTGGGAATGAGCTGCTCCAGACTGGGCCTGGCTGGTCAGTTCTGCCCCATGCAGGTCTGTGGATCTGGCTCTGCCCCACCTATCTGCCATTATCCTTGGACCAGAATGCCAAGCCAGGGCACATTTTCCCCATGCAATGCAGAGGTGCAGAAAATACGAGGCCTCTTAAGACCCAGGGTCAGAACTAGCTCAGCATCACTGCCCCTTCGTCCCGTTGGCCAAAGTCAGCCACAGGGCAGGCAAGAGGTGGGAAAATGCTCTCCACGCCTTTCAGGGGAAGAAATGCCAAGTCATAGGGCAGAGGGCAGAGAAGCAGGGAGGGGTGAAGAACCAAGGCCAAGAGCACACTCTCCCACAGACATGATCGTCTTTAACTGGATGTTTGCTAGTTTCGCAGCTGTAACGTCTCTGAGTGCAGGGATCTTTATCTGCTCTGGTCGCTGCTGGGTCCCCAGCACCTAGGACAGGGCTGGGGACAGAAGAGATGCTCAGCAAATGTTTGTTGACCCACTGGGTAGCTGACCCCACCTCCCCACCCCGCGTGAGGACTAAACCAGGCTGTGCAGGAACAAACCCTGGGAGTTACAGAAGCTGCTGAGTCATGATTCTGAAACCCCACCCTGGTCCTTGAATCTCCAGGGCGATGACGTCCCTGCCCTCTCCCCTGATACACAGTGAGCCAGGGGTCCGATCTGCGGGTGAGGTCATCACAGCTGGAGGTGGCCTCCTGCCCTGGCCGTCTCCCACAGCCCGGCCCCATCATGGCGGCTCACACCTGTCCCCTCCAAACAGGGAGTTGCAGGTTCCCTGCGGTATTGCGGCCACAGGCCTCTCTGGGAGTGAAGGAAGTGGCCCGAAGGCCCCAGGCGGGAGGGACGGCCAGCCCTGGCCAGGGGCTTAGTGGAGCTGCGGGCACCCACCCCTGCCCCAGTGGTTGCTCTGCGCCCCCACTCTCCTGTCTCATGAAAACACAGTTATAGAGCCCCCCATCCCCTTCCTGTGCTCCCCTTCCCTGGGGGGCTGCCCCCGAGCCCACGTCCATCTGGACCTCTGCAAAGCAGTTCCTCGTGGGGCCCAAGGGCCTCCTCCACAGCGCACGGAAATCTCCCCAGGCTGCCCCCACGCCGTACGCCTCAGCACAAAAGCCTGCCCGCTGCCCAGGACCAGCCCAAAAGAACCAAATGTTCCTCTGTTATGCAAGCTCATTTCTCTCTTCCTGCAGTGGCCGAAATTGCAGTCTGTGCGGGAGGGAAAAGAAGGCGACGGCTGGGCCGGGGAGGCCTCTGAATCGGGAGCTGAACATCTGCGCAGGAATTGCCCTCCCCCACGCACGATGCTGCCTGAGCACGGGTCCCCCAGGCGCCGTGAACCCCGAGTCAGCAAACGCTAGCCCAGACTTCTCTGGAGAGCGAAGCGCCCAAGGGAGAGAAGCTCTGAGAATATTCTCATAGAGGAAGAAAATCACTTGCCGTCATCCATCAGCTCCAATACCTCCACACTCAGGGGCCGGGGCAGCCTCGAGGGCACAGGCATCAGACAAGAACTTTGCGGGAACAGCACACGGCTGTCATTTATCCAACACACTCTGAGCCCAGCACTGCTCCTTTAGTCCTCAGACTTTAGAGGTTGTTGTTATTCCCATTTTACAGAGGAGGAAACTGAGGCTCCGAGCAAGTGACTCGACTGAGAACACCCAAGTAGAAGGCAGCAGAGGGGACTGGGTGTGGCTCAAGTGGTTGAGAACCTGCTTCCCACATTGGAGATCCTGGGTTGAGTTCCCAGGGTCTCCTAAAAAAACAAAAACAACAAGCAAAAGAAATGAAAAAACCAACTCAGGGAAGCGGATATGGCTCAGAGCCCCGGCTTCCCACTTACAAGGTCCTGGGTTCAATCTCCAGTCCCCTAGCACCTAAAAAAAAAAAAAAAAAAAAAGGCAGAATTGGGATTCAAATCAAGCAGTGTGACCCCAGAGCTTATCCAATTAACTGCTGCTCTGTCAAATGTTAAGTGTTAAGGCTGAAAACTACATCATCGTCATCAGGAGGAGGAGCAGGAGGACGGCAGCCACACCCCACTGCACTTTGTAGCTGCCAGGTGTGCTGCTGTTGGATGCTTGCTTGTTCATTTAAACTCTGCTAGTTGCCTCGCCCTGGGCAGCCTTGCAGGTTTCTGCCTGTCCCCTTGTACCTCTGCTGTCACGTCACATCTTGCACCGTAGATCACGTCCAGGCCAGCCGGCTGGAGGAGAATGTGGAGCAGAACTGCCTGGGACCCTCCTAGGTCAGCCAGCAGCCAACCGCCCCCAGGTGCGTGGTGAACACCCCTGAGACGGAAGAACCGTCCTGCCAAGCCCAGCCCGAAGTGCTGACCTGCAGACTCGTGAGCAAATAAACACTCGAGATGTAAGTCACACACCACACATGCAGCCATTTCAAGTGTGCAGATCAATGGCTTATTGTTTTAGGTCACTGATATTTGGGGCGACTTGTTATGCAGCATTATTTTGCCAATAGATAGGTGATACAAACTCATATCTAAGGCTTCCATCCATTCATTCAGGCATTCAGCTGTTCAAATACATAGTTAGTGTACGTCCACTGTGTGTCCAGGGATAGCACTGCTGGAAGGCCTCAGAGAGCACAGTGCAGGACAAGAAACCACGTGCTTACAAGAATGCGGTTAAGTGTTATGAAGAGCCTAAGTACAGGGGCTGTGAGAGAAGCACATGGGAAGGGTACATAGCCAAGGCTCAGGAGGTCAGGAAGGCTTCCTGGAGGAGGTGTTGTCAGAATGGAGACCTGAAGAACAAGTGAAAGACAGCCAGATTGGAGGTTGTGTGGAGGCAGGAACAGAGGAGCTTGCTTCAGGGGGAAGGAAGGAAGGTAAAGGCTGATTTGAGGAGCTGCAGGGAAGTTGGGAAGGTTCTGCTGGAGGTTTTACCCTGAGGTCCTGGGGGTTTCCACCAACCAGATCAGATTGACACTCTAGAAGGCTCACACCAGGCAGCAGGAGCGGGAGGAGATGTCAACCGAGCATGCGATTCGTCAAGGCCACAGGAGTCAGGCGCCTCGGTCAAGCTGGCTCGTCAGAAGCCAGTGTCTGGCCGTCACTGCTGCCCTTTCGCGTGCTGCCTTCCTCCCGGGCAGCGAAGCGGAAACTGAGGTTGTCCAAGGGTACGCCACTTCACCATTAGCCCGGCTCCCTGGAGACAGAAGCGGTGGCAGAGGGGAGGATCTCAGCCAAATGTCCACCCCCTCCCCACCCAATCGGCCAGTTGCCACCAGCTGCGGAGAACTCCCTGCCCAATGGGAAGGTAGGACATCCCCCAGGCCACCTCCAGTGCACCGGTGCGGGGCGACCTTGCCGATCTTGGGCTGTGGCCGAGGGCGACTCGTACCTTCCTGCCAACCCCATCAAAATGTCGCCGCCTGGCCAGGCAGCCGGCACCCCTGCCCTGGCCGGCCTTCCTCGCCCCAGCAAGACCCCACATCCGTCAGAGAGGCTCACGCACTGGCATCCATCACTCAGGAGGAGAGAAATAAAGACATCGCCATATCGTTGTCCCGGGATTAATGTCCCTGCTGTGAAAACAAACGTCGCGTCTTCCCGCCAACATTTATTTTTGATAAATGCTGTGACTTTGCCGTGACATTTTGGAAGCAGCGGGAGACCATTACCCGGTGACAATGTTCTATTCCACTGACATTATCTCTTAATTATAATATGCAAGTAATGCTGAAAAAAATGGCCCATAAATAGCTCATTTGGAGTTGCTGCATTCTGCCCTGTCGGGGAAACGCCGAACGATTTCATTCAGTGCTTGCAAATGAGGGGAGACAAATGGGTATCGGGGGCCCTGTGTGTATCCTGCGTCCTCAATGACAAAGCTCAGCGTGGTGGCAGGGAGGTGGCGAGGATTTCACGGCATTGGCTAGGCTTCCATCCTTCCCCTCCCCCAAAGCAGAGGGCACTAACCCATGGCCAATTAATAGCCTGCCAGCCCGAGTGCTGCAGAACGGTCCACTGTTGAATGCAGAGGGGACAGGCACTTATTATTTTTTTTTCAGGAAATTAATTCTATTAAGGGGCAGGGAGGTTGAGCAAAGGGCTGCCTGCAGGAACCCCGTTTTGGAACTCTTCTGGATCTTAAGAGGGGAAGAAACAGTCCCCCAAGTTCTGAGGGAGCACATTCTGGAAGGGGTACTCAGGGGCAAGGCAAACAGAGGCTTTGGGATGGCTCGCGAAGGAAATGAGGACAGCCCCTTGGGACGTGCAGGTAAGGAAAACAGCTTTCAGAGACTCAAAGAACAACCAAAGTCAGGCTCATGCAATAAACATTTCTGGAAACCTGTCCCTGGGGGGGCGGAGGGAGGGGGACGAGTGAGTTCGGCTTTGAAAACCTGGGCTGCTCTAGACCAGAGAGAGCTAGAGCTCCAAAGCAGCGGGTCTCAGCCTGGGGCAACGTGCCTCCCAGGGGACATTAGGCCGTGTCTGGGGACCTTTTTGATTGTCACAACTCGGGGCTTGCTCATCCTGGCATCCAGTGGGCAGAGACCAGGGAGCCTCCCCACACCCTCCATCTCACAGGATGCCACCCCCAGCCCCAGCCCCAGCAGAGGATCCCCCGGCCCCCCGGTATCAGTAGTACTGAGACTGTGACACCTTGCTCTAAGCAGTTACTAGATGGAAGGGGGGTTCACGGATAGTTGGAGGCCAGGAGCCCTGACATGGCTGAGAAGATTCTAGAAACCCTGCAGAGCTGTCGACTTTGTAAAGAAAATGTATAAGTATGTAGCTTAAAAATACAAGGGCAACCACCCAAGGAACTGAACACAGCTCTGGTTTCCAGATTGGCAGGGGAAAGGAGAACATAAATATGAAAACCGACCCTGTCTAAGTTGGTTTTTCTGCCAACCAAAGACCAGGAAGGAGAAAAATCTTCACATCGATGCCTTGAGGTAGTTAATATTTTTCTTCTTTATTTTATAGACAGGGAATCTGAGGCTCCGGGAGGTGTGCTTGCCTACCAGAGGAGCGCAGAGGGCGAGGGCAGTCTTCGGGATCAGAGCCGAGCTCCGTCACTCACAGGCTGGGTCACCGTGGGCAGGCAGCTGGCCCTCTCTGGGCCTTTGCCTCCCCGTCTGTCCAATGGGGCTCCTAAGCCCACGTCACAAGGTGCTGTCGGGATGAGGGGAGACCACAAGTGTGCCTCGAGCGGGAAGCAGAATCCAGCTGGGTGGTTCGAGGGACTTCAGTGACGGGAATCGCTGGCAGGGCCGTGGGCAGTGTTGAGGAGGGTGCTGCAGCACGGGGGGCAAGCGACCGTGGGAGCTGTTTCCGTCCACGCCCTTACTGGAGGCTAGTGAGAGCAGGAGCCGTGGAGGAGGAACGGCCACAGCCAAGCCCCCGGGAGTGGGCTCAGGGGCCTCTCTGCTGCCATCTCCCACCAGTGCCTCCCTCGGCTGAACCCAGCCGGCAGCCGGAGGCCGAGGGCAGTGGCAGGGTCAGCCTCCCAGGGCCAGGGCCAGGTGGAAAGGACAGCGGGGCAGGTGGAACAGGCCGGCAGTGAGAGCAAGGGGCCACCCCGAGGCACCCGGCAAGTACAGAACCTCTGCACTTGGGTCCTAAGAAGCAGGGCAGACGGAAGCCAGCTGCCCCCGTCCCAGCCCACACTGAGCCCTTCCTGGCACCCTTTCTGCATCTCAGCTTTCTCCTCTGTGGAGTGCAGACAATGACAAGGGTGCTGCATCCTTCACAGGTCATCCTAACGAAATGACTCCATGCGTGGAGAAGCACACAGGCAAGCAAAGCCTCTTTTTTTTTTAAAGATATATTTTACTTATTTATTTCTCCCCACCCCCTTGTTGTTTTTCTCTTTGTCTTCCTTGTTTCTTTAGGAGGCACCGGGAGCCAAACCCGGGATCTCTGATGTGGGAGGGAGGTGTCTAATCGTTTGAGCCACCTCTGCTCCCTGCTTTGTTGTGTCTCTCATTATGTTCCTCCCCATGTCTCTTGTTGCGTCATCTTGTTGAGTCAGCTCACTGCGCCTGCTGTTGCATCAGCTTTGTTGTCTTCTTTAGGAGGCACTAGGAGCCTCTGCTCCCTGCTTTGTTAAGTCTCTCATTATGTTTTTCCTTCTTGTGTCTCTTGTTGTGTCAGCCTGCCGCGCTTGCCCATCGCACCAGCTTGCCATTTTCTTTAGGAGGCCCTGGGAGCTGAACCAGCGAGTTCCCGTGTGTTAGGAGGGAGCCCAGTCGCCTGAGCCACTTCTGCTTCCCAAGCACAGTGTCTTGACAGAGCCACATGGCTGCATGTTAGCTCTCCTCATCAGTGGCAGTGGCAGCACTGAATTGGCCTCCTGTTGCCACTGTGGCAATCGCCACAAATGCAGTGGCCTAAAGCCCCACACATTCACTCTCTTGCAGCTCTGGCAGTCAGAAGTCTAAATTGTGGCAGCAGGGCTGGCTCCTTCTGGAGGCTCTGGAAGGCCTCTCCCAGCTGCCAGAGGTGCCTGTATTCCAAGCCCAGCTTCCGGAGTCACGTCTCCTGCTCTGACCCTGACCCTCCTGCCTCCCTCTTGAGAGGACCTGGTGATGACCTGGGGCTCACCCGGATGCCCCAGACAACCTTCCATCTCGAGAGGCTTCACTTCATCACACCTGCCAGGTCCCTTCTGCTCCATAAGGTCATGGAGTGAGGTCACTATTCTCAGGTTCGGGGAGGAGGGCGGGGGGTGCCTTTGGGGCTGTTTTCCAGCCAGCCACCTTCCTGTGTTATTATTCCCTGGGTTTCCATCTGGTTTGCTCTCCGTGATGTTTGTCAAGATGGACATTTGAGGTCCCAAGTGACCGCTCTCAAATGGCAGTAGTGAGACAAGGGCCCCGGGCTGCAAAACAGGGCTCCACATTCTGGCAGCTCTTTGCCGCCAGGACAGCCAGGCTTCCAGGAGCTCCGGCTCAGCTCCAACGCCGCCCAGGCTGGCCCGGTGCAGCGACACACAGCACGTGTGTCCCTTCTCAGAGGCTCAACCAGCTCCCAGGCAGAAGGGACAGCCCAGTGTTGGCCAGAGCTTCCCGCTTTGCAAAAGAAGCTGAAAGGCAAATTTTAATACCAAATCCCTTGATTTTTTCATACTGGCCACTAATTCAGATTTTTTTCTCCTTTAAACACTGCGTATGTCAAAGAAAACAGGCTGTGGGCCACGAGCTCGCACCCTCTGGTCTGGTCCAAGGCCATGCCTGAAGATCACCCCACTCTGGCCTACAGTTACCCCAGGTCTCACCCTGCCACGGGGCCACGGCCAGGGCCACGGGTCATGGCAGCTCCCTGCCAAATGGCCCCCAGGGAAAGCTCACTGACCTTTTACCTGCTCCTGACCCCTCTCAGCACAGAGCCATCTTTGCAAAGCTGCCCCACACCAGCTGAACCCCTAGCTAAGGCACTTCAGCTCTCGGGCCTCAGTTGCCTCACCTGTAAAACGGGAAGGTGCACAATGGCCTCTCCAGGCCGTGGTGAGTGTGAAACAAGGGAATGCAGGTGGAGTGCTCAGCCAGGGCCAGGCCTACGGTCACGTCTCAGTAAATGGAGCAAAAACCATCAAAACCAGTAAGAAAATAAGAATACCTCAGCTGGGGGTCCCCGGGAGAGGGGCCCAGGACTGTCCCTGTATCTGGTCTGAACTTTTCCTCTCGTTCACAAGAGTATCACAAGACACCAGCACAGGGACACACATAAGAGGTGGTGGCAGAAGACCTGGGTTTGAATCCCAGCTGCCTCACCGCCGCGCTGTGCAGCTTTTGGCAGCTCACTCGACCTCTCTAAGCCTGTTTCCTCATCATAATGTGGGGCTAATTCCTCCCTGTAGAAATTCTGTAGGAACTGAAAAGCTTAATGTAAGGCAAGCACAGAACACATAAAAAGGCACCTGCGAAAGGTTAGCACCCTTTTAGAAATTCCTGGTGCATTCTTTTGACTGCTGTTCCTGATTCAAGCATTAAAGGGGGTGGCGTCTGAGTGGAGAGCTGTGGGGCGACTTCCTCCGCCAGCCTCTGTGCCGTATGTCATGTACCAACGTCTGTTAACATGCTCCCCAGGTAAAGTCGATACTGCTCTCTGCCCCCACGACTGACTCAATCACTGGCGTCACCACTGGCAGCCTGGGTTGACCTGGCCTGAGAAGTTCACAGTCTCCACAATCTGCTCACTGGTCCCTGAAAGGGAGGGGCACCCCCAAACCCCTATCTGTCCACCACGAATGGTGTCTGCAGACTTGCCTTTCTGTCCACTGGCGGCCCCAAAACAGAGGGTCTGGCACCATTTTCCTAGTGCATACGGCTGAGGGAGAAGGTCAGCGGCCATGTCACTGGAACAGGAGCTCTGGGAGGGCAAGGATTTGGGTCTGTTTTGTTCACTGCTGTATCCCAAGTGCCCAGAACAGGACCTGGCAAGGAATAGGCACTCAATAAATATTTGTTGAATGGATGAAAAAGAATCTCCCACTTACTGAGTGCTAATTATGTGTCAGTTACTAAGCCAATCCAAAGCATTATCTCATTGTGTTCTCACTCCATGCCCAGAAGGTGGATTGTATCAGTCAGGATGGCCTAGGTTATGCTGCAGTAACAAACAACCCACAAACTCTAACAAAGGTCTATTTCTTGCTCATGCTACAAAAGTCAGCTTGAGGCTCTGCTCTCTGCAGTCCTCGTTCTGGGACCCAAGCTGATGGAGCAGCCACCATCTGAAACATTGCCTGTCACCCTGGCAGAGGGAAAAAGAGCTCTGGAGGTTCTTGCAATGAAATGCTCCAACTGAAAGAGAGCCATTTTACTCCACTCTCAGCTCCTTGGCCAGAATGAGTCACATGGCCCCACCCAACCACCAGGGGCCCAGGAAGCGCCATCCTCCCACGAGCCCAGAAGTGAGACTCAAAAAGCTTTGATGGACACACTCCTAAGGGCCACCAGAATGTATCTTTATTATCCCCACTTTTATCAATGAGGAGGTTGAGGCTCAGAGAGGTGAAGTGACCTGCATAAGGTCACACAGCCAGTCAATAGCAGAGCTAAGATCAAGCCCAGTTGTATCTGGCTCTAGAAGCTAGGGTCTTAGCCGTTACCTTACATAGACCCCAAAGTAGGATCTGCTGAACCTGTTTGTGCATAAAATAAATACGTTTGGTGAATCAGCCTAAGGACACCCACTCACACACAGAAAAGTGGGGGGCTGGATAGACAATTGTACCATTTTAACTAATGCAACCAACAAGTAAAGACAAATGCTGCTCAAACCAGCAGATTAAGTCCTGTCCGAGACACGTTCTGTTTGGCCCATAAAGAATTTTTTTTTATTGGAATTTGTTGCCAATAATTAAAATTCAGGAGACTTCATATTTTAAAACCCAGTTTCCATGTTCTCTTGATAAAAGAAAAAAGGAAGCTCTGGCCACACTAGCCTGCCTTCCTACAGGGCAACAGTCAGCTACGACTGATGGCAGAGCCAGGTGCCAAGATCACGGAAAGGCAGCCTGGGCTGGCGTCGGGAGGGGGTGTCACTACACAGAGCCCAATGCACAAATTGCCGCTGTCTTTAACCACAGGTCTAACAGCCTCACTTTCACACTCTAAGTTTTCATCACAGTCTTAACAATAATAGTGTAACAACATACCTTCCCTAGTGTTGAAAAGGTGCCCCGTTGGGGAGGCAAGGCCTCAGTACCCCACCCCACTCCCACTGGCTCTCAGACTCTGGGGCAGGGCATGTGGCTTCACCCTCTAGTCACTCAGTGAGCAATCACCTGGTCTGCTGGGCCTTTTCACATTGCCTGCCTGCCTGCCTCGTGGGCATGTGAACTTGCCTCCGCTATCTCCAGGTACCTCCCCCTTCAAAGAAGCTAGCTTTACACAGTGCCAGTCTAGCCACATGATGATTCACAGGTGCAAGCATGCTGGTGATGTGTCTGACAGCGGCACCTCCTGGCGATGTGTGGTATTACAGCTCAGCTCAATAAGACCTTGAAAATACTTAAACTGAATCCTGGATGTTAAAGTTTCTCCCAAGACTACTCCGAGACACATATGACAGTCTTTTAAAACAATTTTCAGCCCGAAGTGTATAAGATGTCTTTATGATCCTCATCAAGACTCTGTGCAGTCGCTAGGCCAGGAATTGGCCTGCCTGTTGGACAGTGGTGGGCACAGGCACAGAGGGATCAGGTGACTTGCACAGGGAATGCAGCGGCTCCAGCCCTCTTCTGCACAAAGCTCCAGCCCCTAAACCCTGCTGCCTGCCTAACTGCCAAGGCTGACAGCATGAAGGAAACCATGTCCTTCCCTCAAACAGCTATTGCTGCCAGAGCCAGAGACCACAGGCGAAGCACACCATGAGGCAGAACCAGAGATGCTAGCATCTAGTCTGGGAATCCCCACCCCCTGAAATGGAAGAAATTCCTGTGGCTCTGGGAAGAGCAGATGGGGCAGGTCATGAAAGCAGAGGGAAGGTCCCAGGGACCAGAAGGGTGTTGCACAGTTCCGAAAATTCACCGCAGGCCTGGCCACCAGTTTAATGCCTTCCACACCACACTGCTCAAATCCATCTGTTGCAATGCTTTCCCAGGGGAGGGGAAGTCGCATTTCGTAATGGAAGTCGTGGAGGTAAATGAGAGCTCGTTTGCAGAAATGTGCATCGTGGCCAATGCTGCTCAAACATCTGTTTCCTTGAAGCTGAAAACAAACAGCTCCGTCTTAAAGGCCTGCCTTCTGCCTCCACTGAGGCCCTCTGAATGTTGTCAGGTCTGCTTCGTGGCCAATGTGACAGGAAATCTGGAAGCACTCCTAACTCCAGGCTTCAAAGCCGGTGCCACCTGGCTGAGTGTTTCGCCCTCAGGGAAGCTACCCTGGAGCCCTCAGGGCCTCCAGCTTGACTCCCACATCCCAGAGAGGAAAGTCTGGGAAACAGTGAAAAGCCAAAACTCCTGGGCTGCCTCCTGCAACTCTCCTGCCCTCTCTTTCGAGTTTTGTTGCAGGTTTGGAGAGCCAAGCACTATTTTTAGAATGTTTCTTCTTACGCTTCTCCTTCCCCTCCCATTCTCAACCTCTCTGGAATGAGTCTGGTTGCGTTCCCTGCTGGGGGCCTTTCCGGAGTGGTAAGTAAGGCACATGCCTGGTGTACCGAGCCTCTTTCTAAGTGGAGCTGGGATTTGGGTTTGGGAGAAATGAGCCTTGCAACCTCCTTTCCTCTGCCCATCTGCTTGGATTCTCTAGGGTCAAGACCCATCAGGATTTGCTGCCTTGGTCGAAAATGATGTTCTTGAAAGCTGGGTCCCCAAGAGTGATTTCAGAAGGGATAACAGGAGCCAGGAGTCTTTGGGTGGCAACAACAGCAAGGGGTCCTGCTTCGCTGGACAAGATATGTAGAGTTGTGGTTAAGGGGGCGTGCTAAGGTTCAAATCCAGACTCAGACTCACCGACCATAGACTGTAGACAGTTAGTTCACCTCTCTGTGACACCTGTAAAGTGAGGAGGATAACAGTAGCACTTTCCTCAGTTATAATGAGGACAAAATGAGCCAAGGGTTTCAAACAGTGCCTGACACACAGTGAGTGTCTAGTAACTGTCAGCAACAAGCCGCTGGACATTTTAGGAGAGGAAGTGAAGACACTGGCCCAGCTCGGCCTGGCTGGGCCAGGAGTGGCCAGCGTGGCAGACACCGATGGTGGTGATCAGGACTGGGGCCATCCCGGGGAGCAAGGGGGCCATCTGGCCCAGGCCCCGTGTTCTCCACAGCACCCACAGGGGCCTTCGGATCCGTCTCCTGATGAGGCCCAATATGCATCCCAGGCGTGGGGCCCAGGCTGGAAGAGGAGGGCCGATGAGATGGCTTCCCACTACCAAATCCGGCCCTCCCTGGATGTTTCTAGTTCCTATTTTCACAAGTCCCACAAGTTCAAACATGTTTCTCACCTGGCATTTTGTGTACGGAAACAGCTAACTCGTTAACTGTAAACATTAAATAATAAAAGAGCTTTTGCAGCCCTGGTTCACCGAATTTTCACTTTTACTTTAAATATATCCAAAGTCTCAAAATACAGGCGTCGCCCAGTCCCTCCGGCAGCCCAGGCCCAGGGAGGGCTGAGGCACCTCCGCCTCCAGGGGCTGCCCTGCGGGGACGGGCCCACAGCGCCCCCTGGTGGCCAAGGCCCGCAAGCCGGGCTCTGGCTGGTCCTGTGCCGGCCCCGAACCCAGGAAACCAGCCTTGGAGAGGAAGCCGGTCCTCTCTCCCCCAGCAAGTCGCACTCCTAACCCCGCTCACTCCCCGACTGTCTGTCCACTTATTCAGCAAACCCTGATCTGCACACGCCCCAGGCCCCAGAGCGGGCCAGGCACTGGGGACGAGCCCAGGGGCCACACAGACCCTGCCCTCTGGAGCTTAGAGCCTAAAGCGGGAGGCAGGAGGAGACGCGTACACACAAACAAAGCACAGCCGCAGAGGGTGAGAAGCCAGGAAATGCAGCCTCCTCTAAAGGGGCCACTTAGGAAGTGAGAAGGAACAAGAGGTGAAAAACAAGCCTGTTTCCTCACCTGTAAAATGGGCTTCATCCTCCTGCCCCAGATGTCTCAGGTGTTCTGAAAGTCCCGTGGCAAGAGCAGGAGCAAGAGTGGTCTTATAAACTGTAGAGTGCAGTCCACACCTCCATGGGGCCGTGGCAGAGGGCAGGGCAGTGAGGAGCAGCAGGAGACACTACAACAGACACACTGGGACCCGCGATGTGGGATGGGAGCAGCACACTGCCTCCAGGCCCGGGGACGCTCGGGGAGTCACACTGCCCACCCCCCACCCCCCATCTCCTCTCCTCACCTGGGAAATGGGACCATGGAGAGTTCCCACTGCGGAGGGCTGGCTGTGATGGTGAAGACGCGTGCAGAGCCGTTTGGAAGCCCTGCCTGATGTGGCTGGGGCCATCGCTGTTTCTGCAATTTGGGGGTGCTCTCTCTTCTCACAGTCCAGCAGCCTGGGGGGCAGGGGGCAGCACGGGAATCCCTGGCCCTGACTCCGTCTGTCTGCAGGCCACCTGGGGACCTCACAGCCTCCTCAGCGCCATTCAGCAAGCACCCTCCGAGAGGCTCCCAGACCTCCTTCCCCGTGCTTCCCCTCCTCGGCTAAAGGCTCCATCTGCACCTGGGCAATCACGCCAGAGACCTGGGAGTCCTTGTCCCTCACTCCCCACCTCCAAATTAACACTATGTTCTATTAGCACCACCCTCCAAAATATACCCCACTTCTGTCCTCTCCTCATCAGCCACTGTCCCTCCCTGCCCCAGGCCCCAGCCTCCTGCCAGGTCCCTCTGCACGCTCACCAGCCCCCACAGCAGGAACGTGGAAGCTGAACAGTGTGAACCTGATTATGTCACCCCCCAAGTTAAATCCTCCACTGGTTTCCCATTGTCCTTGAAATCCAGACTCCAAGACCCTGCCTGATTTTCCCTGTCTGACTCTCCAAGCTCATCTCCCGGCAATCTTGACCCCCTCCCCAGGCTTACTATGCTCCAGCCACACAACACTCACTTCGTGTCTGCATGTTGCTCCCTCAGGGCTTTTGTATGTGCTATCTCTTTTTCCTGAAACATTCTTTCCCTGGCTCTTCAAATCTTTCAGGAATCAATCATAAATGGCATCTTCTCAAGGGAAACTTCCAGAATACTCTCATCTAAATACACACACACATGCACACACTTCCTCTTCCTCCCTGCTCTTATTTCTTTCCTGACACCCATCACTCTCTGGAGTTATTTGACATTCCTTCACTGTTCACCGTCTCCTCTGACAGAACATAAACCTATGGTGACAGGGGCCTCTCCTGCTTTGTCTGTCACAGTATCTCTAGGCCAATAGTGTCGACGCTGCACTCCGTCCCCTGGGCACCCTGGGCTTCCGAGAGCTTTCCTATCCAAAGTCCAGGACCTGCGGCTCTTTCTTGGAGAACTGCCCATGGGCTGCTGAAGCTGTCTGTCCTCCTGGAACACCCCTTACCCGAGGAGGGGTGGCTGTGGGAGCATGACCGCCCAGCTCCCTTGCCTTGATTGGCAATCTTCCTGAGACAGTCACACTGCAGAGACCCACGTGGGATGAGGCCGAGGCCACCCTTCCTAGGACTTTGCCTGAGATCACCCCCTTGCTGGGCTCCCTCCCCTCCCCCTTCTGCTTCCCCCATCCTCTCCCCAGTTCCCCTGGGAGTGCTGCCTCAATCAGTCACTGCACTGGAATCTTTGTCTCAGGGTCTCCTCCTGGGGAACCCAACCGAAGACAGCTCCCACCACATACAGTGCCTGACACACGGTGGACACCCAACACTTGCGGAATGAATGAGTGCACCTGCAGCCATCTCAGAGCCTGATTTTCTTTCATTGCCGAGCAAGTGCGCAGCATACAGTAGGTATCTAATAAGTGCTAGCTGGAGATTCTTTCATAGCAGTCCCAGACCCCATAGGGAGCACTCACACACCCATTTCTACCTCATCCTCAAAGGCTTCTCAGCTATTGCATAGCAGGTTCCTTCACCCCTGTTGCATGGATGGGAAACCCGAGGCTTAAGAGGTTATAGGGTTATGGATTTCTCCAAGGCCACCCAGCAACTTGAGCCTACTGCCAAGGTCAGAGCCCTTCTGCTGCATGATAAGAGCAAACACTGAGTGACCCTGGCTTTTACTTTAGGGCTGTCACACTTTGGTAGCTTGGAATGGGTCACTGTCCCCTTTGAAAATCTGAAGACTATTAATGAAACACTTCCAGGAAAAAATGCCCAGACACACACATAAAATACAACTTCTTGGGCTGGGGCTTAGGGGTTCCCAAAGCCAGGCTATGGGCTCCAGAAAACGACCCCCAGTTTAAAATCAATTCACTCAAGGAACAGTGGGGTGATGCGGCACCCCTTAGAACGCTGGCCTCTGGACAATCTGTGCGCACAGCTCGCCCCCCAGTGGCCGAGTCCAGAATTGCCCATGAGCCCAACACCGCAGCTGGTGGGCTTTTCCCAGCTGCCCTGGAGACGGGGGACTTTATCCTGAGGATGGAGAAAAGCTTCCCACGGAGTTAGGCAAGGGGTGAACCCTGGGATAGATTTACGTTTCAGAAAGGCCTCTCGAGCCACTGCATGGAGAATGGGCTGATTAGGGCACACATGGAAGCCGGGAGACCCGTGGCCAGGTTGGCAAAACCTGGGGCCAGTGAGACACACAGCAGGGTGGACCAGAATCGCTCCAGGGCAAGGCGCTTGAACGCAGAGTCCCAGCCCTGGACACATCACACGGGGCTGCCAACTCTTGAGCTCCAGGCTGACCCTGTGAGGCAGGTATTGTATTATTCCATCTTTTCGGGTAACGAAAACCACCAGGATGACGCCACTCCAATGCACTTCAGACCTCTCAGCTGGGATTTACAACACCCCTGCAAAGCAGACTTTACCCACTTCCTTTTAAAGGGGAGAAAACGGGCTCGAGCTAGAGAGTGGCAGGATTGTAAAGGTGCTGGAGAGGAGGGGCCACGTCTGTCGTTCCCACCACAGCATGCCCAGCGCAGAGAGTACTTGACAAGTACTTGTGGGCAGAATGAACACTGAGTGACTGATTGAACACAGAGGAATGGAAGTAACCATCTCAGCTAAGCTTACTACAGTTGCCGGCATGACGCCAGGCTCCCGGGGTTACCCTACAGGTCCTTGGGTTTCCGGCTACAGCAACTGGAGTTAAACCTTCCTGAGATAAAAGATATTTTAGTATCAGCTGGGGTACAGACCCATTGGCCCAGGAGTTCCAAGACCTGTGATCAGGGAGGCTTCCTGGAAGAGGGGGCATGGCTGGAATTGAGCCTTTGGTGATCACCAGGACTGAGCAAGACAGAGAAGAGAGAAACCATCCCTGCAGGGTGATACTTATTCCACTGGACAGAGGGTGGGGGTGGGGTGGCAGGGATAGGGGGAGGACACTGCATGGGGCAGTGCAGAGCCCAGGGACTAGGGCATTTCTGGTGGTGACCGGATGACCATCTTTGGACTTTAATAGTTATGTCTTCATTTTAATGGACAGGACCCATAATTCACAGATACAATTGTCTTCCTTTCAAAATAAAATTAAGTAAAAAAAAAAGTGAATCAATTTAAAGAAAATATTAGTTAGTGGAGTCACAAGGTAAGTGGGGGGTGGGGTATAAAATGAGAATGTAAGAAGAAAGTTTCATTCTCATGTCAAAGACACCCCTGAAAACTCCTTAGGGCCACCACATTGAAGGCTATCCCTAAAGTGTCCACGCGGCCCATCCTTCTACCACTGGGGCGGGTGGCAGTCTCCTCTGGGTCCCAGACAAAGTAGTTGGCTGGGACTAAGTTAGGGACCAAGGTTGTACCAAAATCCAACTCAATTAAAACCTTACAAAGACACTCACAAGCAGGAGGCTCACACCATAAGACATAAGGGGGCAAATTTACCTCCCCCTTCCCTGATCTCTTGGGGCACATGTGCACACAGTAAAAGTCTGTTTTAGTTCCCCAGCTGCTAAAACACATCCCATACAAGGGGTTGCCTCAACAACAGGAACTGATTGGCTCAGAGTTTCAGAGGCCAGAAGGCTGGCTTCTTCCAGGGTCTGTATCCTCTGCATGGCCGACAATCTTTGCAGGTCCTTGGTCTTTCCATCACATGACAATACACATAGCAGTGTCTTCTCTTTTTCTTTTGGGTTCTGCTGCTCCCCAAGGCTGAGGTTTCCCTCTCTGTGGCCTTCCCTATAAGGCCTCCAGTAATAGGATTAAGACTCATCCTTATTCAGTTGGGCCACACCTTAATTGAAGGAACTTCATCAAAAGGTCCTTTTGACAATGGGTTCACACACAGCAATGGATTAAGATTAAGAACCAGTTTTTCTGGCATTAACTCCAAACTACCACAAATGCTTTATGGAAATTTTTTTTCTCCCCCCCCCCCTTTTTTTATGAACAGATAGAGCTAAATACAAAAGTTAAAAGTGCCTGCAGCCCAAATGTAGATGAGTCAAAAATCCTTACAGTGGTTATCAAATAACTAAAGCTGAGGATGCACAGCTTGACTTTCCAAAGGAAAAGGCATGGGAAGTTTTAAGGGAACCATCTTCTCACTTCTGGGCCCTGACTCCCACCTTTGCCGTTGCCCTTCAGGCCCCGAGAGCGCCGGGAAGTCCTCATAGCTGCTCCCCCAGCCTCTTCACCAGGCCCTCCGTCCTCCCAGCACCCGACACCCACCAGAGGGCAGATGGACTTGTCAGCTGCCATAACATTAAACATTCTTTTTGATGAGATTGCCAGGTGATATCTGCCCACTGCTCAGGAGTTTTATTTTTATTTTATTTATTTATTTTTTTTAAGATTTTATTTATTTATTTATTTTATTTATTCCCCCCCCCCACTGCTTATGCTCGCCGGGTCAGCCAACCACGCCGTGCGGGCAGGCCTGCCCTCACCAGGAGGCCCCGGAAACCGAACCCGGGGCCTCCCATATGGTAAACGGGAGCCCCACTGATTGAGCCACAGCTGCTTCCCATGCTCAGGAGTTTTAAAGAATTGAGAGGCACTACTATGAGGACACTTTTTTCACAGGCAGATGCTTATTTATGTAAACAAGGCCTCTCTGCATTTATATCTACAAAATAATGATGACAAAAATCAGTCTCATTATAGCAATAAGTTATAGTCATAAAACATATAGATGTTGTTCTGATGGCAATCCAGACCAAAAACTCTTAACCTTTACAGTCACAGAAATAATATACAGATTTATGTTGCAGAGAAGTGCAACAGGGGGGTCCAGAAAAGACTCAAAGGCCTAAAATTGATAACAGATAAAATACTTGTTAGAGATTCCCCCTTAAGAGCTTTGCAATGATTGACAGGTCATAGGACTGTGAATCAATGCCCCTGTGGCATAGGTTGAGGAAAGGCAGCCTCCAGCCATAACCCACCAGACCCACTGAGCAAGCCATAGGCAAACAAAGTGGAGCAGATAAGGGCCATCATCCCTCCCCTCACACATTCCATGACCTCCTAGCCCACTCCCCCCTGGCCATTTGGCCCCAGGCTGTACTCAGTTTCCCACCTATTGATATACTATATAGTCATACCCACCACCCTCTGGGGGTGGGCTGAAGTCTCTCTTCAGAGCCCCATGCTGGGGGAGGGGGGCTTAAGTCTATTCTTCAGACCCCCTCCATTGAGAGCATTTCCCAATAAACTTTCTGCCTGCAATCGTCAGGCCCTGCATCCCAGTGAGCGTTTTTCTCTTACAATGCTAAAGGGAAAAAATGGGAAACACAAATTCAAGGGGGAAAAAAGATATAAAATTTCCGTCTACTAAAGAGCTAGTTCATTTTAAATGTATGAAAACGAGTATCTTCCTGCCATCGTATTTCGATCCCATCCGGCATATTCAAAACAGGATGGGGGGAAAAAAAAAAAAATAGCAGGATGGGGGAGTCGATGTAGCTTAAGTGGTTGAGCGCCTGCTTTCCATGTACGAGGTTGCAGGGTGATCCCTGGTATCTCCTACAAAAGACAAACAACAAGTAAAGGAAAGAATGGACTCGGGAGGGCCGGTGGGGCCCAGTGGATGAGCGCCAGCTTCCCACATACGAGGTCCAGGGTTCAATCTCCGGCCCCAGTACCTCAAAAGAAAGAAAGGGGAAAAAAAAAGGATGATACGGCTCCATTTTAATAAGCGAGAAACTGCAACTATTTGAACTTTTAAAACAGTTTTTGCTAGTGAGCACGCTAGTGCCACGAAACTCCTCTGGGGCTGGGAGGACCCGCGACCCAGCGGGGGCGAGCCTCGAGCGCCGAGTCCCGAGGGCGCCGGGCGGACGCCAACCCCGCGGCCGCCACGCCCCCGCGCCGGAACTGAGCGGCAAGTCTTCCGGCGCCAAGACTCGGCGTCACGGCGGCGCCTCTGGCGTCACTTCCTGGCGGCGCCTGCGCGGGCCGAGGTCCAGGCAAGGTGCCTCGAGCCGCCCAAATGGGCCCTGAGGATGGCCGGCGCGGAGGGGGCGCCGGGGAAGTCGGGGCGCCAGGCTGTGCCCCCACCTCCTCGCCCCAGCCCCTAGGCCGGGCCCTGGCGGGGCTGCGCCTTTCGTGGGCCACTTCCTCCCTAAAAAATGTTAGAAGGGATATTTTACAACTGCATTGCTACAAAGACAAATACATTGATACTGATTTTAAAAATTTCCTTCACCCTGCAACAAAAGGAAAAATAGATAAATGGGACACTTTTTATTCAACACTTTTGCACCTCACAGGACTTTGTCAGAAGGGTGAAAAGGCAGCTGACTCAATGGGAAAAAATATTTGGAAATCACATATCTGATAAGGGTTTAATATCCAGGATATATAAAGAGATGTTACAACTCAACAATAAAAAGACAAACGACCCAATTAAAAAATGGGCCAAAGACTTGAATAGACATTTCTCCAAAGAAGAAATACAAATGGCAAAAAAACACACGAAAAAATGCTCAACATCACTCATGATTAGGGAAATGCAAATCAAAACTACAATGAGATATCATTTCACACCTATCAGAATGGCCACTATGAAAAAGACAGAGAACTACAAGTGTTGGAGAGGATGTGGAGAGATAGGAACACTTCTTCACTGTTGGTGGGAATGCAGGATGGTACAACCACTATGGAGGACTGTTTGGCAGTTCCTAAAGAAGGTGAATATAGACTTGCCACGTGACCCTGCAATACCACTACTGGGTATATACCCAGAAGAACTGAGAGCAGTGACACGAACAGACATCTGCACACCCATGTTCATAGCAACATTATTCACCATTGCCAAAAGCCGGAAACAACCGAGGTGTCCATCAACAGTCGAATGGATAAACAAACTGTGGTCTATTCACACGATGGAATATTTTGCAGCTGTAAGAAGAAATTAAGTCATAAAGCATATGGCAACATGGATGAACCTGGAGGACATTATGTTGAGTGAAGCAAGCCAGACACAAAAGGACAAATACTGTATGAATGCGTTACTATGAACCAAATATATTGTATGACATATTGTTTGATTTAAAAAAAATTTTATAATGTATCCATTACATTTAATTGAGAAATGTATATATTTATTCATCTGTGTTTACTTTTTAGTTTTGTTTATATTTTAATCTATTAAATGTACAAAATAAAGTGAAAAAAAAAGAAAAAGAGGTGCAATAAAACTGCACATTTCTATTTTAGACCAAAGAAAAATTCCATTCAAATGAGAAAAAAAAAAAAATTCCTTAACCTAAATGTTCATTTTTTTTCTTCTGCTTTTGGAGGAAATTAAAATACTTTTTGGGTTCCTGAAAGTATGTGGGTTCTGTGCCAGCAGTGCCTAGTGGAGCAGTGGAAATATAATCTGTCGATGGCCGGCTGGAACTCCACCCACCCACCAGCCAGCAAGCCACACACGAGGCTAAGGCAGGCAGCCACGGACAGTGTCCAGCAAGCCCGGAAATTCCATCTCCTTTTATCCACCCTGGAGAAATTCATCCAAGGAAGCAAGTGCAGGGATGTTTAGCTCACTGCCACATCCCAGCCCCTGGAGCATTCACCTGGCACTGAGAAGCTGCTCAGTATTCAGTGGATGAAGGAAAGAATGTAGACCAGGGGTTCTAAGCCTTTTAATTGTTCCATGGACCCTTTGCCAGTCAGGTGAAAACCATGGACCCCTTACTAAGTCCACACTACACTGTGTATTGCTTAATAAACGTATCACACCCACACCAGCACGTCCCCATAAGAATATTTTTTTGAATTTCAGTTCAAGCTCACGGACCCCTTGTTAAGAACCCCTGATGTAGACTGAAGCTGTGTCTGCAATAGGGGAAAAGTGGAAGCAGCTCATGTGTCAACCACTAAGGGGTGGGGCAAATGAAAGGTGAAAAACAGTCCCCTGGAATCCTACGCAGCTGCTATAAAGAATGAAGTGGCTTCACATGTTGGAATGGAGAACACTGTCCAAGACAACATGGGTAGGAAAAATCAAGTTGCAGGATGATACATCATAGCAGATAACAACAGTAATAATGAAGGCAAACTTACACAGGGCTTATCAGGTGCCAGCCGTGTTCTCAAAGCACCAAGACTCAGGTATTAACTCGAGGCCTCACAATTCCACTCTAAGAGGTATGTAGCAATTTGATATTATTTACAAATTCCAAAAAAAAGGATTATGTTTGCAAACTGGTCTGTTCCTCTGGGTGTGAGCCCCTTTGATTGTATTAGATTCACCTGAGATGTCTTTGATTAAATTACCTGTTAAGATAAGTAAGGCATGACTCAGGGTTAAGGCCCCACTCCTTTGGTGGGCTGAAATAGACATTCACTGAAGAAGACAGACAGAAGAGAGAGCTCCATAGATAAGACAGAGGAGAAAACTTTGATCTTATGGCCCCAGAAACAGACATAAGCCTGATAGTTTGCAGCGTACAGCTGGGAAGGCCGGGAAAGAAACAAGCCCTGTGCCAGCCTGTAGCTGAGAGGAGAGGCTGAACCCTCGCGGATATCGGCAACCATCTTGCTTCAACACGTGGCAAGTGACTTTGTTGAGAAACCAATCTTGAGTTGGACTCTTTATGGCCTGGTAACTAAGGTTTGACCCCAAATAAATACCCTTTATATAAACCAACACATATCTGGTACGTTGCATCAGCACCCCTTTGCTGACTAACACAAGGGAGATACTATAATCCCCATTTTAGGGTGGGGAAACAGGCAAAGCAGTCACGTGACTTGGCTGAGGTCACAGACCTAGTTAAGCCGCAGAGCGCGCTCCAAACCACTTTTCTTTCTTACCATATGCGTAACAAGAAAAAAACAAAAGCCCAGAACAATACAACATATGCCCCACTGGCCTATGTACGTAAAGGCCCAGAAACCCTGTGTGTGGTGGGTCTCACCGCCAGTGGGGGCTGGGGGGGGCACTCACTGCCAAAGCGGCCAGGTGCCTGGGGCTGTGAGTGGTCAGAGGGGCTGGTCCCCTTCTCCTCTGAAACTAGGGCTGTATTTATATAAACATTTACATATACACCAAGTGGAAATTTATTTTATTTCATTCTTTAAAGATTTATTTATTTATTTCTCCCCCCATCCCCTCGTTGTTTTGTGCCCGCTTTCTGCGGTGTGTTCTTCTGTTTGCTTGTCTTCTCTTTAGGTGGCACCGGGAACCGATCCTGGCACCTTCCAGAGCAGAAAGAGGCACTCAATCTCTTGCGCCACCTCAGCTTCCTTGTCTGCCAGGTCTCCTATTGTCTCTCTTCTGTGTCTCTTTTTGTTGCATCATCTTGCTGCACCAGCTCTCCGTGCGGACTAGCACATCCTGCACAGGCCAGCTTGCTTTTCACCAGAAGGCCCCAGGAATCGAACCCTGGACTTCCTATATGGAACCCAATTGCTTGAGCCACATCAGCTTCCCCCAAGTGGAAATTTAAAAACAAAGAATGGCAAATCAGCAGCCCAGCCCCATTGAGAGGCTCTTGGCAGCTGTCAGAAAGGAGCTATTGACCAAGAGAAGAATCCAGAATTCCCCTGGGAGCCCCCTCAGCCCATCCCAGCAAACAGGCTATCTTGGACTCAAGCATTTGCTTTTTAAGAGGGTTTATTATTTCAAGAGTGAATTGTTTTTAAAAGACAATAAAATTCATTTCTCTTCCAGTAGAAAAGAGGCAGAGGCTTGCCAGACACACAGGCCTCCCCGCCTCCGCCCCAGCACCTAGAAGCTGAGGGACCCCAGGGGGAGGGGCAGCTCGGGGCAGAGCCCACCTCCACCCTGGTCAGGGTGGGGCCTGCTCAGTGGCCAAGATGATGTCATCTAGGCTGGAGGAAAAGGACTGAGACACCAAAAAACAGTGCCTTGCATGGACTTTGCGGAGACGGACGCTCCTGCTCGGGGTGGAGACCATCGGAGCGGCAGCACGTCCAGCTTGTGCTTGCCCTGCTTTCTGAGGCCTGTCTGAAGATGCTCTGCCTTCAGCCCAGGTGTGTGCCTACAGGGCTCAAGCTCTTGGCCCAGGCCCACCTGCCTTAGGCTCGGAAGCCTGCACTTCAAGCCTGGCATTTCAGGACAGTGACCAGCCCGTGAGAGCAAAACCCCAGCCCACGTGGGCGAGCTACCAAGCAGGGGGCTACAGTGTGTCATGCCAGATAGGGAGGGACCCTGGGGAGGGGTGGCGGGAGCCGCCAAGAGCCAGGCCCAGTGACTGAACCCGGGCCCACATGGGCGGGGCACAGAGGCCTGGGGTCACTTAGAGAACAGGTTCCAGAACAGTCCTTGTTGATGAGCCTCCCCTTCCCCCAAGGCCCCTCAGCAGCAGCTCCATCCCTGAGTGTGTCTGCACACACCTGTGTACAAGTGTGTACACGTGCTGGTACAGGTGTGCAGACCCGCGTGTGCACACCGGGGGCTCAGGCTGTGAGGCTGGCGGGCTGTCCGCTAAGAGAGTCCTGAAGAAGTGGGGTGTGGGGGCTGGGGCGCTGGTCTGGCTGAGTGGCCAGGCCTGGCTGGCTCGCGGCGTCTCCGGGGCCCTGTGGAGAGAGGGGACACTGGATCACCTGGCCCAGCCACCAAGCCCCTCCATCCCTGGCCACACCCTGGCCCCTGCACCCCCCACCCCAGCATGGAAACCACCCAGAAAAGGCTGGAGTGACCTACAGACTCCTGCAGCTGGTGAGGGCCTCATGTCACAGGCACCACCCTGCCCTCCCCCCGCTCCATGTTAGAGATGGGGAAACTGAGGCCCAAAGAGGCTTGCCTAATAGAACAAAGCAGGCAAACAGGGAGTCCAGGCCTGATGTGAAATACTATTAACACAGAAAAACTGGCAACAGCCTAACATCAGCTGGAAGCAGAACGTATCTTTGAAATGCAGTCCTGGGTTAGCACCTGACACAGGCAGCTCTCACAGAAGCTGAGGAGGGGAAAGCCAGCTGCAGGCTGATGCACGTGACGTGACCCTAGTAGGGTCAAACCTGAAGAAAGTGCCTACTGCTCAGGGACCCAATGACACAGGTGTAGGAGGGAGCCCTGAACATCAAACCCACGACAGTGCTTGCCTCCAGGAGGAGGGCGTGGGCAGTGGGGCCGGGAGAGGGAGAAGGCCAAATGTCAGCAATCACTGTGGATTCTGGGCAAGGGGGCACTCGTGGTAACTTTCTCATTTTACACTTTAAAAAATTTCTCAACAACAAAAATGAAGATACTGATGGTAGGACCTGTCTCCTAACACCCTGCCTCCCTTCCCCCAGACGCTTCCTTGTCCCCGCAGCTGGGCTGGAAAACCCCCAAATGCAAACCCCATGGGCCTGCTTACCCCCACAGCAGAAACCCAGCCTCCCCCTCTGGCTGGACAGTAGAGCCAATCTCCACCCCCTGGGGCAGGGCAAGGCTTCCTGGACTGAGCCTCATTCAAGCCAGGGGCACCAGGCCAGAGGGAGGCCAGCCCCTGCCCCCAGGGCCACACAGAGGCAGCAGGGGACATCCAGGGGTAACCAGAGCCTCAGTCATTTGGGCCCAAAGAGCCAGAAACTGAGAAAGTCCAGCTCCAAAGTGATAAAGGGAAAACGACCCCCAGGCTGTGAAAGGGCTCCTGGTCTTTTCAAAGAACAAAACACTTCGCAAACTCCCAAAGCAGATGGTGAAGTAAAGGCCTCCTCTTCCCCTTCCACTTGTTTAACTGTGGAAACGACTGGAATGGGAGCGTGGCGGAGGAGCAGGGAAGAAAGGCCCGGGGTTGGCCACGGGGGCCAAAACCAGTTCCCGCCTCTGTCTGCCGGGCCCTCGGCTTTTACTGGCATAAGAAGAGCCTGGGGGCTGCTCGGTGGCCTGTTTCTGCCTTTCCTCCAGCAAGGCCCCCTCCCCGGGCCTGTGCCCTGAGACCCCGGCCCAGGCTGGAGGCCGTCCTGCTGACAGCCCTGGTGTCCGCTTCCCAGGTGCTCGCCCACGACAGGGCGCGCATCCCCCAAGCACGGAGGGCCGGGGGCCAGGCAAGGGGCTGGGATGGCGCCATCTTAGAGAAGGCAGAGCAGTAGGAGTTCATGCGTTGAATGCTTCCCTATTAACTTGAAAACTGGATTCTGTTGGCGAAATGGTTGATTTTTAGGGAGGTGGGAGGTTAACAGGGCGCCCCCAGGGAGGTGTATCTGGGGGCTCCTGGCTCGGATCCCACAACCACCAGCTCAGTCTGTGCTCAAAGCGACTCTGGGCTTTTCCCAGCCGCCACCCCCTCCCCACCTAACAGCTGAACAGATGAGTAATTCCCTTCTCTAGGCCCAGGATACCCTGCACCCCAAGAATGTCAAGCATCTTTCTGCCGAGGTGACTCTTGGCTGGAAGTGGGCAGGGGTGCCAATGGAGCCAAACTTGACAAGAACAAGGCATCGCAGAAGAATTTGGGGAGAGGAAGGAAAGGGGGTCGTGTCTCCGGCCTGCTGAACCAGTGCTACCACCCACTGTTGTCGTTTTCTATTTTATTCCCTTCTCCAGTCTGGCAGTGGAAGCAAAGTGGAAAGAGCCAAGTAGCCTCACACCCTCACTCGGCAGCTCCCGAGAGCCGCCTCAGTGCACAGCAGGCCCAGCCGCAAGCAGCACATGTTTCAGAGACTAAAATAACAGCTATTTATAACAACAGCTATTACCAGACACACACTGGTATGGTGACTCGTCTCTCCCTTCCCAACCTCAAATTGTAGGGCCTGCAGCGCTGGTGTCACCTCCCCTGGGACACCACCACCACCCCTGGACACTGCTCTCCTAAGACCTCAGTACCTGAAGAAGCATGGCTGAGGAAACAGAGGCGCCCCAAGGCCACCAGTCCTGGCACCTACTTCTCTCTCAGGTTACAAAGCCAGAGAAAATCAGGGTACCCAGGTAAATCTGAATTTCAGGTAAACAACGAGAAGGTTTTAGGGTAAGCAAGTTCCATGCAACATTCGGGGCATACTTATACTAAAAATATTGCATGGGACATACTTGTACTAAAACGTGTTCATGGGGAGCGGATGTAGCTCCGTGGTTGAGCGCCTGCTTCCCATATACGAGGTCCTGGGTTTAATCCCTGGTACCTCCTAAAAACAACAACAACAAAGTATTCATTATTTCTCTGAAATACAAATTTAACTGGGCGTTCTTTTCTGTTGCTCTTTGTTTGCTTGTTCTTGCCAAATCTGACAGCCCAACTCTCAGGTCAAGTCCTGGGTAGACAGCTGGTGCTCAGGTGATGCCTAAATTCCTTTTGCTTGGCCAGGCATCCCAGATTTGGACCAATGTTTCTCCAGGGGTGTTTCCTGAGGGACCCATTAAACACAGATCTCTGGGCACCCCCCATGATTCTCTCCCTGGAGGTGTAGAAGGGTGCCCAGGGATCTGCATTTCTAGCAAACCTCCCCAGGAGCACCCAAGGCTGGTCTGAACCTCGAACCCTCCCTTTCTAATACCACCCTGCAAGTAAGACACCAGCCCACAGAACATGAGTCGCCCTTTATCCCCAGGATTGAAACAAAACTGCTCTTCACTCTGAATGTAATACGGGCAGTCTCTCCAAAAGCAAACTATACAACCACATATTTTAAGTCTGTAGACACTCCAGGGGAAGTTGAGGCTGAAGAAACAGAAGACTCCAAAGTGTTTCAAGCTGCAGGGTCCTACTCGCTACGGGAGGGGGTGGGGAGGCGCGGCACGTTACCTTGTACCCACCTACAGTCTTGCTTCTTGCAGCACTGTGCCCTTGGGAGCTGAGGTCATCAGGGATTCAGAATAGGCCTGAATGGCCTCCTTATCCTTTGGGCCCTTTTTACTACTACTCCAAAATAAATAGCATTTCTCCTAGAAGATAACCAAGCTAATTTATAGTCGACGTTGCAGCCAAGCACCAAAGCGATTACACGGTTCTTCAATTTTCAAAAAGCTAAGAGGACACCGGGAGGGTTCAGAATTTTAGAGTCCAACAACCAAGAAAGACTGGAGTTGCCTGAGATTGGGGGACACTAACCTTGATCAGAGACAGAAATGAAAGCATTTTCAGGAAACACGCTTGGACTCGCAGTCAAGCCAAGTTTAAAGGGGTGTGTCCACCCAATAATACAGGCTTTAGAGAGGAAGCAGGGGGGACACGGGCCCGCCCAGCAGGGCAACCTGCTGAGAATCAGCGAGTTGAGTGGGCAGCATTTTAAATCAACCAGAAACTGAGTTTTCTGTTTAAAAATTTTTTTTCTTTTGAAAAATGGCTTGAACTGAAAAGAAATTAAAATACGTTGAGTTACCAACGTGCAATTACTATTATTTTTTTTTTATAAGTCAGTACAAATTCATACAAGCATGTGAGACCTAACCCTGGGAAGCCAAAGAATTTCCCAGGTACAGAATGGGACAAATTGCAGCCATTTGGCCTCCAGTAAGATGTGGGGGGAGGGAGCTTCAACCCCACCAATGATGGCAATGTTCTCTGCTGGAGCCAAGGGTGTCTCGCTGATTTTGGGGTGAGGCTGGGGAAGGGGAGCTAGAGGTGCTCTCACATTTTGCCTCCCCGGTCCCCTTCCCTCTCCCTCTCTCACGGGAGCGAGACAGAAGGGGACAGAGGATGGAGGCTGTCTTGCCCGCCCCTCCTCTGGCCCAGCCCCCCCCAGCCAGCCCCGGCGCCCCCCGCCTGTCCTCCTGGTGACAGCCCACCATGCTGCTCCGCCCAGGGCTTCTGGTCCCTTCCAGCCCCTTGCTCACTGGGGCGTAACCCCGCCCTGCCCAGCTCTAACTCGGGCAGCAGCAGAGAAGGGGGTGCCCAACCAGACTGCTGACACGCACCGGTCACCAGCGCCCCAAGCACTAGCGCAGGGGCTTTTAACCTTTTTTCTTTCACGGACCCCTCTGCCTGTAAGGGGGAAACCACAGACCCCTTCTCAGAATGTAGAGGCACAGAGTTTCATGACACTCAACATCGGAGACTAGAGAAAACAAAGCTAAAAAAAAAAATTAAAAAAAAAAAAAAAAAAGAGAAAACAAAGCTAATAAGTTGATTTTTTTTCAATTCAAGCTCACGGACCCCTGAAATCTTTCCACGGATCCCTTGGGGGTCCGTGGACCGCTGGTTAAGAACCCCTGCCCTAGAGGACAGCCAGTGACGGGCAGCCCCCGGCAACCTCGCACCTGAGTACACCGTCTCTCCCAAGGGACAGGGGAGCGTGGAAGAGGAATCTGGTTCAGGCTCTGAAAGCTGAAGGTGACAGCCTGGAAAGGTTTCCCATGGCCCCAGCAAGCAAGCATGTGCACCAAACTCCCTCGGAGAACGAAGGAAAAGAGACAGATGAGCAGCCAAAGCTGAAGCAAGGAAGTCGGCTTCAAAGAGGGCCCAAAGCCAGCAGGGGGCCACGGGCCGACCAGGTGGGAGCCCCTGGAAGAGCTTTCCGGGCCGGACATCTCGGAGCCGGCCGGACCCTCCCATGCCAGGCAGCCCTGCAGTCAGGGCCCTTGTCCTCATGAGACTGCAGTCATTTCCTCCAAGGTCTGCCTTGCCCAATGGTCTCCATGTCTGGTCCTTTCTGTGGCCCCCAAATTTTTCACAATGCCTTGCAAACAATAAGCTGACTGTCTCGGTGAATGCCATTAACAAATGACTCCAAACGAGAAGGTGTAATTGTCGTCGCCCCTCTACTTCCCTTCTCAGAGCCCTTCTCCAGCTACACTCCCTGCACCCCAAAATAAAGCCGCCTATGTGGCTCACGATTCCAAATTCAACCCTCCAGCCCTGACTGCTACACTAAATTCCAACCTGAATATCCACCTGCCTGCTGCTTCTCTCCACCTGGAGGACTACCCTGCAGGGCGCCCCCTCCCCCAGCAGCCTCAGCCCAGGAGCCGGGAGGGTCCTCCCGGCTCCTGGGTATGGCGTCTGGTTTCCCAGGGTCCACAAGAAGCATGTGGCCAGTTCATATCTGGAAACAACCTGAAAACCACCATTCAAAGTCAAAGGCCCCACAGGAGAAGTGAATGCCCCAGGTGCTAACCTGCCGTTTGTGCAATAGGCTCAGTCTTCCTGGGGCCCCCCCCAAGGGGCCCATCTGCTACCTGCAGGATCCAGAACCCCAAATCTGCTGGTGCAGCCTGTGCCCAGTCTAACAGCAGCGGCAGCCAGGCCCATCCTGCCTGGGCGTGGGTGGGATGGGGGGGGTGGGACCAAGGTACAGTCCCTGCCCGGAGGCAGCCTGGGTGGGGGCAGACACCATCCCCCTGGGGGGCAAGAAAGAATAAGGAGCCAAGGGCTTAGAAATAAGCCTCCCGGGGGCTCCAAAATGGACCTCAGGGCTGGAATCCACTGGCACTGGATTTGTTTCTGGGAAAAGAGGGCAGGGAGGGGCTGCCTCTTCAGGGTCCCAGCTGAAGAATGGCCGGGAACGGAGTATGCAGGCCCTGGGCAGGGAGAGGGGGCGCTGCCCAGGCTTCTGCAGCATCTGCGGGGGTCCACTGCGCCCCCCCACGCCAGCCACCCCCTCAGTCAGTGGACTCACACCATCTACTTGGGTGCTCGAGCCCCAGACCCAGGGGCTACCTCGGAGTCAAACCCCATCCCGTAGCCAAGCTATCGGTAGGGCCTCTGGAACAGAAGCCACAGGTGGACCCCAAAGTTCCAGTACGCGCTGCTCCCTGGTCCGAATCACCATCCTCACTCACCTGGGCCTCCTCACTGGTCTCCCTGCTTCTGCTCCTCCCAACCAAGGAACTGATCCTGACACTCCTCTCCTTAAAGCCTCCAACGGCTTCCTGTCACTGGGGGGACTTACCTCCAAGCTCCTCACCGTGACTTTCCCTTGCTGCCGGATCAGGTACTACCTCCTACTCCTCTTCCCAATGCTCACTCTACTCCAGTCACCCTAGCTGTCTGATCCCCTAACTTGCCACTCCCAGGCCTGCCCCAGGGCCTTTGCACACACCATTCCCACTGCCTGGAGCACTCTCTCTGTGTCTCCTTACCTTCACACCTAAGCTTAAATTATACCTTGTCAGAAAAGCCTTTCCTGACAGTCCTAGAGTTGTCCCCAACCCCCTCAGGGCCTCATTGCCCACTCTGGGAGCCAGGAGGCACCTGTGACTACTGAGCCTCATAAAGGGGCTCCAAATGGAGATGTGCTGTGAGTATAAAATGCACACCAGATTTCAAAGATTCAATATGAAAAAAAAGAGGGCAAACTATCTCACTTATACTTTTAAGTTGGTTACATGTTGAAATTATATTGTGGATGTATGAGGTTAAATAAAATACATGATTAAAATTTACTTCACCTGTTTCTTTTTACTTTTTTAATGTGGCTATTGGAAAATTTTAAATCATGCATGTGGCTCACACTGTATTTCTATTGGCCAGTGCTGCTCGAACCCATCACATGGCCTCTAGTCTTTATTATCAGTGAAACTGTACTTTCCATCTATTTACTTGTTTTTCACAGGTCTCCCGACTAGACCCACTCCAAGCAGGGCCTGCATCTGTCCTAGTCTCTGCTGTACCCCCGGCACCCAGCAGGTGCTGACTCGAACAAACGATACAAGTACCAGGTCTCATTATCCAAGACCCAAAGGCGGAGGGGACCCCAGGCTGTCCAGAATAAGCAGAGAAGCTCAGTGCAGGATGCAAGAGAAGGTGGTACCTGGCTCCCAAGACAGCAGCAAGAGGTCCCTGGGGTGGGAAGTGGCTGTGGCTCAATCAGTGGGGCTCCCGTTTACCATATGGGAGGCCCCGGGTTCGGTTCCCGGGGCCTCCTGGTGAGGGCAGGCCCGCCCGCACGGTGTGGTTAGCTGACCCGGCGAGCGCGGGCAGCAAGGGGGGGATAAATGAATAAATAAATAAAAATCTTAAAAAAAAAAAAAAAAAAGAGGTCCCTGGGCAGCCAGAGGCCAAGGGAGGCAGAGCAGCAAGGAGGCATTTCCTGCACGGAGCCCATTGGGACCACTGCCCGAGGTGGGCGCTCCCGGCTGAGCGTGTGTGTGCAGACAGCAGGAGGGGCGGCTGGAGGATGGGGGCTCGGCCACCCCTTCCTGGAGGCAAGCCCAGGACTGCTCGTCCAGGCCACGCTCCGGCCCCCACCTACTTGGCTCCGGAGCTGGTAGACGATGGAGATGAGCAGCAGGACGCAGCCCAGGGCGAGCAGGACGTACTGCGCGTACTGCAGCACTTTGGGTAGCAGTACCAGCTGGGTGTAGAAGGTCTGGAGCGTGTGCCCCTCCATCTCCCCGCTCTGGGGGCGCAGAACAGAACGACAAGCAAGTGAGCTGGGGCCGCAGGCTGCTGCAATACCCCCCACCACCTCTTCTGTCCCCCCCCCCACGCCCTCTCCCATCGCAAGCTCACGGGCAGAGGCCTGCAGTGGAGACAGCCAGTGCCTCCTTTTCCCCCCCGGACACACCACAAGACTATGTTTCCAGGCTCCCTAGCAGCCGGGCAGGGCCATGTGACCGAGCTCTGGCCAACGGGGATTTGGCACAGTGCCACGGACAATTTCCCAGCCTGGCCCATAAAGGCCACCCCTGTGCCTCTCCCTTTCTTCGCCCACCGAGCGGAGACGGATGCTGAGGGGGTGAGGCACAAGAGGGAAGGGGCCTGGGAGACCCTGAACGACCCTGTGGGCAGAGCCCCGCCTTCCCCCAAGCCACATCTGACCGTGACGTGAGCAGGGAGGGAATTGGAGGTTCCCAGCCTGTCCCAGACGTTAGCTCAGCCTGACTTACAACGAGCCAGCCCGGAAGAAGCCCCAAAGCACTGGAGAGAAGAAAAGGCATGGGAAAAGCTGACATCTGAACACAATTCCACCTCGTCTCAGCAGAAGCCGTCCTACCATTAACAAAATCCTCTTACCTGCCGCTTCTGTCTCCCCCCTGCCCAGGGACCTTTCAGCTCAATGGGCTCACTGACATAAAGTGCTTGGGCGGAGTGAAAAGCTCCTAAGATGTTGTTCAACCTGACAGTCCAGTTGCCCGAGCTTGACCGTGCCCCCTGCCCCTGCCCCAGGTCACCCGGGGTCCTCCACTGTGGTACCTGATGCCACCCCAAGGGCACCCTGGGGGAGAGGGACGCAGCCTCACCTCTTGAAACCACAGCAGGGGCAGGACCACGGGCTCGATACTCCCGGTTTGTCTGGAAAGAGGCGAGACAAAGCAACACATCACGGGGGAGCACTTCTGTCACCGAGTTCTGCGTCGGGCAGCTCTGGCCGCGTGGTCGTAAGCTCTGGGATTGGGAAGGGTTTGACTGCGCAGCTAATTAACTGGCGAGGGCTCGGGAAACAGGTATTTGGATGTGCAGTCAAGATGTGAAAACTGGGAGAGTTCATGTTAAAAGCCAGAGTCCAGCTCCTTCTGAACAACGAGAAGATGTGGCCACCGTGGGCCTGCGTCCCCCGTGGCCACAGCTGGCCAGTGCTGGGCCCGGCTCCTCTGCTGGGCACCTGCCCGGGGCCGGTGCCACCCAACCGTGAGCATGAGTTAGCACCTGGGCTGCAAACTCGCCGTCCTCCCAGTGCAGCTTCACCACACGATAAAAGGTTAAGGCTGGGAGTGCAGGAGACGCGTTTACAGTTTTCATTCTCCACCGTTCTCTGGCAGAGTGTTACTCTCTCAAGCTCAGAGGCGTTTCACAAAGCTGAACAGATACTCCCATTTCTGTGACTCTTTCTATGGGAAATGGCTTTTGGTGAAACTGTTTCAGATATGCTAAGAAGTACAGACACTAACGTAACGAGCCGGTGTGCCCCTGTGCCAGCGCCATCAAAAAGCAAGCCTAGTAAGAAACGTTGGCGAGGATGTGCAGAAACTGGGATCCTCGTGTGCTGTTGCTGGGATTGTAAAGTGGTGCAGCCACTTTGGAAAACAGTGTGGCAGTTCCTCAAAAACTTAAACCTCGAGTTTCCCTATGACCCAGCAATTCCTCCCCAAGAGAAACGAAAACATGAACATGCAAAATCGTGTGCACGGGTGCACACAGCAGCGTCAGTCACAAGAGCCAAACGGTAGGAAGAGCCCAAGTGCCCATCAACAGATGAGCGGATGAACGCAATGCCGCGTGTCCACAGGATGGGATAGCGTGAAGCCATCAGAAGGAATCAGGTTCTGAGCCGTGCGACGGCGCGGAGCCTGCAGACGGCATGTTGGGTGGGCGAGGCAGGCACGGGGTCCCTTACAGTCTGATTCCGTTTATATGAAAAGCCCAGGGTGAGTGGGAAACAGCCCGGTTTGAAGATTTTCACGAATGCAGGAGGGGCAGTTATATTACGAGAGAAGAAAGGATGCTGGGGCAGGAGTAAGAGGGGAGTCGGCCACGGCCCAGAGCTGAGACCCCCAGGGGGGAGCCCCCAGGAGCTGGACTTCCCACACACTGTATCCATCTCCCTCCCGGGGAGTCGCGGCCTATGAGAAGGCCCGAGCCCAGGCTCCAGTGAGCCACGCGGCCTCAGCGCGGAAACCGTCACTCACCCGATGCCTCTGATGGCCTTGACGTAAAGGCTCAGCTGCAGCTTCACGGAGCAGTTCATGGGGATTCCTGTGACCTGTGCCCACGAGCACACACAGTGAGGGGTGGGCCTCCCTTGCGCACCAGGGCCCCCCCCCACATACACACCTGGCACCTCCCCAGCTGTCTGGGCCCCGCGGGGCTGGCTTTACCTGCCCTAAAACAAAGCAGCGGGTTGTCCTAGCAAAACGTGCACGTGAACCTGGGGTCTCCCCAACGGATGCAGCACCCCTACACCGGCTTCCCCAGCAGCTCCAGTGCCCACGGCCCCCCTGGCGCGTTCTTGAAGCCAGAATGGAAAGGCGCCACCCTTTTCACCTGTCCTCTTGAGGCAATGTTCCCCAAAGGGCGGAGTGGCATTTTTAGGTGACCCTGCAACCCTGATTATGTGACATGGGATTTCATGGTGAGAAGGCCACTCCCTTCTCGATTCACTTCCTATTTTTCCTGACCACCCCAAAGAGAAAGCTGCGCTCGGAACTCAGGGGTCGTGAGCACAGCTCAAAAGCAGCCACCCCCATCTCCAGTTTCAGCCAGCGGACAGGCCTGAGGCTCAGCAGCAGCGACAGGCCACGGCATTTTAAGGAAAGCCATGTGGCATTTTTTCCCCTTGTGTTTATTTTTATTGTCTTCCTTTTTTTTTTTTTAATTTTCTTTTTTCCTTTTAAAATATCCTATTTAAGGTAGTGATAGAAAGTTTCCTTGGTGCAGAAATTGATTTAAGAATATACAGTAAGTAAATAACAAGAGAAAAAATGTTGCCATCATATATGAGCGAAGTCCAGAAGGGGGCCCTGGAATAAAGTCAGGAAGTCACAGTGGAAAGACCCCTGGGCCCTGGGGTTGAGGTCAGAAGGCCATGGTGGCTGCTGCTGAGCGGATGGATCTCATCTACCTTCATCATGGAATTTTTGCAAGAGCAAAATAAGGTATGCAAGATCCCCCGGCTCAGGGCCAGGAGTGGAAGCTGATGCGCTTCTCAGGCAGAGCCGTGGGAGAGGGTATTATCTCCCCAGAGGGCCTGCCAGGCCCCCGTGCCCCGCGGAGGGGGCCCCAGGCTGTGCACCCCCTGCCAGAAGGATTTGGACTTGAGACCTCTGGCTGGATGGGAGGGAGGCCCCCGTGTGCAGGCCTGAGGCCGCTCTCCATGGAAAGGTGTTTCAGGAGGGCCCCCCATTCCCTGACTGCTAAGAGTGGCTGGCTCGCTGAGCTCAGCTGCCTGCACAGACAGCGTGGTTTACGCCGAGCACCTGCTCTCCTTCTGAGTCTGGAACTTTGGCCCATGCCAGGCAGAGGGGCCTACAGGACCAGGCCCCAGCAACAACCCTGGGCGGGGTCTCTAAAGGGCTTGCCTGGGAGGCATTTCCCACCTGCTGTCAGAGCTCACGGCTGGAAGAGTTAAGAGTCCTGGGAGAGGACTCTGGAGGCTGTGCCCTGTGCACCTTCTCCCTGTGCTGGCTGAGCTCGGCATCCCTCTGCTGTGATTAGTCAGGGCCGTGGGCACGACTCTGCCGAGTCCTGGCAGGCCTGCGAGACTGTCATGGGAGCTGGCGGTGGCCTTGGAGACCCCAGCACAATCCGCCAATCCTTTCTGTCCCCCAGAACAGCACTCCACGTTCTGGGGTCTCCCCTCAAGCCGCCTCCTTCACCAAGGAGTCTGGCCCACCCCTCCCGGCCACCCAGTGCACAGAGCCCACCCGTCCCACGACCCAGAGGACAAGGGCGTGGGTCTACAAGCCCACCCGACATCCAAGCCCAGCTTCAGGAGCAGAAAAGGGGCTGCCACACAGAGGCGGCTTCCGAGAGGCATTCGGGTTTCAGGGCTACTGCTTCAGGCAGTTCATGGTTCCCATGAGCCCTCCCCAAAGTGCCTCAATCCACCGCAAAAGAAATTCAAAGCCACTTCCTCTCCCATCTGCCTCAAGCTGACCTGAAAGCAGAAAAGCCGAAGGAGGCAACTTCACTCCCTGTTTCCGGACTTGGGGGAACAAAGAAAATCCATGCACTAAAATAACAGCGAGAGCAGGGAAGGTTCAAGGTGGCATTCCCTGGATGCCAAAAGAGAGGGGCAGTAAAATAAATTAGCCCCAAAGGGAGAAGGTGGAGTGCCAGGGGGCCACGGAGGCGGTGGGAGTTCAAGAGTGCCTGGGGATGGCAGGGGGATGGGGCAAAGAAAACCCATGTTGATCAGTATCCTGCAGGAGAACTCTGTCCAGGACAGAAGGCTGCCAGCGTCCAGCCAGCAAACAGGACGCCACAGAACTTCTGAATCGATAGAAGGTACTGACTCCGACTGATGGCATTTTACAGGCAGGACACAGAGGTGCAGAGAGGGAGGGCCACACGTGGGGTCTGATGCCCTCCTGCCACCCCTGTAGATGGAATGTCACAGGGGACAAACTCCCCCCAACCTCCTTATCTACGAGATATCCTAGGCTCTTGTTGGTCTCTTGGCACAGTCAGAGGGCTGCCTCTGGATAATTTGCAGGAGACACACCAGGCAGATAACTCCTAATTAATTTACTGTCTTATGGCCCTTTTATAGAGTCAATCCCCTTATAAAAGGGATAATAAAACTCCTTGAACTATGGAGTCAGGGTAAAGTAGGGATCGTGGATGGATGTTCTAGAAGTTATCTACGCCAAAGAAAGCAAGGCCTCCCTCCAGCCCAGCCCTAGAACGGCTCTGTGCCTGGGGCAGACGGGGGGGCTGGGTGTGCCACTCAGACACCCCCCTCCCCAGGGCAGGCAAAGACTCACCGGGTGCAGGTCCAGGAACAAGGCGTGTTCTTCTGGATTGGGGTGGAGGCCGAGCACCGCCTCTGCCAGGACGGGGTCGGCATTGTAGAAGTGCGGGTGGGACAGAAACAAGGGTGCGCCTGGAAGGGGAGGTGAGGGAGGGGGCGTCAGGCAAGGGGAGCCCACTGGCTCGTCCAGGTGATGGCACGGAGCCATCGCCTGCAGGGCGCCCCCATGGTGAGGCTGTGATGCCAGACGGTGGTCCGGGCAATTCCCTCACTCATTCTGTAGCCGTTTGCCGAGTGCCCCAGAGGTGCCAGGCACTGGGGACACAGCAAGGGACAAGGCTCTGCCGTAAGAATGCTGACGTGAGAACCCTGGTTCTGGTGGGAGATCAAAGGAAGGAGGAAAAGACGGGCTCCAAAAGATGCCAAGCAGAGGTCACCCAGGTGGAAGGGCCCGTAGGAGCCAAGGCAGGGAGGTGGGAAGACACGCGGTGCGCTGGGCAGGTGAAGAGGAATTCGAGGAGTTGAGGACAGAGAGGTAAGTCGAGGCCAGGTGTGAACCTGGGGCAGGAGGGGAGAGCATCTTAAGCGCCAGGCCAAGCAGCTGAACTGTCTTCTGCAGGCAACGGGCCAAGATGCTCAGGTGTGCACACCTGCTGTCAAGCCTCCCTAACGCCCAGGAGTGAGGGAGACACACCTGCTTTGCTCCTTCTCTCCCAGAAGCCAGTCTGCTGGGCGGACGCCAACATGGTGGCCGGGAGCGGCTGCGAGCCCTCTGAGGGAGGAAGGCGGGCTCAGGCCCTGAGGCCGAGCCTGTCCATCACCAGCGCAAACGAAGACAGCACCCAGCTGGCCCTGCATGCTCTGGACCAAGCACGGCAAGGAAGAGAAGGAACGCCCTCCCCAAAGTCCATGAGGATTCCAGACAGGCAAATCCACAGGGCCCAGAAGCAGGCTGCTGCCTGCCAGGGGCTGCAGGCAGGGGGCAGGGGGAGGCACGGCTTAGTGGGTTCAGGGTCTCTTTTGGGGCCGATGAAAATGCTCTGGAACTACATAGGGGTGGCAGTTGTAACACCGTGGCTGCCCTAAGTGCCACTGAACTGTTCCCTTTTAAAATGTTTCATGTTACATGAATTTTACCTTAAAAAAAAGCTTACAAGGTCTTCTTCCCTAAAACCCCTCCTTGGCCACCAGCCAGGTGGTGGGTATGCATGCTTAAGTGTGTCTGGTGACCTCAAGTTTCCGGATTATTTCTGCATTTGTCTGCAAAGCCAAGCATCGAAGTAAGAGCTGGGCATTTATCACCATCTGACTTCGTTTTTCCCAGAGTCCTTTTACGTCCACAGCCTTCGTGTTCCTCGAGCATCAATGCCAGGACCTCTTCAAGTTTGCCACATCCAGATACTCCCTGCACTGTTAGAGAACGTGCTCCTAGAAGTCAACTGCCACCACTTTACTTCAGTAACTATATTTTTAAAGAGAGCTTTCTATCGTTCCCGTAATTTGCCACCATTAGACAGTAAAATAGGTGAGAAAACACAATGGAAACGGAGAAATGTAAATTCTAACTAGAGACTGTTACCTGCCAAGGTACCTGAGAGCTGGTCTTTCTCTTTCGTGACAGAGATGGGTATTAGAAAGGTGGGCAAGAGCTCTCAGCACTGATGGAGATTTTCTCTCGGAAGTGACCAGATGGAAAAGGGAAGCCCTCTCACCCCGAAAGTCCAGGTTATTTAAGGCCACCTCCTGGGACCCTGTGAATTTGTCTTGAGCACCCCCAGGGGGCAGTACCACAATTTGGAAAACTCTGTTCCCCGTCCTCCCATCTTGATGGTGAAAGGATACAAACATGAAGACCCCTGTTTCTACAGGTGACAAAGCTCTGGAGACCCTCGGTAAAGTAAGCAGCCCCCAAGCCAGACCCTTGAAGGGGGATAACCTCAATAAGCCCCATCACCTCCAAATAGGAGGAGACGGAGGTGGACCGGAGCAATTTCCCAACACCTGCCCTGGCTTCAGACTGAAGCCTGCTTGGTGTTTTACTAGCATGCAGGCATGCACAAGTTTCTCTCCATTCTATTTCCAAACTGAGAGGGACCTGCCCAAGCAATAAGTGGTAATTAATGTATAGCTTTATGGCACATCTAAGCACACATAATTGCCCAGGATCGTCACATACTATGATCAAAGGCCCTGCTGGGCAAGTCCAAGGCCCCCGCCCAGCAGGGAGGGTTGATGCAGGAGAGTTCTCTGCTTCCAAGAAATGCTCAGAGCTCAGAAAGGGCATGTGGGGACTTGTCTTACCTTCAGATAAGATGTCTCAGAAATACAGGCACGTGTGCACCAAAAGACACAGACGTGGAGGGTCCTAGCGGCACGACAGTAATGGCCAAACAGCAGCAGCTCAGCCGCCATGAAGAATAGAAGGGGTAAGGGAACTGGGGTGTGTGCTCACAGCGGAATACTGTACAGCGAGGAAAAGAACGCACCCAGCCACCCACGACAACACGAGGAGGGCCCACAAACACGGGCGAAAGAAGCCAGAAGAAGAAATCCCATGCACGTACTGACCGCAGACAGGCAAAGCTTCATGTGGGGACTTATAGCTCAGTAGAGGGGCTGGGAAGGGAACACGGGGGTCTGGGGGAGGCCGGACACGTTCTGTTTCCTGACCTGGGAGCTGGTGCCACGGGTGTGCGCGGTTTGTGAAAATTCACGCTGCACAAGCGATGTGGGCACGTCTCAGAAAATAAGCTTACATGGGGAGTTTATATATGTGCACGTATGCATGTGTAGCTGCACCACACATGTGCGTATATTAAATATTCGCATTTTAAACTTCAATTAAATACCTGGTTTTCAAAGCCCTAGCACTTTTTTTTTTTTTTTTTTTTAAAGATTTTATTTATTTATTCATTTATCCCCCCCCTTGCTGCTTGTGCTCGCTGGGTCAGCCAACCACGCCGTGCGGGCGGGCCTGCCTTCACCAGGAGGCCCCGGGAACCGAACCAGGGGCCTCCCATATGGTAAACGGGAGCCCTACTGATTGAGCCACAGCCGCTTCCCAAAGCCCTAGCACTTTTGAAATTCTTTTGGCAGCTATGCGAAGGCAGTTCCAGCCTCATCCCAAGTCCTCTGTAACGGAGGGAAATGTGTTGCTTCTGCCAGCCCAGCATCCACCCCTTCTGGCCCCTGTACCCCGATTTCAGCCCTCCCCTGTTCCTTGAGTGGTCCCGCCCGACCTCCAGAGCCAGGAGCTGAGCATGTGACCCAAGCCTGGCCAATCAGCACCGTCCATCCTTGGCTGCAGTGATTGGTTCACAGCTGGGCATGTGACACAAGGCAGGCCAATGGGAGTGAACCCCGGGACTTTCGTGTGATGAAGTGGATGGAGGTGGCTCCTTCTGCAGGGCTCAGAGGTGTGAGGATCGTGCATGGAGCCGTCACGGGCAGTTATGAGGGGAGCACCCCTGGCGGCGAAGCCAGCCCCGAGGAAAACCCAGCTGGGACACGGAGAAAGACAGCTCCAGACAACACCTGTGCTCTGGTCCCCAGCCTAATACGAGAATCTGCCCTGGACTTTTTAGTGACTGAGCCAGGGAGAGCCCTTGCCTAAGTCGAGTCTGGCATCTGCCACTTGCCACAGAATCTGACCTAACACGCTGGCCACCAGGTCTGTGCATCCACCCCAAGCCCCCATCCTGCAGGCAGGAATTCCTGTGGATGCCAGTGAGGAAAGGATGAAATGAACAGAGGACAACAGCAGGGCAGCCGGAACAAGGTTGGGACGGGAGGTGGGCATTTCCAGGCCCCATCTCCAAAACCCTTTGCTCACAGAGGAAATCGTCCAATCTGCTGGAGTCCTTCCCCCACCCCCTGCTGCAAACCAGTCCTCCAGAACCGCCATCTGCTGCTGGGAGACATGACTTCGACCCAAGAGGTTCCAAAGGCAGGCAGACAGGGTACGATTCTTCAGTGAGAACCCAGTAAAATAGAGCATTGGCTTCTAATTCACCCGCCCTGGGACCTGCTCACATCAAAGCATGGGCCTCAATTTCCTAAACAGACAGTGCTCGTGCAGTCATATGTTCAACTATCTGATGAGCACCCCGATATGCTGGGTGTAAAGACAAGGTGGCCCAGCCCTGCCTTACAGAGTAACAGTCCAGTGCAAGAGACAGACAAATAAACAAGTAGAAGGAAGTTCACAGTCAGCAATTTCAGGTCGTGACAAGTGCCAAGAAGATGGTGAAAAGATGATGGCAAGATTTCAGAGCCAACTTCTTGGGGGACGTGACACTTAAGCTGAGAATAAAAGAGGGTAAGAGAATGATCCGCGTGGACATCTGGGGAGAGGGCTCTCCAGGCAGGGGGGAAACGGGAGCCCTACTGATTGAGCCACAGCCGCTTCCCTGATATATTCTAGAAACAGAAAGAAAGCAGAGGAATTCAAGAAGAGTGAGTGGGAGGCATGGGAAGAAATGACGTAAGAGCAGCCGGCAGGCTCAAGGCCACGGCAGGGAATTTGTGCTTCACTATAAATGCAGAGGAAGCCATTAGACATTTTAAGCAAAAGCTGGGGTGATGATCTGTGCTTTCAAAGATCCCTTGGGTTACTGTGTGAAACAGCCCTGACAAACGGAACTTTCTAGAAGATGGAAAGGGTCTTTCTCTGCACTGTCCAGTAGGACAGGCACTGGGTGCACGTGGCTATTGAGCATTTAAAATGGGTCCAATCCAACTGAGGAACTGCATTTTCTATTGTACTTAATTTAAATCAACTTCGATTTGAGAAGCCACACGAGGCCAGAAGTGACATGCTGAATAGTCTGGGGAAGACCATACAATGGGGGGACTGACGGGGTCAGGGATGCAGTCACTGGTACCAAATGGTACCAAGGTGGCAGCAGGGGCAGGAGGGAGGATGCAGGACTGCCTTAGGAAGTGGAGCCAGTGGGGCCTGCTGACAGGATGGCTGAGGGGATGTGGAGGGGGGACCGGCTAACTCCCAAGTGTGCAAACTGAGCAGCCAGGCAAAGGCATCCAAAAACCGCAGAAGATGCCAGCGGCAACCCAGCCCCACCCCGAAGCCCACCCCACCAAGAGGGTTTTATGTAACAACCGGACCATCGCCAATGTCTGTCCCAGGATGGGGTGAAGGGCCCTCCCCACAAGCCTCGCAGGTCACATATCACAGTGCGCTGGGCAGAACTACGCCCCCTCCACAAAGAGGCCCCAGAATTTGTGAACGTTAGGTTGCATGGCAAGAGGGAATTAAGGTGGAGAATCGGCTGACCTTAAAACAGGGAGAGGACCCTCAGTTATCTGGGTGGGCCCTTAAAAGGGAAAGGGGGAGGGGAACAGGTGTAGCTCAGTGGCTGAGCTCCTGCTTCGCACACACGATGTCCAGGGTTCAATCCCTGGCACCTCCTAGAAAATAAATAAGATAGATAGATGGATGGATGGATAGATGGGAAAGGGGGAGGGGGGCAGAGAAGGAGCTGTGAGGACAAAAGTGGGATCAGAGAGATTCGGGGTGGCTGGCTTGGGAGGCAGGGGAAGGGCCATGAGCCAAGGAGTGTGGGCGTCCCTGAGAAGCTGCAAAGGGCCAGGAAACGCGCTCTCCCCTAGAGCGTCTTGGTTCAGCCCAGTGAGACCTGGAAGCTCGAAGTCTGCTGTTTTCAACAACCTAATTGGCAGCAATTAGCACACTGGACTTTTTCTCCCCTCAAGTGAGTTTTCTGCCATCCTCATTATCTCCAGTCTCAGGACATTATCAGGAGTTCAGAGGCTAGAGACAGAGCAGACAGGGCCGGGCAGGGAAGTCCCTCATCTTGCCCCCCCCTCCCCCCTGCCAGGGTGGGGTCTGGGGTGACACGTACTGAACCGGCAGGTGCTGACATTCTGAATTCCTGACTCCATGCAGGGGCAGAAGCCTTCGTTGGGTGGGTAGACAGACCCGTTGGCAAATAAGGTGTTGGGGGCCACGAAGCGGTAGGTGGGGATGCCTCCAAACATCCCCGACTCCTTGTAGATCAGCCTCATGGACCTGCAGGAGACAGAGGAGGTGAGGGGCGATGCCCGGAGCCAGGATCCGCCAGAGGAGCCCCACCTGCGCGGCCGCCTCCCAGCCACGAGCCGCCATCATCTCTCCATGCCCCAGCAGCCACAATGCCTCCTAACGGGTCTCCCTGCCTCTTCCCTGGCCCCCCAACTCTGTTCTCCACAACCAGAAGGATCTTTAAACCAGGAATAGGATACTTCCCTCCCGTTTAAAGCCCTGCAATCAGAGCTACTCCCAACAGCCGAGAGGTGGAAACAGCCCACGCGACCATCGACCACGGACAGGACAATGGATAAGTAAGGTGTGGTCTCTCCATGCAGGGGACTAGGATTCCACCGTGAGAAGGAATGAAGCACGGATACAGGCTACGCGGTGGGGGAACCCACAAGGGATGGTGCTGGGCAAGAGAAGCTAGCCACAAAGGACTGAAGCCGGATGATTCCACTTAGAGAGACATCTAGAATGAGCCGGAGAGACAGAGTGCATGAGAGCTCGCTAGGGGCTGGCAGAGGGGAATGCAGAGTTATCGCTTAAGGGGGATGGAGTTTCTGCTTGGGGTGGTGGAGAAGTTTTGGTAATGGATGGTGGAGATGGCAGCACAACGCTGTGGATGTAAGGAATGCCACTGAATCATACACTTAAAAATGGTTCAAACGGAAAATCTGGGGTTATACATATGTACTGTCACAAAAATGTTTTAAAAAATAAGTAAAAGCAATATTCCACTAAAACCAACAACAAAACCCCACCCAGTCGCCTGCAGCAGAGCCTCCAGTGGGCGCCGGCGAGCTCGCCACAGCTCACGCCAGCCGCGGGGTCCAGCCCTGCTACTCTTCTGCTCACTTCCAGGGTGACCGGAATGGGACAGAAGACACAGCCACACCCAGAGAAGTGGCCGAGCCTGCCCTGTCCACTCTCAGCCCCCAGGGACCACTGGGACTGCTGACCCCCAAGGGCTGCGATGCTTGAGAGCTGGCAAGCGAGGAGGCCGCGGGACACTGAGCTGGGTGCTGCGCCAGCTGCAGGAGTGCTTCATTGACCCCCGTCCTGGGGAGTGAGCCCCTGAAGGTGCTATTTCTAGCTAATGTGTGGCCCAGCTGATTGAGCGTGGGTCTCGCCCCACCACTGGAGGCCTTTATAGAGAACCAGAAGCAGAAGAGAAGGAGAGGGTGTCGCCAGAATGTTACAGGCTTTGGGGAGAAAGCATTGTCTTGCTGATGCCTCAAAACCTGCTGTTCAAGCCAACCCACTGGGTGGTAAGTTTCCCATCAGCCTGGCAGGCTAAGACACATGCAAAGCACTAAAGGCCAGGCAGCCAGCCAGCGTGGGCAGGGGGCTCCAATCGGCGTCTCTCACACCTCAGTCCGCTCCTGCCCACCACCACCGCCAGCACTGCCAGCAGCCCCTCTTTTGGGCCTCCCCAAACTCAGCAGCTTGAGTTTGACTCTTGTTGATGGAACACAAGAGAATTCAAGTCGATGCCAGGAGGGCCGGCGAATCAGCCAGGAGCCACCCGGGAAGCATGCCGAGCAGGCGGCCCACAGGCCACGTGGGAGCCATTACCGGCAGGCCTCGGGGCTGTAGAACTCCACCACGGACTCGGGAGTCATGAACGGCGGCCACATCTGCCCGGAAGTTCCATTAATCATGTTGCACTGGTCGGAATGCCAGTAGCTGACCTGCGGGGAAGCATTCAGACACGGCCAGTTAGGGCAGCCACGGTCTCTCATAGAACACTCTCGGGGGCCCCACGGCCAGTTCGGGGCCCGGCACGAGCATCCCCGTTTGGCCCCCAATACAGCAGAAGCCGGTCCACTCAGGGAGACGGTGGATGGAGAGCAGGCTGCATAGCCAGTGTGCAGCGTCCCGCACCCTGCCTGGTGACGTGTGACCGTCTGTCCCCACTAAGAGGTCAGTTGCTTCATCTGTGAAATGGGTGTATAACCCACATCTCCCGACTGAATAGAGCCAGGAACACAGTGAGCAGGTGGGTGAGGCAGGACCTCGAAAGCCTCGTCCTGTGTTCACAGTGGAAGTCAATGGGTGCTTCCTAAACACAGATAAAGTCGGGAAGTAAAATATGTATCATCGTAATGGTGGCCCCCAGGAGACCTCAGGTCAGAAACGGTCAGGCTGGCTGCTTCTGGGGAGTGAAACCTGGAGGAGACACAAGAGACTTCTCCCTTTCTGTCCTTCTGTCCACTGGATTTTTTTAAAAACCATGTGCACATGTGTGCTTTTATATTTTTAAAACCAGCCACAAAAAGAACCGACAGATGAACGGATAAACAACATGCAGGATATCCTGCTCTAAGCTTCTCCGGCACTGGAGCAGAGTCCTCACAGCTGCTGGCCGGATTCTGCCCCTCACTTGCACCTTGGCCTGGAAAGTGTTTCTGTGTGGAGGGCCAGCCCTCGCCAGGGAGGCGATATCACAAGTCCTGAGGGCCACGGGGCAAAGGTGATGTTCGATTGCCAGCCCTGAGTCAGGGCCCCGGGGCTCACAGGGTGGCGGGTGATCCCGCAGGAGACCAGGGTTTGTGGGGGCTTCGAGTCGAAGGGCAGAGGCAGAATCACTGGTGGTGGCACGGGGGGCTCCAGAGGCCTCTGCTGTCACCATGTTGTAGGGGACATTGTTAACCTCACGGAGAAAACTGACTCCCAAGAAGTCATTTGCATCAACATTAAGAAATTGGCAGCTTCCTTAAAATTAACCTAGACACGTCCTCAAAAAAAAAAAAAAAAAACCCATAGAATTTAACCATATGACCCGGAAATCCCAGTTGGAGGTATATACCCCAAAGAATGGAAAACACGACTCAAGTAGGTGCTTGCAGGTCCGAGCATCATTCCAAATGCCAAAAGCTGCAGACAGCCCAAGTGCCCATCAGCAGACCAATGGGTAAACAAAAGGCGCTACATACTCGCAATGGAACATGATTCAGTCACAGAAGAAATGAGGTCCTGGTACAGGCCACCACACGGATGGATCTTGAAGACATGACGCCGAGGGGGAAGCCAGGCACAAAAGGACAGACACTGTGTGACTGCGCTTAGGCAAATCCAGAGGCAGAAAGGAGACCAGAGGCTACCAGGGGCTGGGGTGGGTGGGGGGTTACTGCTCCAGGGGGCGGAGCTTCTCTGATGACACAGTCTTTTTAATGGAGGGTGGTGACGGTGGTACAACATTGTGAACGTAATTTAACACCACTGAATGCACCCTTAGAAATGGTTAAAATGGCAGATTTTATGTTATATGTTTTGTTTTTATTGTAGTTAACGTATAAAAATATTTTACGTGTTACCGCAATTTTTAAAAATGTTAAAAAAAAAAACAATCTAACCAGGCAGGATTTCAACAGTATCCGCCAGAACGGTTATTAACAGCTCTGCGCACTCACCCCAGCCCTCCAGGCCTCTGCAGATCCGGGTAGCAGTTTCCGTGGTGTGAGTGACACCACAGCACCATCTTTCTCATGCAAATTTTTAAAAAGGCTACTACGGTGGAAAAAAAACAAATTGCAAACCAAGACACCTAGTATGTTCAAAGAAGTAAAAAAAGGGAAGCGGATGTGGCTCAAGCAATTGGGCTCCCGTGTCCCGGGTTCTACTCCAGGGGCCTCCTGGTGAAAGCCAGCTGGTCCACACTTCGCGGAGAGCTGGCGCAACAAGATTACACAACAAAAAAGAGACACAGAGGAGAGAGAGTGAGAGACGCAACCAGCCAGGGAGCTAAGGTGGCTCAAGTGATTGAGCGCCTCTCTCCCACATCAGAAGGTCCCAGGATCAGTTCCCAGTGCCTTCTAAAGAGAAGACAAGAAGAGAAGACAAGGAGACACAGAAGAACATGCAGTGAATGGACACAGAGAGCAGACAGCAAGCCGAAGTGGCGGGTCTTTAAAAAAAAAAAAAGAAGCAAAAAAAAAAATGTTTTTAACATCATATTTCTACATGTGTAAATGGATAAAAATAGATAGGAAGAGAGAAGCAGATGTGGCTCAACCAGTTGGGCACCCGCCTACCACACAGGAGGTCCCAGGTGCGGGTCCCGGTGCCTCCTAAAGAAAACAAGCAGGCAACACCTCCCGCCGCAACGAGCAGACGCCTAAACGAGCAGAGGCCACGAGCCAGCAGACACCGTGGCCCGTGGGGAGCGCATGTGGCTCAGGCCATTTGGGCACTCGCCTCTCATGTGGGAGGTCTCGGGTTCGGTTCCCAGTACCTCCTGGAGAAGGCGAGCAAACCATCTGGGGGAGGGGGGAGATAAATTTAAAAAAATAAATACAGTAAATAAATAAATCTTTTTTTAAAAAAAGGTTTGGACTCGGGGTTTTTCCTTGTTTGGAATCTGATGATTTCATAAATGGAATCACCACCCCCACCACCCCCAAAAAATAAAAAATAGGAAGAATATATCCACAGCTGCCAGCTGGGGGTTCCTCTGTGGCTGGAGCTGGGAGTGGAATGAAGAGAGCCCTGCACTTTACGTTCGTCGTGACTGTTTCAGCACGTTCTCTAACATCAACGTCTCTACGCCGTCTACCATCCTGTTCTCAAAACATTTTTCTAAAGTGAGAACCAAAGGAAGCGCTCAGCTCTCAGCGCATACCCGGAGCTCACTCGGGCGTTTCTCAGTCCCCACGCACACCAGGCTGCCCTGAGGCCTCCACCACGGGGAAGACGCGGCCTCCGCCAGGGCCTCCCCACCGCGCCCAGCCTCCCGCCTCACCTTGCTGAGGCCGTTCCACTTGTCCACAAGGTGGATCCTGCTGAAGTCTTTGACGCCAGTGAACACAGTGAAGAGCCCGGAGTTGGAGTTGTTGAGCTGCAGACGACAGCGGACAGTGGCGTCCCTGGAGTCTCAGGACAGGGGCCGAGGACCGGAGGCCACCCTCAGTCCTGCCCACTCAGGTCCAGGCTGCACTCCCCTCCCCCAGGAGGCAGGGGCCCCCTCTGTCCTATTCACTGCTGCACCCCCAGTGTCTGGGGGTTTGGGGGACTTCCTGGGAGGGACGCCCCGCTGACGCAGCATCCCACCTTCCCTTCCGCATGCAAGCAGAATCTGTTCTCCAAGCCACATGGGAGGGTCACACTCCCCCACAGCTTAAAATAAAGCGTGTCCACGTGACCTCAGCGGGCAATAAGAAGGTAGTGGAAGTGGCACATTACTTCCCGCAGAAGCCAGTGAGCCATTGAACAAGTGAGTCAGGAGCCAGTGAGCGATTCGCCAGGTGTCTCTGGCAGTGCGTATCAGGGCAAAATCTCCCTCGGCCAGGGCCCCTAAGTGACCACATGGACAGAGGCCCCCCCCCGCCCTGCTCACCCACACTGGACATGGAGTGTGAGAAAGAAATAAGCCTGGACTTATCTAAGCCACGAAGATTCCGGGGCTGCTTGTTACAGCAGCATAACCTGGCCTATCCTAACTGATACAGGACCCAGTATTAATTGAGCATCCTCTAGATCTTACGTTCCAGGTTTTGGCACTCTCAGGGTATTTCCTAGATGCAGTGGTTTCTAGTTCAGAACAAAGACATGCAGATCGTACAAAGACATGGGTGACTACTGGAGGAGACCGAGAAGTGCTGTATGATGTAAGGTGTAGCACCCAAAGAGAGGGCTAAGCTGGAGCAAGCTAGAGGGCTCATTAAAACCTATGACCGAGGGAGCCTAGGTCAGAGGCCACAGGTCCCTTACACAGACTGGATATTGGCTCAGGAGCCCAAGAATTGACCTACCAGGTTACCTGGGGTCAGGGTTAGAAAGAGGCAGCCCAGCGTAGTCCTGTAGGTAACATCTGTGATCTGTCTCCCCAGCATCCATTGCCCTTTCTTCTAGCAGCAGCCTCTGATTTTCTAAGCCAAGCCCCCATCACATCATTTGAACCCTGGATCAAGCTGCACCTGAATCCATCCGAGTTTCTAGTTACACAACCCAATAAACTCCCTATTTTGCTTAAGGTGGTATGAGTTAGGTTTTCTGCCATTTCTAACCCACAGCCCCTGGCCCCCCACCCACTGCCAGCTCCAACAAGCTGGTAATGAGGTTGTCAGGCCATGTCCAAGGAGGACAAGAGGCAGGCCCTGAAGTGCTGGCTTCCCAGCGGCCCACACTTACCTCGGCAAACAACCCGAACTTGCCCTTGAAGGGGATCATGCCTGGGAAATACTTATTGATGAGGTGCACCAGGGGGTCCTCGTAGCCCCACATGATCTCGCCGACGGTGCGGTTCATGAACGCGCGCTCGCCAAGGGTGCTGAACGCCAGGGTCATGAGCAGCTTCAGGCTCATGGGCCTGTCCTCCATCATCACAGCTGAGCCCTGCAGAGTGAGGCGGACGCCACACTGGAGGCCGGCATGGTGGGCCCATCCCCCTGCCCTGCAAGCCGGGCCACGCTGCAGCAGGGGCCCCGGAACGGACATGGCGGGGTCTGGGGCATCTGGAACCACCCCCTGGTCCTTTGGGAACAGGATCACCACTGGCTCTTGAGCACCATCCACACTCACCCCCAAGATTCAAGGTCAGTCACTCCTGCCCCCAGGGCCAGAGGCGGGCCGCGGGCCCAGGTCTGGCCGACAGAAGCCTGCCTCCCCGGGCTGCAGAGACTGGCTTAGGAATGTGTATGTGACCCAAGCAGCTACGAGGAGACTTGCTGCTGGGGCTGGGGGCTAAGAGGCAGGCAGCCCCCTCCGCTGGCCTTGAACCAGGAGTGGGAGGGAGATAGAGGGTAGAGGAGCGGGAGCATGCACGACTACAGCTACCATGAAGGGCAGGACCTCCAGAGAATGAAACCAGCCCAGATCTGGGCGATTCTGTTTGCACCCTGGATTAAGCCATACCTGAAACGAGCTCATCCTCTGCCCATAAATTCCTTTTTTGCTTAAGCCAATTTGGAGCAGGTTTTATTGTCACTTGTAACCAAAAGAGGTGTTTTTTTTTGTTTCGTTTTGTTTTTTCAGAGGTACCAGGGCCGGGGATTGAACCCAGGACCTCGGAGGTGGGAAGCTGGTGCTCAACCACTGAGCCACATCAGCTCCCCGCCAAAAAATCTGGGGATTCGATCTACTTCCTTATCATCTCCTCTTCAAACACCGAAATGTCCGTTCTACCCAATATATGGGTGTTGGGGATAAGTGAAATCTTTTTTTAATTTTTGCTCTCCTCTGGAGATGCTGTTTTGATCCTTGTTCGTCTGTTTTAAAGGCAACGCATACAAAAGCCATCCTCCACCTTCAGAAGTGAGCGCCACCGGGTTCCTAAAACAGGGCTACGAAGGCTTGGTTCCATGGGGACCTAACAGGGTCTCCTTATCATTTTTCAATGTGTGTGCTTTTAAAGGCATAAAAGGATATAAAATAAAGCCTCGGCCCCTCTCCAGCCTCCGCCCCTCCTCTCCTTGTCTTCCATGAAGCAGCAACTGTTCTTCCTCTAGATATAGCTACCCTAGGGGTTGGCAAACTACAGCCACGGCCAAGGTGGGCCTGTATTAGGCACCACGACACGCTGAGCCTGGGGGTCCTGCTAGTGAGCCATCGAGCCTGGGGTGGTCCTGGGGACCTGCCACCCACAGGACGCTGTCAGTAAATGCCAGCTGTCACTACGGCCCTCAACTGCCCAGGACAGAGGCCTTGTCCACATACACCGCCCACCAAGTGGGGCAAGCAGTGACGTGCCTCGGGGGTGCCCACGCCAGCCCCCCGCTTGGGGCTTGCTTTTGGAGATTTCAGACTGGGAAGCCAACAACAACGACTCTGGCCGGTATTTACCCAAGCCAGAGACAGGCGGGCACGCCAGGGGCAGTAGAGAGAGCACTGGACTGAGAGTCCAGGTCCCGGGCAGCCTCGCGCTGCAGGCAGGAGAGAGACGGGGTGGGGAGGGGGCACGGGCAAGTGCAGAGGGCAGCCTCACCAAGACGAGGATGTTGGGCATGACGATGTAGTCGCTCTCCAAGCCCCGGGACTTGGCGGGCTGGAACCGGAAGCTGCGGTACTCGAGGAAGGACACGGTGTCGTTGCCGTTGAAGGTGATGTTTGTCTTGTGTCTGAACTCTCTGTGGGAGAGGAAGCCGGCGGGAGCTGCCCGGCCTTGTGCCGCTGCGCCTGCCTGCAAGCCGCAGGGCCGACCCCACCCTCCCTGGGGGCCCTTGGACATCTGTGGCCATCTCCAGCCCAAAGACGTGACGCTGAGCTCAGCCGTCTGCCCATCGCAGGACACGGCAGCACTGTCCACCCAGCTCTGCTCCGGCCCCCCCCACCACCCATCAAGACCAATCTCTACGAGTTCCAGAGCTACCTCCAAAGAAGACCCCAAATCCCAGCACTCCCCCTTCCTCCACTGCAGCCAAGCCGCCACCATCCCTTGCTGAGATGGGGTGACCCGTGTGTCCCCGCTCTTTTGTGGGGAGACTGCGATGCAGAATCGGGACACGGACTCTAGAGCCAGATGGCCAGGGTGCACATCCTGCCTCCAACACTTTCTGCCTGCACCTCGGTGTTGCCATCTATGAAACGGGGATAATGATGTTAGCGAGCAACATGTATTGAGCGCTTCCTGCATGCCAGGCACTGTGCTAAGGGCTTCACACTATCTTATTCAATCCTCGGAACCACTTTACAGATGGGGAAACCGAGGCCCATGATCAGAGAGCTGGTGAGTGGCAAAGCCCCATCTCAAACCCAGGCGGCCACTCTCCAGACTCCATGGTCCCAACCACTGAGCACTGGCTCAGGAGAAGCGGTGTGTCCTTTGACGAGCCCCTCCACCTCTCCAGGACCTCAGCCCCCTCGGGGCCCCCAGCCCCAGCCAGGGCCGCCCGCCAAGAGACCCGGCCTCACCTGTACACGTAGGGCCCGCGCTCCTGCACCTGCGGCTTCTCGCCCTTGAGGACCTCGCTGGGGTTCACCACATCGAAGAAGTAGACGGAGAGGTAGAATGGGACAGGTATGTCCTTCCACATGTTGAAGGACAGGCTGTTGGGGTCGATGCGCACGTTCTGTGGGGACAAGGGCGGCCCGTGAGGGGGCACGGACGCCCGCTCCCCTCCCCCGACAGCTCCGGCCGCCCTAGCCCCTGGGGCTCATGTAACTACAAGTCATGGCAAAACCCAACTCACACATTTATTCAGAAGGGTAAGGGGCCCAAAATAACCAGAAACATGTAAAAAAAAAAAAGCAAAATCGGAGGACTCTGCTTTCTGGAACTTAAATCACATTACCTGGCTGCAGCGGTAAGAACAGCATGGTGCTGGCCTAGACAGACACACGGAGCATGTGACCGAATTGGTGGCTCAGAAAAAGACCCTCACACCCCTGGCCAAGGGATTTTTGACAAGGCTGTCAAGCCCTCCCAGTCTGTTCAACAAATGGTGCTGGGAGAACTGGACATCCATAGCCAAAAGAAAGAGAGAGGACCCCCATCTCACACTCTATACAGAACTTACTTCACAATGGCTCAAGGACCTGAATATAAAAGTTAAGAACCATAAAACTCCTCGAAGAAAATGGAGGGAAACCTCTTCAAGTCCCGGTGGTAGGCAGTGGATTCTTAAACCTTACACCAAACGCACGAGCAACAAAAGAAAACATGGATAAAAGACACCTCCTCAAACTTAAAAAATTGCGTGCTTCAAAGGACTTTGTCAAGAAGGTGAAAAGGCTCAACTCAACGGAAGAAAATATTTGGAGACCGTATATCTGATAAGGATTTGACTTCCATACTATTTAAAGAGATCATGCAGCTCAACAATAAAAGACCAAGCAATCCAATTTAAAAATGGGCAAAAGACTTAGACACTTCTCCAAAGAGGGAATACAAATGGTGAAAAAGCACATGAAAAAATGTTCCATATCACTAGCTATAAGGGAAACGCAAATCAAAACTACAATGATTTCATCTCACACTGCATAGAATAGCCATTATTAAAAAAACAGACAACAATAAGTGCTGGAAGCCAGATACAAAAGGACAAATGCTATATGATTGCGTTACTATGAACCAAATATATTGTGTAACATATTGTATGATTCAAAAAAAAATTATATGTAGCCAGTACATTTAATTGAGAAATGTATGTTTTTATTCAACTGTGTTTTCTTTTTAGTTTTTAATTGTTTATATTTCCAATTATTAAACATACAAAATAAAGTTAAAAAAAAAAAAAGTGCTGGAGAGGATGTGGAGAAATAGGAACACTCCTTCACTGTTGGTGGGAATGTAGAATGGTGCAGCCTCTGTGGAAGACAGTTTGGTGGTTCCTCAGGAAGCTACATATAGAATTGGCATGTGATCCAGCAATCCCCCTACTAGGAGTATATCCAGAAGAATTGAAAACAGTGACACGAACAGATATCTGCAAACCAATGTTCCTAGTGGCATTATTCACAATTGCCAAAAAATGGAAACAACCCAAATGTCCATCAAACAATGGATGGATAAACAGAATGTGGTATATACATAGGATGGAATACTGTGCTGCACTAAGAAGAAATGAAATTGGAACACATGTGATAACATGGATGAATTTTGAAGACTTTATGCTGAGTGAAGTAAGCCAGACACAAAAGGACAAATATTGCATGGTCTCACTAATACGAACTAAATATGAAGAATAAATACAAGGAGTTAAAACCTAGAGTATAAGTTACTAGGAGATAGGATGAGACTGAGAAGGGGTACTGATGCTTAATGAATGTAGAAGTTTTAATTAACGTGACTGTAAAAGTGTGGAAATGGATAGAGTTGATGGTAACACATTATAGTGAGCATAACTAACAACGGCTGGCTTATAAATGGGATTGTGGCCGCCAGAGGTAGTCTAAGGACGTAAACATCGGTAGAAAGAAAGCTAGAGAATAACCCAGGGACTGAATAGCACAGTGAACCCGGAGGTGGGTGAGGATTGAGGTTAACAGGACAAATGCAAGAAGGTACTTCTATGAGCTGGAACAAATGCACGTCACTATTACAAGGGGGTAAGAATATAGTGATGCATGGGGAAATACAATTAACCTAACTTATGGACTACAGTTAGCAGCAATATTGTAATATTCTTGCATCACCGTCAAAGGTACTTCATCAACACTGAGGGCCAGTAATAGGGAGTATGGATTTCTTCTTTTGGACTAAGGAAACTATCAAAGGCTTACTGGGGCGCTGACTGCAGAACTCTGCGAAGAAACACGTGCCCCTGAGTGCCCGCTCTGGATGGACCGCACAGGGCATGGGCCTGTGTAACAGTGAGCCATGTGGTGGGAGACGGACCGTGGCTAACAGGACAAACGTGAGAGTGCTCTCTCAGGAGCCACAACGAATGTACAACACTAATACGTGGTGTTGACCACAGGGTGTGCGGGAAAAACACGCCAGGTGTGCGCTGTGGGCCGTAGCTGGTGGTGACGGTCTGAGCAGGTCCTTTCATGATCTGTAAGAAACGCTCCACGGCAATGTAAGGTGCTGGTGGAGGGGTGAGCAAAGGGAATTCTGCACGTTAGGCATGAATTTGTAAGCTCTAATAAAAAAAACAGAGAGGAACTATTACAACTCAATCATCAAAAGGCAAATAATCCAAGTAAAAATGGGCAAAGGGCTTGGATAGAAATTTCTCCAAAGTAAATAAACAAATGTCCAATAAGTACATGGAAAGAGATTCAACAACGTTAGCCATCAGGTAAATGCAAACTCAAACCCCAATGATATACGGCTTCCCATCCACTAAGACGACGATAATAAAAAGGACAGATAACAGCAAATGTTGGTGAGGATGTGGGAAAATTGGAACCCTCACCCACCACTGGTCGGAATATCAAATGGTGCAGGCACTTTGGAAAGCAGTCTGGCAGTTCCACAAACACTTAAACATGGAGTTACTACATGATTCAGCAGTTGCACTCCTAGGTATTTGCCAAAGACAAAAGCACACGACCCGGGGAGCAGTGGTTGAGTGCCTGCTTCCCATGTACGAGGTCCCGGGCTCGATCCCCAGGACCTCCTAAAAATTAACAAACGAACAAAACAACTTTCACTGGGGAGAGGATGTAGCTCAGTGGCTGAGCACCTGCTTCCCGTTTATGAGGTTCTGGGTTCAACCCCTGGTACCTCCTAAAAAAGAAAAAAAAATGAAAAGGCCTCTCAAAATGTTCACAGCAATGTTATTTAATACAGACAACAGGAGGAAACAAGCCACGTGTCCACTTAGCGATAAACGGGTGAACAGAGCGGGGTATGACCATGCAACCGGGATATTGCTTGGCAATGCAAAGCAATGAAGCAGGGGTGAGGGCTACAAATGGTGCTGGGAGGACTGGACACCCAGAGCCAGCCACACAGGCGAGCCGTGGAAACCAGCGCAGTGAAAGTAGCCAGTCGCAAGGGACCGCACGCTGTGTGCCCCTGTTAATATGAAACCTTCAGAACAGGCAAACCTCAGAAAGGCAGGCAGAAGGCCCCAGGTTGCCCAGGGCTGGCAGTCGGCGGCTGAGGGCTGCTGGGTTTCCGCGGAGGTGTATGGACACTCTCTGAAAGCGGTTACGGTGCTGGACGCACAGGTCTGTGAACATACTGAAAACAACGGAATCGCACACTCTCCATGTGTGAAGGATGTAAAATGCGGATTATATCTTAATGACGCTGTAAAAAGCAGCGGGGGAAAGGCACGGTGACAGGTGTGAGGGGCAGGCCGTGGCACCCAGTGTTTAATCACGCGACACCCCAGGGGCTGCCCTGCAGGGGTTTTGGAGGCTGGTTAACATCTGCCACCAGCTGACTTTAAGTAAAGGAGAGTCCCCTGGATAATGTGGGCGGCCGCATCCCCCTCACTTGAAAGGCCCCGGGAGCAAAAGCTGAGGCTTCTCGGCGAAGTTCTGCCTCGACGCGACGGCGTGGCCCCGGCCTGAGTCCCCACCTGCCCTGCAGAGCTCAGGCTCGCCAGCCCTGTGACCGCCTGAGGAAGTCCTTGAGCTAAAACACGCATCAGGACCACGGCAAACGGGGTGGGGCAACACCCCCACCTGAGGGAGGCGGCTGCTGTGCCGTGGAGCATGTGGCGCCACACAGGGAGGGGCACCCCGTGTGGCCAAATGAAGTCATTCAGTCATTCACGTGTTCATTCATTCAACAAACACTCACTGAGCACCTAGTGCACGTCAAGCCCTGTTCTAAGAACAGAGAATAGGCCAGTGAACAAGACAGACCCAGATCCTCAACTCCGTGGGGCTTATGTTCTAGTGCGGGCAAGTTAAATATTAAGCAGCTAAGCAGGGGTGGGGAAGAGGATTGCAGATTTAAACAGGATAGTCAGAAAGGTGAAATGTAAAAAAAGAAGCCAAGCACAAAGCCCAAAAAACCAAAATAAAAACTAAAGGCAGTGAGGGAGAGAACCACATGTTAGAGATGAGTTCCACATAAGGAAAAGGCAGTGCAAAGGCCCTGAGGCAATACACACAATGGACTATCAGCTCTAAGAAGGCATGAGGCTCTGGTACATTCTACTACATGGATGAGCCTTGAAGACATGTTGAGTGAAATAAGCCAGACATAAAGAGCAAATACTGCGTGATTCCACCGGTAGGAAATATCTATCTAGGTATATAAGAAAGGTTACCAGGGGCCGGAGGGGCAGGAACAGGGAGTGACTGCTCAATGGCTGCAGAGCTTCCGTCTAGGGTGATGAAAAAGTCTTGGTGATGGACGGCGGTGACAGCAACACAACACTGGGAAGTGATTACCGTCACTGGGTTGTGCACGGGGAAGTGGTTAGAATGGGAAATTTGGTGTTGTATATATGTTACCAGAATGAAAATTAAAAACAAAAACCAAAAAAGGCCCTGAGGCAGAGGTGCTGAAAGAGAGTCTGCGGCCCAGCCAGAGGGCCAGCGGCGCCAGAGCACAGCACTGAGGGGGCGCAGACATCAGACATTAGTGCCAACTCGCCCGATTTATAAAGCTTGGCAACAGCTTCATTTTCTTAAAAGGCCAAAGGAGAGGGGACTGAAGCCCACCCAAGAGGTTTGCCAGCAATCCCTGCCTCCTCCTCCAGCTCTGCGGGGAGGTCCCCCACCCCCACCCCCACCCCCACCCCCACCCTCACAGCACCCATGTCCTTCACGGCCCAGGCCCAGGGGAGCGGCCGAGCCCGCCAGACAGATGCCCGCAGCCCGATGTCGCAAGGCGAGCGTGCCAGGGCGGCCCACGTCACCTCCCCCTTCTCTTGAGCGCGGCATTCCAGGACAAGGACAGCCACCCCCACTGTCCCCAGAACAGCCAGGACCATCGGGCAGAAGCTCTGGAGGGGGTGGAAGCGGGGGAGCCGTGTCTAGGTGGACCTACGGCATTTAGACGAAGAAAAAGTTGAATTCGTTGCCAAGAATTACAAATGGGGAGATTGAATAAAAACCCAGATCTGTGGGTTCTCTTGAACAAAATCAATGATCAGATTAGAGCTGTTTCTGGTTCACAGCAGCACAACCCTCCTACCAGCCGGGACAGCCGCCAGGGTCAGTTCATCTTTATAAGCCAGCCATCCTAGGTGCAAATAAACAGGACCAATAAACCCAGCGGCGACAGAGCGGGCATGTCCCAGGCACACGGCGTGCCCGGCGCTGCTCCAGAATCTTCGTCTGCACCAGCATCTCACCAGCCTCTTTGAGGCAGCCACTACTGTTTTTGTTATCCCCACATAACAGATTAGGAAATGGAGGCACAGAGCTGCACGCTGGGGAGAGACGATGCCAATAAGCCATTTAAGGGCACCGAGGGGGTCTGGGAAGGCTTCCTGGGGGAGGCGCTGGTGACCTGGGTCCAGAACAGCCCCGCCCCCTCTCGTGAAAGATCTCGAATAAGCACATTGGTAGAGTCATCTGCTCGGGGCTGGGGAAGGGTGGAGGGGGACCTGTTGCGTGGTGGGTGCGGGGTTTCTGTCTGGGTGATGAGTAAGTTTTGGTGACGGACGGTGGTGATGGCAGTACAGCACTGGAAATGTGATGAATGCTACTGGACTGCACACTTAGACCTGGCTGTGTGGGGCAGGTGTAGCTCAGTGGTTGAGTGCCTGCTTCCCATGTATGAGGTCCTGGGTTCAATCCCCAGCACCGCCTTAAAAAACAAAAAGTTACAATGGAGATTACATATATATGCAATACATATATGCATTTGCTACCCAATAAAATTTTTTAAAGCGCCAGAACTTCCCCTTCGCTGCCTCCCTCCCCAACCACGTGTCTCTGCAAAGGGCCCAGAATCCACCTGCGCTTTCCTCATTCACGGCCTGCTCACCCTCGCTCTGGGGATGAGCCAGGCCAAGCCAGGGAGTCACTAGATAAAGCCATGAGTCTGTCTGTCCTTTCCACAGAAGGGACTTCGGACTGTGGGTAGCGCTGATCCTGCCCATTCATTGGGCACCCACCCACGGGGATCCTCGGGGACCCTCTTGGGGCCTCAGTTTTCTCACCTGTGAAATGGGCAGCTGTGAGGCTGACATGCATGCACAGGTGAAGCTCAGAACAGAGCCCGGTAGACCTGGGGGCAGCCCAGCGTGAAAGGGCCCTTCCTCCTCCCGCTCAGCTGCCCCCACCCCACCCCCCACCCCCGGGTGGGGGTTGGACTTTGCACCCCTTTTGATCCTTTTGATCAGCAGGATGACTGTGTTTCAGTCAAAACCAAACCAGAGGCATCTGGGCCAAGCAGCTGATTAGATATCAGCTCTGGAGAAACTCACGGCCTTTTGCCTAACATAACTGTACCCCACCCCCAGCCCACCCCAAGGTCAAAGATCCAAAGGTCGAGGCCCTGGAACACAGAGATTGAGAGAGAGATGTTAAGGGGGGAAAGCAAAGATACACACGACATATTCCATTTGTGACGTTCTAGAAAAGGCTAAATTACAGGGACAGAAGTCAGATCAGTGATTGCCAGGGGCCGGGGTGTCATCAAGGAGCTGCCTGGGGGGCTGAAAGTGGGCCCTATCCTGGCTGTGGCTGAAGGTCAGGAGAGACGTGGACAGCTGACAGAACCAGCACACTGCACTTGCACAAAAAGGGGCATCTTCTGGAAGCACCTTGAGGGCGTTAAGGAACAGAAGCCTGACAAGGCCTCCCGCTGCAGGATTCCATTTCTAGGAAATGGCCAGAAGAGGCAAATCCACAGAGACAGGAAGTAGGGGCGGAGCGGAGGGCCGCTGATGGGGAGGGGGCTGCTTTAGGGGGTGACGAAGGTGTTCTGGGGTAGATGGCGGTGACGGCCACACAACTCTGTTAATATACTATAAACACCATCGAATTGTTCGCTTTTAAGAGGGTGAATTCTAGTGTATGAATTTTATGTCTATAAAAGTGTTTCAAAAAGGATGAAAGTCATTGTGTGTAAATTACTGAATGTAAAGAGACCTATGGCATGGAGGACTTCCACTAGAGGCCACGGCGCGGGGGAGTTCCACCACGCAGAGGCCACGGCACGGGGGAGTTCCGCCACGCAGAGGCCACGGCGGGGGGGTTCCGCCATGCAGAGGCCACGGCGCGGGGTGGGGTTCCCCTGCCTTCAGAAAGGCCCCTCAGGCCCACTGCAGCAGGGTCCCTTGCCTCTGGGGTTTCTGTTGCTCAAAACACTCTTTCTGGGATTCACCTTTTTGTGTTTTTGTCCCTGACTAATTTCCACTGGGTGACTGGGCCAAGTCAGTTGATCCACTCACCTGCTGATGGACATTTGTGTTGCTTCCAGTTTGGGGCTATTCTGAATAAAGCTGCCAAAAAGAACTCCTGTAATTGCAGCCTTAAAACATGTGCAGCTTATCGTAAATAAGCCAAACTTCAGTCGAGCCGATTTAAAACGCACACACAGCTAAGAAGCTCAGCACAGGCACCATGTGTCAACGAGCAGACAACAACTCGTTCTTTATATTCATATATATAAATATATTTATAAACACATTTACTATTATGGAACAACCTCTAGGAGATTCTGATTGAAAAAAGCAGAGAGTACATATTGTTACCTTTAAAGCACAATGCAATCCTGAGCGGCAGAAGGGGGCAGACACCCAGATACGTACTGTCTGGGTCCGACGTGCAGTTCTAGAACAAGCAGGTTAGTGTATGGCAGCAGAGGTAGAAGAGGGGTTAAGCTGGGGTGATGGGAAGGGGGCAGGAGGGGGCTCCTGGGGGGCGAATGCTGTTCCCTGATCTGGGAGCTGGTCACACAGGGCTGCACACCCTCTGCTCATCAAGCCGTCCCTGCACAATGGGTGTGCTTTTTCTACCCGTATATAACTCTGCAAGAGGAAGTTTTTAACACTGTAATAAAAATTAAAAAAAAAAAAGATTAGCTATAAATTAAAAGAAGATTTCATTTCCCACCGATGGACCAAAGTTAAGATACCTGGGAAAACCGAGTGCTGGCGCAGAACTGGGCGAGGGGGCGCTCTCCTGAGGGGCGGAGGGCGTGCGCAGCTGGGCCTCTGCAGGTCCCCGGCTCGCACGGGGCATGGAGCAGCGGCTTTCCCACACTCCCTGCTGTCCCTGGTGCCAGCTGGAGTGGCCAAGACGGAAGCGTCACAGAGGGACCCTGGCTGTTCCGGCACAGTGTGACTTGAGTGCCCCTTCTGCCCTCTTCTGCCACGCACTCCTGTTCCTCGCTGACTTTCAAATGCTGGTCCCCACCCATCGAGCACACCCCACAGCAGGAATCTTCCCTAGAGAAATCTCCGCGTGCGTGCAGGGGGCTGCAAAAGAATGACGGCTGGTCCCTCAGAAAGATAAACAGACGCACTAAGAGACCGGGCAACCCCACACCTCGGTACCTGCCCAAGAGAAACGAAAACTGGGGTTCGGGGAAGCAGATGTTGCTCAACCTCTGGGCGCCCACCTCCCACACGGGAGGTCCTGGGTTCGGGTCCTGGTGCCTCCTGAAGAAGACGAGCAGATGCCGCACCTGCCGCAATGACGAGATGCCTAAACCAGCAGATGCCACAAGCCAGCAGACACCAGAGCCCTCAGGGAGCGGATGTGGCTCATGCCGTTGGGCACTCGCCTCCCACGTGGGCAGTCCCGGGTTTGGTTCCCGGTGCCTCCTGGAGAAGGCGAGCAATGACCAGACAGACGAGAGAACCATCTGGGGCGGGGGGAGGAAATAAACCTTTAAAAAGACAAAAAAACAAAACAGGGGTCCCGATAGAGCCTTGCGGACCAATGCTCACTGCCACAGCAGTCACAAGAGGCAAAGGCGGGGACAACCCAAGTGCCTTCAAAGGCTGAACACGGATCAACAGAGCGCGGCCTGGCCTCACAATGCAACAGTCCTCGGCCCTGAAACGGAATGCCGTTCTGAGCCGGCTTCAACACGGATGAGCCTGGAAAGCGTGCTGCTGAGGGAAAGAACGCGAACAAAAAAGGACAAGTACGACATGATTCCACAGATAAGAAATACCCAGAAGAGGCAAATTCATACAGAGAGAAAGTAATGAGGGGTCACCAGGGGCCAGGGGAGGAAGGGGGGACAGGGGAGTTATTGCTTAATGGGGACAGTTTCTGTTTGGGGAGGTAAAAAAATGTTGGTAACAGCTGGTGGTGAATGCCACGGAATTACACACTTAAAAATGGCCACAATGGCAAATGTTATGTCATGTCTGTTACCACAATAATTTCTGTTTTTGTTTTTTTAAGTATTGCCGCAGCACCGAATGGAAGGGGCGAGCGGGTCCTCGGTCAAAACTCCACCGCAGCCTGCACGTACACCACGGCGCGCGAGACGAGCCAGCTCGACCTGCTGGGTACGTGACAAGGGCAGGATCAGAGGGCAAAGGCTGCAGAGAGATGCACCCAGCACTGGCCTGCTTGTGAGGCCTTGTCACGAGCAGCCCCTATACTGCTTCTGCAGGAAACTATTCAGGGGATTCAAACCCATGAACCTCCAAACAATCTCAGGAGAGGCCAGGAGGGCAGGGCCGAGGGGTAAGGCTTGGACTGTCTTTATAACACTTTAGGTCTTGAAAATAAAATGAACATAAAAGCCACTATCTTAACACTGGCCTCTAATGAACATCCTTCATTCCATCCAATATTTATCAAGTGTCCACTACATGTCAGGCTCCATTTTAGGCCTGGGGACTACGGCAGTGAACAAAATGGACAGAAGACTACCCTTTCTAAAGCAGCCCTTGTCCCAGCACAGTCTATCCATCACCCTGTTTTAGCTTCCTGGATACCAATATCTGAAATTCCTACGTATTTGTTTATAAGTCTCCCTTTCTGCCACCAGGAATGTAGTCATGATGGACAGAGCTAGAGCAGCTACCGTGGGCCATGAGGCAGCCTCAAGAATGGAAGCCATATGCAAAGGACAATGGGAAAGAAAAACATAAGACTGGATCTACAGGGAGTCACCCCACCAGCCCTGGGTGGCCTAGTCATCAGAGAAATGTCCATTAAATCCACAACAGAATGAATAAAATGAAAACGGCTGCCAATACCAAATGTTGGCGAGGACATGGAGCAACCAGAGCACGCACACACTGCTGGTGGATGTGCAAGTTGGTACAATCACATTGGAAAACTGACCAGCATTATCTAGGGAAGTTGAACATACTTCCCCTACAACATAGCAGCCCCATTCCTAATGCTTATCCCAGAGAAATGAAAACACACGTCCACACCAAGACGGTACACAAACACTTATAGCAGCTGTCCTTGTAATAACCCCAAACTCTACGCAACACAAATGTCCATGAACAAGTGAATGGAAAACACACGGCGGCACATTCCTAAAACGGTACCTACTCAGCCAGGAAAGGGAAGAACCGCAGATTCACACAAGGACACTGACAAATCCCACAAGCATAAGGTTGAGCACATGCCGTGAGTCCATTCATGTGAGTTCCAGGGAACGGGTGAAGCTACTGGATGGTGACGGGGTGGGAGCAGTGGTCACCTGGGGGGAGCCCTGTGTACCTGGATCCAGGTGTGCAGCACTGTGCCCCTCTGTGCAAACCCCTCGGCCTGGGTGTCCTGCAGCAACGTTAGGAAAACCTTTACTATGGGGTGGGCGCCTTTTAAGAAGCTGAGCCCATCTTACAGGTCGAGGCACCTCTCACAGGAAGGTGCCTGAGGTCCCATCAAATCTGCATTTCTGATTTGTGTGCCCCGAGGAGCAGGGAGACTCGTGAGCAGACTGCGGGCCTCCTGGGAGAGAGGCCAAGCGGGTATGATTCTGTCGCCGCGGTCCACCCTCCGTCTACCAGCAGTGGCCTGCTACCACGTCCTGTGCCTTGGTTTCCTTAGCTGTAAAATGGGGCTAAAACAGGCTCTACCTCAACCCTGATAAGCCGCGTCGATGGCAGGCCCCCGAGACATGACAAGATGGCCCCTTACCTGCGTGGCCTTTCTGCCTGACCACCTGCCTCCGGCTCATCGTGAGGCAATCACCAGGCACACCCAGTGAGGGACGGTCTCCAAATACCTGCTGGCTCCTCCTCCAGACTGGCCAGGTCTCCAAAGCCAGGGGAGGCCCCAGAAGCCACCCCAGCCCGGAGGAGCCTATGGAGGCGTGACTACTGAATGGAGTGCGGGCTCCAGGATGGGAACTGGACATCAGGGAAGCACCCAGGAGATCTGAAGAGACCAGACCATGGGCTTTGGCTCATAATAACGTGTCACTCGTGGCTCATTAATCGTAAGACATAAGCAACGCAGATGCCACCTACAGGGGCCTGGGTTTGCGGTAGGTGGGAACTGTAGGAGCTGCACTGTTTTTCTGCACATCTAAAACTCTTCTAAAAAATAAAGTTTATTCAGAAAAATAGGACCTATTTCTTAGGGATACTGTGGGGTTCAAATCAGTGCTGAGTTGAGTCATGTAAGAGCTAGAGGGAAAAGAAAAACTAGGAACCCCGTATTCACTTATTTCATTATGAACATTATGCAGCTGAAAAATTACTGAAAAACTGAAAAGCAGGTGCATGAAAACTTTTATTATTTTAGGTTTAAATATTTTATTTACCCCCAAACCAGAATTTATTCTAATTCCACTTTCCTGGTTTGGGTGGAAGCAAATTCATTGCACGAGTTTCCCAGAGTTGCCGTAAAAAACTACCACCTACCTTAACAGTGACTTTAAACAACCCAAATACATTCCCTTACAGTTCTGGAGGTCAGAAGTCAAAAACAGTCCTCACTGGGCTAAAACCAAGGTAGTGGGCAGGGCTGTGTTCCCTCCAGAAGCTCGAGGGGACAACCCGTTTCCTGCCTTTTCCATCTTCGAGGGCCGCCCACATTCCTTGGCTCGTGACCCCGCGTCACTCTGACCTCTGCTTCCATCGTACATCACCTTCTTGGCCTCTGACCCTTGCGCCTCCCTTTTATAAGGGCTCCCCTGGGTACTCCAGGCTGCTCCCCCATCTCAAGAGCCCTAACTCGATTGCCCTGCAAAGCCCCTGTGCCACCTAAGGCCACACAGTGACTCAGAGACGCTGGGGTCCTCTCCCACCAGCCCCCTCCACACCCAGGTGCATCCCAGCACCGGGCAGTGTGACATTTGTCCCCACGCCCACCCCGTCCCTTCCCAGGCAGGGCCCCCCTGACCACCACGCGTGTCCACCCGGCACAGCGAGCTGGAGCCGCAGGAGAGCACAGACAGGGTGGGCCCCTCCGTGCCAGGCCCAACTGTCCTCTGATGACAAACCCCACGCTCAGGACGGCCAGCCCACCCTCCTTTTGTGCGCTCTTTTATATCTGCAGCCTGAACTGTCCCTCGCAGGGACGCCCCACCGCGCAGGATGCACTCCAGGGGGCTTCCTTCAAGTGGCGCAGCAGGGGCCTGGAGAGGAAGGGGTGCAGGTGCCGGCTGTCCCTGCTGACTTCCAAGAGCAAAGAAAACCCTGACTTGACAGGGACACGAGGGTGTGGGAAACACATCTGAGTCATGCCCTGAAAAAGGTTCGTCCTCGGCCACAGAGGAGGGAAAACGCCAGGAGCTACCTGTGGACAGGCACGGCCCCGGGAAGACACTGTGGGCGTCTGCAGAGCCCTGGAAGGCCAGCCTCCCTGACTCGGGGTCCTACCAAAAGCAGGCCTTGAGAGGCCCCGGGACCCCAGCCCCAGGCCGCTAAACGCAAGTCCACGCAGCATGTCATAGCCCCAGGAGAACTGAAAGCAGGGGCTCGGACAGACAGACACCTGCAGGCCGATGTTCACCGCAGCATTATTCACGACAGCAAACGGCTCTGGAAGCCGATTACCCAGCTGATGAGTGGATAAACCCAGCGGGGTCTACCCAGGCCATGGAGCACTGCTTAGCCGTAAAGGGGAGTGGCGTTCAAGCTCCATGCTGCTACGTGGAAGAGCCTCCGTGAAAAGCCAGGCACAAGCTGCACTGTGTCATCCCACTGCGTGAAATGTCTAGAACAGGCAAAATCATAGAGACAGAAAGTAGACGAGAGGTTGCTGACTAGGGGGGCAGAGTTTCTGCTCAGGGTGATGAGAAAGTCCTGGAAATAATGGTGCTGAGAGCACAACCTTGTAGATGTACTTACTGTACTGACCTGTATACTTTAAGAAGGTTACAACGATGCACTTTAGGTTAAGTGTATTTTACCACAATAAAAAAGGGGTGCGGGGTGGGGGAGCCAGCAAGTTCCCATGGGACAGACTCGGGAGAGCAGAGGCAGCCGGAGGTCGAGGGCTGGGGTCCCCAGCAAACTCCCTGGCTGGGCCAGGGCTAGGAAATAGATACGCTATTGCCTGTCCCTTGTGCTGACCCCTAGGCCGCGCCCCTCAGCCCCCCAAAAGGGACCCAGCAGCAAGTGGGTGCAGGCCCAGGCACAGCTGAACATTTGAGCAGGCTCACCCCTTAAAAACTCAAAATGTCACTCTGGAGTTATCTTGACAGCAGCTGGAAATGCTGGGGGTTCGTGGGCTTCTGGTTTTTTAGTGAGTGGCTGTCAGAGCAGGTGGTCTGCAAAGTGGGGCCCTGGGCAGCAGCAGCAGCAGCAGCAGCACCTGAGAACTTGACAGAATGGAGGTTCTCAGGCCCCATCTCAGACCCGCTCACCGTGGCCAGGCCACGCACTAAACAGGTGGTGGACAGACATGTGGCAGGCACTGTACACTGCCCACCCGAAGGCCACCTCTGCCTTTCTCTCACCCCAAGCCCCCCAATACACAACACTGACTTGATTCTAGTACTGGGTAGAAAGCACTAATCTCAGGGACTCTAGCCCAGGAGTAGACCTGAGACCCTGTTCTGGCCAACAGGAAGGAAAGATAAGTCAATCGGAGCCTTCTGGGGAAAATTCTTCAAGTAAAAGAGGGAGACTTGGGCAGATCCCTCCCATGCACCATCCCTCCCTTCTGGATTTGAATGATGTTAAGTGAAAGTGTGATGTCCGGTGCTGTGGCAGTCATATTGAGGCCATGGGGACAAGGCCAAGTGAGTCACAGAGATACTGACCCATACACTGATGTTTTGAACTCCCGAAGAAATCTGAAAACACATATCACCCCCAGTCTCTTATTAAGCACAGTAATAAATGTCTATTATTGCAGCCCATCTGAAACAATGCTTTGTTTCATTTAACCCTAACAATCACTCTTTGAGATAGGTATTATTATTATTAGTACCATCTTATAGGTGAGGAGACTAAGGCAGAGCGAGATTAAGCCAATTGTCCAGACTAAACCCCAAAGCCTTTGCTCTAACCACTGTCTTCTACTGCCTCAGTAAAGGCTGCTGCATGTGCTCTCAAGAGGCGAGCATCACAGGGGAGTGAGCAGACTGCTGGATGGCACAAGCAGGTCCGATTCCACGTCCCCAAGACCTATCGAGCCCAATCGCGCCCAATCGCACCCTCCACCCCCCACATCAGGGCCTTCTCCTGCCCCCCCAGCCATGCCTCCATGACATGCAAGCGCTGTCTCCACCACGGCCGAGTCAAACCCTGCTTGCCCACATAAGTCAGATGGAATAGAATCCCTCCTCCAAACACCTTAGCGTCATCTCCAAATAACACATGATTCTTCTTACTCTTAGTCTGGAGTTCAGCAAACTTTGGCCCGTGGGCCGTACCCAGCCTGATGCCTGCTTCTGTAGAGCCCACAACCATTTCTAAATGGTTAGAAAACTCAAAAGAATACTCTATCACGGTACGTGCAAGTGAGACGCAATTCCCATTTTAATGTCCGTAAACTGCTTCCTTGACGCACGGCCGCGCCTCCGCTTACGCACTGTCTGTGGCTGCTTGGCGCCAAGGCGGCAGAGATGCTTGGCCGAGCCAGAGCCTACGTGGCCCGCGAGGCAGAAAATGTTTACAGTCTACATCTTTACAGAGGAAGTTTGATGATCCCTGACCCTAGGCCATTCAAAAATTCAGAAAGGGCCGTACCCCGGTGGCGGCCTGGGGTGGCCGTGAGGACAGCTCGAGGGAGAGGGGACCGTGCACACCCAGGCCCTGTGCTCTGCTCACTTGGCTCCACTCCACCTCAGTCTCCTCACCTGCCACGTGGAGACACGAACCCCTTCCCCTCCCACCCCGGGGTCGCAGAGAGAACCAAGACCTGGGGCGGGGGGCCGCTCCAGTGGGCAGGGCAGCCTCGCCACCCTCCACAGAACCCACGGCCACCTGCCACTAGAGGGGCCGGTGCCCCCCGTCCTCGCAGATGAAACCCAGCCAGGATTTTAAGGCCAGGTCTCCATCCCCCACTCCCCATCTGCCCTTACTGCCCATCCCTACTCGTTCCACTCCCGATCCTTCCATCCTAGAGAACGGCCTCTCTCCACCACGTTCCTCCCACCAGAAATCTAAGCTCCATCCTTGGTTTGTCTCCCGCCCTCACTGCCCGCCCCCAGCCTGCCCGCTGGCACATCTTGTTGTCTCTCCCCCAAAAGAGATCTCAAATCTGCTCCCTTCTTTCCATTCCTGCTGCCCCATGCCCGTCCAGACCACCATCCTCTCTTGCCTGGGCGGCTGCCTCCTTGCAGATCTCCCCCTTCCACCCTGGCTCCCCACAATCCTTCCTCCCCACAGCAACCAGACGGCACAGAAGACAGGAGTCAGGCCCTGGCTCTGCCCTGCTCATAACCCTCCAGGGGCCTCCTCCCACAGAACTGGCAATAAAATCTAAACCCATCATGCCCCGCCAAGCCCCTGCCCGCCCCTGGCCTCAGCCCACCAGCCCCACCCACCTGCGTCCTCTAGCATGCCCTGCAGGCTCCCGCCCGCCCCAGGGCCTTTGCACTTGCCGCACCCCCTGGCTGGAGAGCAGTTCCCATGCCTCACCCCTCCTCAGCTCAACTGGCCCCTCCTCGGCAAGGTCTTTCCTGACCACCCCACCGGTCACCGGAGGTCAAGGTGCCTTGCTCTTCCCCTTCCTCGCCCTCACCCTCCTGTACACGCGTCTGTCGGCTTGATCACGGGCTGTCCCTCCTGCCAGGACCTCAGCCGCTGCGAGCAGGCCCTGGTCGGTGCTGTTCCGAGGAGCGGAGGCCGTGCTCGGCCTGAACATCTGGGGCCTGCACCCCTCGGCAGGTGCATGAGCTGCCCTGGCTGCTCCGCCCCGGGGTCGGTCCCATCCACGAAATGGAGATGATGATCAACCGACCCCCAGGGCGAGGGGATGCCAGCAGCAGTGGGTGCAAAAAGCTCACTCTCGCGCCTGCCGTGGGGGGACGCTGGCCCTGCCTGGCCAGGTGAGGCAGCCCCCGTGCTCTGACGGCCCTACCTGCGGGGCGACAGCCAGGCCGCAGCTGAAGGCGCAGGAAAAGGCGGAGACGCTGCAGAAAGCAAGGCCGTCTTGCAACGATGTCCCTCGGCATTAGAGGGTTCAAGGAACTCCCCCCGCCCCACCCCCACAGGGCTGAAGGAAATCTCACTTCCCAGCCGAGCTCTGTCCCTGGCCCTCCCTCCCCGACCAGGACGGACCTGCGATGCTCCGCCGCGCTTATCTGCACTCCCAGGCACACATCTGGGTTGCCAGAGCCGGAGGAAGGGAGCGCGGAGGCCAGCGCGGCGGTCCCCAGGGCGGCCGCCCCCCACCCTCGTCTCCTTCTTCATCACCACCGTCATCTCGTGGCCGACCCGGGCACTGTGGATGCCAAGCGTGGCTCCCTCGTGGGCACTTCCCTCGCTGAATCCCGACCGCGGCCCTGTGAGACCCACGTTGACGTCATCCCGCCTGACGGGAGGTCGCCGCACAAGGTCACGGCAATCTGCACAGTGGACGCTGACATCATGCTTTACAGATGGGGAAACCGAGGCTCAGGGAGGTCAGTGCCTGAGGTCACGACAATCTGCAAAGCGGACGCTGATGTCACCCGCCTTATGGGGAAACCAAGACTCAGAGAGGTCGCTGCCGAAGGTCAGGACAATCTGCAAAGCGGACGCTGACGTCACCCGCCTTATGGGGAAACCGAGGCTCAGAGAGGT